>CAXAMN010015014.1:95442-133872 GCA_963970005.1 Durusdinium trenchii | reverse complement strand
AGTAGTAGTAGTAGTAGTAGTAGTAGTAGTAGTAGTAGTAGTAGTAGTAGTAGTAAGTAGTAGTCAGAAGTCATTGTTAGTAATGGTGTTTAGTAGTCGTCCCTACTATAATCGTTCAACAAATTCTCAATAATAGTAGTGGTAGTGGCAATGGTAGTTGCAGTAGCCGTGCTGGTAGTGGTCGTAGTAGTAATTTGTAGTCGTTGTAGTAGTAGTAGTAGTCGTAGTCGTCGTCGTCGTACTTGGTAGTAGTACTTAGTTGTAGTGTTTAGTAGTAGTGTCTAGTAGTAGTGCTTAGTAGCAGTCCTTAGTGGTAGTGCTTAGTAGTAGTCGTAGTAGTAGTAACAGCAGCAGCAGCAGTAGTAGTGGTAGTGGTGGTAGTCGTGGTAGTGGGTATAGTTGTAGTAGTGGTAATGGTAGTAGTAGTTGCAGTAGTCGTAATGGTAGGTGTAGTGGTAGTAATTTCTATTTGTGGTAGTTGCAGTAGTAGTCGTCGTAGTTATAGTGCTAGTGCTAGTGGTAGTAGTGAGTAGGAGTAGCAGTAGTAGAGCAGTGGTAGTGGTAGTGGTAGTAGGAGTAGTAGGGTAGCAATAGCAGCAACAATGTTAACATCCGTGTGATGAACCATGAGACAATAGTAATCAGTTTTTTGCCAGCCCGGATTTTGCAACAGTACTTTTAATTGCGCCAACATCCAGACCCCAAAATGGATCAGAATTTAGTTTATCAATTGTAAACCTGAGACAATCGTAGTCTGCTTTTTGGCCTGCCAGAATTTTACAATACTACTTTTGATTGCGCCAACATCCAGACCCCAAAATGCTTTCAGAATGCTTCCTCTTTTCATCTCAGAATTCTTTCGCTTGTCAGGACTCGAACTTGGACAGAGTAAACTGAGTCTCTTTGCCAGAGCCTAGCCAAAACAAAAACTTTGGCTGGCCAAAAGCTTAAGGTGTCATTATTCAAACCCTATCAAAAGAAAAAAATGTCTTCAAAGGGTACCCGGTTTTAGACTCTCACCCCTTGGAATTATAGACAAACCTACAATAAGCAACCCCCCTCCAGCCCTGCTGGCTTGTCCCTGCCTTCCGCTTCCCCTTTTACTTTTAAGTTCCTCTATTTTCTTCTGTATTCGTTTGTTTTTTTCTTTTTTTGTCGAATCTCTAGTTTTAAAGTATGTAATCTTTGCCCATCAGAATTCCAAAAACATTGGCTAGCCAAAAGCTTTAGGTTTCCTTTTTCAACCCCTATCAAGCAAATGCAACAAATTATCTTCAAAGGGTACCCCTTTAGACTCCCACCCCCTGCAATTCTCAACAAACCTACAATATCCTACAATAATCAACCCCTCTCCAGCCCTGCTGGCTTGTGCTTTCCCTTTTACTTTTAAGTTCTCCTATCGGCTTCTTCTTTCTTCTTCTTTCTTTGCTTTTTTTGTGGAATCGTTAATTGTTGTTTAATCTTTGCCCATCAGGTTTCCAAAAACATTGGCTAGCCAAAAGCTCTAGGTTTCCATGTTCAAACCCTATCAAACAAGTACCAAAAATTATCTTCAAATGGTACCCCTTTAGACTGGACAGGGGTTCGTTTGTACACGCGGAAATCGGATCGGTCTGTACACGCGGTGACGGGGATCGTCTGTACACGCGGGGATCGTATGTACATGCGGCTTCCGTATGCGGGGTGCCTAAACAGTGGCCATACTTTGGGTTCTTACGGTAGGTGCAAAGGCCGGGTGTTGATCCAGGGTGCTCAGATGTGTGTGAGCCCCACCCCTCCCCACCCAACCCACCCCAACCCCACCCCACCACCGCACCCTTACTTCAACACTGGGATATTAGATATGAATGCCAGTCGAAGTGAACGCCACCCCACCCCACCCCACCCGATGTGCCCTGCGCAGATGATCCAGATTTGTGTGCGCAGATGATCCAGATCTGTGTGCGCAGATGATCTTGGCTGTGTGCGCAGATGATCCTGATCTGTGTGCGCAGATGATCCTCTGTCCCTTTAGACTCCCACCCCGTGCAATTATAAACAAGCCTACAATAATCAACCCCCCTCCAGCCCTGCTGGCTTGTCCTTGCCCTGCGCTTTCCCCATTACTTTTAACAAGAAAGATTTTCTCAACGAGCGCAATGCAAGAGGCCAGGGAGGACTTGAGCCTATCTTTCAATGAGTTTCTTCCCCCCAGAAAGGAAAAGCGCACACCGTAGGACTTGAGCGCAGGCCCTCTGGCTTCTGAACCCTACTGCAGCACCACTAGGCCACACAGGCTGTTGACAACAGGGTGAAAGTATGAAATCTGCCTGCCTGTCAGCCGCGGCCATCCTGAACTACTTTAAGCCACAAAACCAAAAAAGCGCCAACCAGGACAAACTGAGCACACTGCAAGCAGTAGTCATTTTTGCTCGAGGTGGACAATCTGTCCTTCCCTGCCTCATGGCTGCAGAACTGCGGCCCCCGGGCACACTGAAGAAGTCACTCATTGCCCTTTGAGCAGTCTCTTGGTCGTGGAGGGCGCTTTGAACCAAAACGACGCCAAAATGAAAATTGCACAAAGTGGCTTGGTTGGTTGTTGGCTGGTTGGAACAATGGAAGCACTGCTTGTGTCTTCTGGCTTTAGAAGCAGTTGATGCCCAGGCAGGACACAATCCTCACAATCCTCTTCCTTGCCCAAAACAGAGCAAGACACCCTAAAGTTACTGACAAAGCCTGTGGCAGCCTCACTCAATCACAACAATACACAGAGGAGCCAGCAAGCCTGCTCTGTAGCAATGCATGTCTTCTGGCAAGAGAAGCAATGCTTGGAAGTGTTTCGATGCTCACGCAGGACACAATCCTGCTTCCTACTCCCACCCCCTGCAATTCTCAACAAACCTACAATATTCAACCCCCCTCCAGCCCTGCTGGCTTGTCCTTGCCTTGCGCTTTCCCTTTTGCCTTTAAGTTCTCGTATCTTCTTCTTCTTTCTTTTTCTTTTGTGTGGAATCTCTATTTTAATCTTTGCCCATCAGAATTCCAAAAACATTGGCTAGCCAAAAGCTTTAGGTTTCCTTTTTCAACCCCTGTCAAACAAATACGAAAAATTGTCAAAGGGTACATGGTTTTAGACTCACCCCTTGGAATTATAGAGAAACCTACAATCATCAACCCCCCTCCGGCCCTGCTGGCTTGTCCTTGCCCTGTGCTGTCCCTTTTCTAACAAGAAAGAGTCCGTCTCTTGATCATGGAGGGTGCTTTGAACCAAAACGACACCAAAATGAAAATTGCAGAAAGTGGCTTGGTTGGTTGTTGGATGGCTCCGCTAACAAGAACTGGAGGCTGTTGCCTGTTAGCGGAAGCACTGCTTGTGTTTTCAGACAACAGAAGCAATGCTTGGAAGCGCCTGGATGGCCAGGCCGGACACAATCCTTTTCTTTTCCCAGAACTGAGCAAAGACACCCCAAAGTTACCCACGAAGCTTGTGGCAGCCTCACTCAATCACAACAGGACACAGAGGAGCTAGCTTGTATGTCTTCTGGCAAGAGAAGCAATGCTTGGAAGTGCCTTGATGCTCAGACAGGACACAATCCTGCTTCCGCGCTCAGAGCTGAGGAAAGATTCCCCGAACTCACCCACAAGGCCTGTTGTGGCATCCTCATTTTTCATTTTGGTGACAACCCACGATGCAGTGTGCTCTGTTTGTCCTGGTTGGCGCTTTTTGGTTTTGTGGGCTCAACTCGTCCCATGTGCATGTTCTAATTGGAAGTGCGCTCAGGTCCCTCTCCCTCCTCCAGTCTCTTCCTCTTCTTCTTCTTCTTCTTCCTTTTTCTTTCTTTCTTCTTTTTGAGATTTTGACTACTAGTATTAGTAGGAGACCTAGTACTAGTAGGAGACCTAGAACTAGTAGTGGTAGTGGTAGTAGTGGTGGTGGTAGTAGTAGTAGTGGTAGTTGTAGTAGTAGTAGTAGTAGTAGTAGTAGGAGTAGCAGTAGCAGTAGTAGTCGTAGTAGTGGTAGCAGTGGTGGTAGTAGTAGTAGTAGTGGTAGTGGTAGTGGTAGTAGTAGTATGTAGTAGGTGGTAGTAGTAGTAGTAGTAGTAGGAGGTAGAAGGTAGTAGTGAGTAATAAGTAGTAAGTAGTAAATAGTAAGTAGTAAGTAGTACGTAGTAGGTGGTAGTAGTAGTAGTGGTAGTAGTAGTAGTAGAAGTTCGTTCAATGTGCGCGGTCCTTCCAACTCCAACGTTCATCGGCACACTGATTGATCCCTGATAGGCCTTCCAAGACACAGGCACGCGATCCTTGAAGTGGACAGATTTCGAGGTGGCCTGCAGTGTTTATGAGGGCTGCGATGCATGACCTAACCCAGCTCAGGCACCAACCAGGGAGTTTAGAGGCAGTAGCTGATGCAGCTATTGCAACATGGGTTCCAAGTGAGCAGACGACTCAGAAAAATTTATTGCACATATTATATATATAGATAGAGATAGATGATTCCATGATTTGCTCTGACCAGCCATGGCCGAATCAATGCCAGGCGCTTGTTTGCCATCGATTGCGTGGGCTATCCAAAAAAGAGGCTTGGGCTCAGATGTTGTGGCTGGCTCTTATAGCCATCCCACTCACAAGTGAGCTTCGCAGGGAAAACTCTTCAATTTTGTTGTGTGTGGTCTTTGATGGGAATATAATTTGTTCATCGAAACTGAAGGGCCCACTCATTGCATGTGTGCACATGTGTACACAGAATTATGCATGCATGATGTATGCATGTGCGTGCATGCATCCATCCATACATACATGGCAACCCTCCTCCGGTACTTTAGTTGTTTGAGAGCTCGATTTTGACTGGCCTGGCAAGGTACCACATACAGTGTATACACATAGATAAGGTGGTAATATAGTTTTGATGCGAGCTGAGGAGTTTTGGGGAATTAGTTCGGACCTGGAACCAAGAACCCAAGAACCAAATTCCCCAGTCCTTCTCCGGTAATCTTGCAACAAGAACATCCCTCAGGGTCGGGAAAAGACCGTGTAGTTGTGTGCATTTTTAGGCATGAGGAAGTCTCCCAAACAACAAAAACCGTGTTTAAAAAAAGACATGTCTGAGGTCATTATTTGTCACCTACGCACGGAGCCTGACTGTGTGCCCTACAAAACCAATGTGTGTTGCAGTGAAACCGACCTACATAGTTTTCCTAAATTTAGGGCGACGTTTCGTGAGTTTTTAGAGAAAACTGTAAAAAAACATAGGAAATGCAACGCAAAACTCGCGCGTTTGTTTGCCGTTTGTTTCACGTGTCCTGAGGACAGTTGTTTGCCGCAGATTGTTTGAACCTCAATGCATGAAGCGCCACTGCCACGACCGAATCCTGCGCTCAATGAGGAAAGATTTTGAAGAGAGCGACTTTGGTACATGTGGTCACATCAACAACTCATCACCATCGTGTTCTACTGATCACACGAACGAAACCAGCCCCCCCCAAACCCCCCCGAAACCACCCGTAGTATCTTCTGTCGTCGCATCAACAACTAATCAACAATTCATCATCATCATCAACAATTCATCATCAACAATTCATCATCATCATCATCATCATCAGCAGCAGCAGCAGCAGCATCGTCTACATAACCGGGTCGGAAAAGTGCAAAATATATCGATTGTATTCGATTGTAAGAAATAGCACGACTACACGTTCGGTTTCCGACCCGGAGGCAAAAACATGATTTTTCATCATGATCAGCATAGTACTGCTACCACGTTGTTTACAGCATTGATGAATGTTCCAGAGATTCTAGGTAGAGTATTGGTGACGTCAATGTAGTTGTCAGTGGTGCACGTTGGCATGTTTCTATTTGCCTGATTTGGACTGGAGATTGAACAGTTGCGATGTTTGATAGCACTGTTTTGCTTGAAAAGATCGAAGGGGGCAATAAACTACTTCGACAAAGACATTTGGCTAGTCATTATTACTACTATTGTGTGTTTTGTTTAATCAAGGTATGGTTGGTGCTGATTCACTGATGTATTCAAGGGTTTGCTTGTACGGGGAACGGTGACACCGTATGGTTTAATGCCCCCATAACTAAACACGAATCAGACTCAGTTTCCACGAAGCTTTGGGCTCGAAACGTGGTATGCTGACCTGCAACCGCTGCAAGAAGTGGCGGTTGCTTGCAGGTCAGTGTACTGTTTGTGCCTCGGTGGAACGTCTGCGCGCGGCGGCAGGGAGCGATAGACTTCCAACCACCCTCGAGGCTGAGGCAAAGACTACTAAGATCCTGGACTCGGCCTACTATAGCATAGCCCGGCTTTTTCCAGAATCTGACGAAGAAGAACCATCGAAGGGAGGAAACCCTCCCAAGCAGGGCTTGGCTCTTTGAAGGGAGGGGCGGCTCCCAAGGAGAAGTCAGAAGAAAAGAGGAAAAAGGCCGAAGGTCCAGGAGACGAGGCAGGTAGCAAGAAGGTCAGCGAAAAAGAGGATAGGAAGAAGGCCGTTGAGACAACCAGGAGTGAAGGTAGCAGAACATTGCCCAAGAAGAAGGAAGAGGAGGAGCGAAGGAAGGTGAGAAGCAGAACGCCCCAGAGGCAGAGAGAAACGGACAAGAAGAAGAGAGACAAGAAGGACAGCAGATCGAGGTCTGTGAGCGGTTCACGGACTAGAAGAAAGAAAAGGGAGTGGTCCACTCTCCCAGAGCTGGAGACAGCGGAGGAGGACCAGAGGCAGCCCGGCCGAGCAGTGGAATCCAGAGGGAACCACCCAGCCAGCGAGAACCCAGGTCACCTCGCACACCAGATCATCCGCCGCCCCGGACGCCTTGGATCCCGCCTGCAGCTGGACGAGACAAGCTTCCAGGTCAAGGGTGGAGAGGCCCGGTGCCCTACTCCAATCATCCACGGTGGAGTGAAGGTACAAACAAAGGCGTGACGAGGCGTGCGAAGCAGGAGCTGTTTGATCGAAGGAACACCCGAGGACGGTGGTAAGGGGAGTCATGGCTCCCAAAATGAAACGACCAGCAGCCATGCCGGTGCGGGTGCGCCCATTGAGGAGGCCTGCACGGGCTGTGGGAGAAGAGGAGACAGAGGCTAGCAAGCCAGTTACAGAAGAGTATCATCCTTTGGCCTCATTGACACTGGACACTATGAAGAAGTTGGAGATTGTGGAACTTGGTGAGACGTCATACTATGGAGGGCATGCCAAGATCGCAGGCAGGATTCAGAGCTTGAAGCCCACGGAGGAGGAGGTTGAGTTCGAGTTGAGTGGCACCTTGACGGATCGAGTGCTTGAACGCTTTGGAGGAGGAAGCTCAAGGGTCGTGAAGGTGCATGCCTGCCCTGCTGGGTGTCCGCAGTTGATGACAGGGGACGCCTACTTCTACGCAAGAGGCTATTGGGACACCACTGTGGCCCCGAAGCCTTGGCACACGAATCTCGTACCAGCCAAGGGTGCCGTTGAAGAGGAGGTGGACGAGCTGGCTGGACTACGTGAGCTCGCCGTGGAAAGAGGAAAAGGGAGGGGAGGCACTAAGCCTCCCAAAGATGAGAAGCAGAAAGAGAAGAGCAAATCGCCAGCAGAGGAGGTGGAAAAGAAGGGAAAAAAGAGGAAGAGAAAGGAAAGGGCGTCAGAGAGGGAGTATGATGAGATGCTGGCCAAGAAGGAGGAGGAAGAGGAGCTCGAGCGAGGGCAGAAGACCGCGAGGGCCCTTTTCAGCAATACATGCTTGGACCCGAATGTGCCGCGGCGAAAGCGCCTCATGAAGAAGGCAAGGAGGGTGAGCAAGAAGAAGGACAAGAAAAAGAAGAAGTCGGATTCCGGAGACTCAGGGACATCGACTTCCTCGTCCAGTGAAAGTGAGAAGGGCTCGGAGGAGGAAGGTCCGCCCTTCGAAGAAACCCGATGCCCAGGCGCCCTGACTGCCCAGGCGATCGAGAATGTTCGGGAGCACCTTCTATCTTCCCGAGGTGAGTTGCACAGTGTGTCACGGGAACAGCTGAGCCCGCTGTTTTCGATGTACGCGCACCAACACCTCCAAGCTCTTGCCAGTCCGGTGCTATGGCAGGAGTTGGTCACCGTAGCCCAGGTCTCGGACCTACTCCTCCGCCGAAAGGTGGCGACTGCCTTAGACGCGCTCGTCCAACGCGCGAAGTCGCTTGAGGCAACCCTCCGCGGTGGCCATTTTTCAGCTTCGCGCCAGCTGGAATTAGTCAATGCAGAACAGATCCGCATTGCAGAACCTGCTGAACAAGTGGAGGCAGCCAAGAGCGCAAGAGATGAGTTCCGCAATCGTTCGAGGCAGCCGGACACGCCGGGCCAAGGATGGGAGACGGCAGCTGCCTCCCAGGCTGAGAGGAGGAGGAAGCAATCTGCAGGTATGGACCGCAGACAGCGCCAAATCTTAGCCGAAGAGGAGCTGGAGGTTTTGAGATCCTCCCAAAATGCATGCGAGCGAGGTCTGCGACTGGATTTGAAGCCAAGCCGTGGAGACGCTTTGTTGACGGAGCCTACCAGCCCAGCATCGCGGCAGAAGAGCTTGCGGCGAGCGTGTGGCGAAAAAGAAAGCAGTTGGCGGGAGCTGAGTCCGGCACTATCGAAATCCTTGGGGGTGTTGTCGAAGACCACGCGTTGCGGGCAGTCCACGGAGGGGATTTTTCCTCTCCCACTTCCAGGGTTTTTGGGATGGTGCGACGAATGTGACTCAGTGTTGGAAGCCCTTGTCCGGGGGCTGAACAGTCTCTATGGGGTTGTGACTCTTCAACCAGAAAGAAGGTTTCGAAGGTCCAGATGAGGATTTTGGTCAGGTTGAGGGAAGTGATTAGGAGCAGCACTTTGCCTGGGGTTGTCCTCCCCCTATTTCCTTCCAAGAGTTCTTTGCAACCAAGGGCATTGATTATTCAGGTGAAGAGGTTCGTGTTGCCAAGGCATTCCAGTGGAAGATGGTGGCAGCAGCCTTTCCGGAGGGTGTAGGGACTCTGGACCTAGAAGCTTTTTGTGAGGGAGGCACTCGGTCTTACGTGGAGGACTTTGAGCAGTTTTTGCTTCCGCCCCAGGACCAACGCCTTGGCAAGACACCTGCGATCATGGTCAGCCAAGAGCACTGGGCCGAGGTGTGCCGTGGCCTGATTGAGAGAGGGGTGTGTGGTTTGATGAAAAAAGAAGACCTATATCATGTTCACGGGCGTCCAGTGCTAAACGGGCTCTTTGCCGTTGAGAAGGGAGAGAAGGCAGTTGATGATAAGGGGGAAGAATTTGAAGTATGTAGACTGATCATGAACCTTGTGCCAACCAATGGTCTCTGCCGAAACTTGGTGGGGGACACATCTACTTTACCCACGGTGACCGGTATGTCAGGGACGGTCTTGGAAGAAGGGGAGTTGCTCTTGACTTCATCTGAAGATGTTCGGTGTTTCTTTTACCTTTTCCAGACACCTCAGCACTGGCATCGGTTCATGGGATTTGGAAGGGAGGTCCCTCCAGAGGGCCTCCCAGACGGATATACAGGTGGAGGCTGGCATCTGGTGAGTAGGGTCTTGCCGATGGGGTTTGTGAACTCGGTGGCCATCGCTCAGCATGTCCATCGACGTGTGATTCATCAGGCCCTATAATGAGGTGAGAGACGGTTGGCAGGAAAGGAGCAGGAGATCCGTCGAGACCGGCATCAGAGCACTGCGCCGCACCAATTTCGCGTCTACCTGGACAACTATGATGAGCTGAACAGGGTAGATAGGAGGTTGGCAGAGACATTGAAGGGGACACCCTCTGCTTGGAGCTTGGCTGTGCGTGAAACTTATCAGCAGCTGGGCCTACCACGCCATCCCAAGAAAGCGGTCACTCAAGAGGTGCGTGCCGAGGTACAAGGTGCCTGGGTAGATGGCGACTTGGGGCGCGCAACTCCAAAGATGGAAAAGGTGGGAAGGTATGTGAGGCTGGCTGTCGAGATCTGTGTGGCAGGCAGAGCATCCCAGCGTGAGTTGCAAGTCGTTGGTGGAGGCTTCGTTTACACTGCTATGTTTCGAAGGCCCTTGTTGTCAGGTTTGAACGCGGTGTGGCGGCAGGTGACTGAGTTGGGGGCCTTGGGCCCGTTGGTGAGGAAGCCTTTGCCTGTTGAAGTAGCGCTTGAATTGATCCGCTTTGTGACTCTGTGCCCGCTGGCTTACATGGACTTCCGCTTGTCGACATCTGAGTTGGTGACAGCAAGTGATGCGTCCACCACTGGTGGGGGCTTGTGCGTCACGAGAGAGCTCAGTCCTTTTGGCGCAGCAGCGTGTCAGGCTGAGTGCCGAGGAGATGTCATTGAGCCCGAGGAGATGGACCAGGTGCTTGCGGTCTCATTGTTTGATGGCATAGGGGCCCTCAGGGTAGCTCTTGACTCGTTGCGTGTGCCCGTTGGTGGATACATTTCGGTGGAGATCTCACCTGAGGCGAATCGAGTTGTTGAGTCCTATTTCCCAGACGTGGTCTGCGTGAAGGATGTGGCGGAGGTCACTGACGAGCGCGCGCTTGAGTGGAGGATGCGTTTTGCCAATGTCGGGTTAGTCTTGCTAGGTGCAGGGCCCCCGCGCCAAGGAGTCTCAGGCTTGAACTCGGACCGGAAGGGCGCCTTGAAAGATGAGCGCTCGTGCTTGTTTCACCATATTCCCAGAGTCGAGGCATTGCTCAAGCATCACTTCAAGTGGTGCCCAGTCCATCGCCTTGTCGAGAACGTGGCTTCTATGGATGCTCATGATTGCCAAACCATGTTGAGGGCCTATGAGACTACGCCTTGGAACATTGACGCGGGAGGAGTCAGTCTGGCCCGTAGACCCCGCCTATACTGGTGCAGTTGGGAGCCCCTGAGCTTAGTTGGTGCAACCGTCGTAGAGGGGAGGGCAGGATCCCTCAAAGGAAGGGTTGAGCTTGAGGCCAGCTTGGATGAGCAAGATTTCCTGGAGCCTGGTTGGCACAGGGTGCGTTCAGAGGGCTCGTTGCCGACCTTCACTACCTCTCGTCCGTCTCCGGTGCCAGGACGTCGACCGGCAGGTTTGGCTTTGTGCCCCCCGGACGCCGTGGCCAGGTGGAAGTCCGATCTTCATCGTTTCCCCCCATACCAATATAGGGAGGAGAACTGTGTCGTAAATCGTCGAGGGCAACTTCGAGTTCCATCCATTAAGGAGAGGGAAGTGATCTTAGGGTTTCCGGTGGATTATACAAGGAGGTGCTTGGTCAAAAGCTTGGAAGGAAGCATGAGGCATAGTGACTGTCGCTTGAGCCTTCTGGGAAACAGCTGGTCCATTCCAATGGTGGCCTACCTTTTGTATTCGCTCTTCAGGACCCTGGGGATGATGCCTCTCTTGGACATGGCGTGCTTGGTAGGTCGGTTGACCCCTGGGCGAGAACAACACCTGTCTAGTCTGCTGTTGAGGCCACCTGTGAGGCAAACTACCAAGGCAGGCAGTGAACAGGGCGGCTTAGTGTCACGCCTGCTGGGCCAGGTTTCGGTGAAGGGCGAAGACATCTTGCTGCAGCTTGGGTCTGATCTACCGGCTCGATACCATAGGTTGCGAGCATCTGTTCCTAGCAAGTTGTGGCGTTGGAAGGACGTCGCAGGTTGGAGGTGGACCGGTGACATGGAGCACATCAATGCACTAGAGTTGAGAGCCGTGAAGACGGCCATTGTGTGGCGCTTGAAGGAGTTGCAAGACAGTTCATGTCGGTTCTTGCACCTAGTTGATTCATTGGTTGTGCTGCACGCGTTGTCGAGAGGGAGGTCCTCAAGTCGAAAGTTGCGAAGAACTTTGTGTCGGATCGGAGCGCTTCAGTTGGCAGGTGGTCTAGTTGGCATTTGGGGTTACGTGGATACCCACCAGAACCCCGCTGATCGGCCTTCGCGCCGCCCACTTCGAAAGAAATGGGGAAGACAACCACGAAAGTAATGGAAGGAAAAAGCCAACAGGAGCGCAAGAAAGTCCGTAACAAGTTGGGGTCCCTCAAGGGGCTCACCGTGCAACCTCGTACCCGACAACGCTACACCGAAAGCCTCAATCGTTTCTTTGACTGGATGGCAGGGGAGGGACTTGTCCTCCCAAAGCAGCAGAATCGCCTTGACCCTCTGGTTAGTGACTACCTTGAACACTTTTGGGCGTCTGGAGAAGGAAAGTCTGTGGCCAACAACACGTTAGCTGCCTTGCAAGACCGTGACCCGTCTCTCAAGAAGAAGCTGCCTGGCAGCTGGCGTTTGCTTAAAGCATGGAGCGCAGTGGAAATCCCCAACCGGGCACCCCCGATGACGGTGCAGGTCCTTGACGCTCTTTGTGGCTGGTCAGTGTTTAATGAGTGCCCCGAATTTGGTCTTTCGTTGAGGGTGGCTTTCTTTGGTCTTCTCCGAGAACTACTGAGCCTTCGGGCGAAGGACATTTTCATTCCCGGACCCAAGGGGCCTGCTGTTCTGTCCCTCGGACTCACAAAGGGAGGTGCGCGACAAGGCGCGGCCGAGAGCGTGACCCTGCATGAACGCTCTATCCTCCCAGCATTGTGGAAATGGAAACAATCCGCTACCCCGTCACAATTTTTAACTGTGAAGCCTCATGCTTGGAGGGCACTTTTCGCCAAAGCCAATGAAGCACTTCGTTTGAACGACCTGCATTTTAGACCCTACAGTTTACGTCGTGGGGGCGCGACGTTCTGGTTCAACCAGCACGGTTCGTTTGATAGGTTGCTCGTGCAAGGGCGGTGGGCCGCCGCACGAACCGCCCGAGTGTACCTGAACGATGGGCTCGCTCAGTTGGCAGATATGTCTCCGTCGAATTCGTTTTTACGTCCTTATGTAAATTTGTACTGTCAGAGCCCAAACCTTGAGCCTGGTCCGCCGCAACGGCGGGCCAGGCCAGGGGGACGTGGAAGAGCCAAGAAGGGAAAGTTGACCGTTTCTTTTTTATGTTTTGCTCAGGCGCGCAGGAATTTCTCGGAGTTGAGAAATCCAAGAAACCACCCGGTGAAGACTGGAGTGAGTCGGGGGTTGGTTTCCCTCTCAAAAGGTACCTGAGCCTAGGGGGCATCGGGTTTGGCGGATGCTGCCCTAGGGGGTACAGGGGGGCTCTCAGTTCCTGTCGGTTTGGCGAGGGGACTGAGAGTCGGGGCCCCGAGAGGTTCGACTATAGGTATGACAATTTCCAATTTAGACAAAATCTCTGCAACGCGTGGAAAAACAAGCTGAGGTCGTTTTTGAATATAGCTGCAAATCCAACAATGTTCACTAAAGCTAGCCCGATACCTGATACCTGCCCTGAGAATCATGTAAAGTGATGTAGTTAGTCGCTACTGGGGTTACGTATTACTGGCGGATCAGATTACTCGAACCAATTTAAAAATATGGTAATAGGTGCTCGCTGGTTTTTGCTGCGCAAAAGAACCAACATGAACACAATATTGTACACTGTAAGAAACATTGTGGATGTTACCAAATTGGATGAGACGGGTAAACAAAAACAACACAAGATATGCACTTTGGTGAAACTTATGTCATAAGTAATTTAGATCCTGGACTTTTGAAAGGAACTTCAAAAGCAGTGGAATGCCAGAGTAGTATATGTTCTTTTTACTTCTTTTTACGTGCGTGGGCGTGATGCTTTGAGTGCGCCCGTTAGCAACGCCAGCTATGTCTAGTTATGCCTAGCACTTTGGACCACCACCCACGGTTGGCCGCCACTTCTTGAATTTTGTGCCGGGTATCACGCTGCCCACCTGTACCTTCGAAGAAATGGTCGTTAAAATGGTCCTTGCCGCGGCAGGCACTTGTCCACTTACGTCACCTATTCCCAGCTCCAAATGTGCCTCCAAGAATTTGCGGTTCCAAGAATAAATCGAAGGAGGTTATCCGGGCAGGGTGGCGAATCGGTCTGCGAAGTTTGTGACGAGGACCTGCCCCGCATGTCTCCAAACCTGCTTCAAATTCTGGAAACTGAATTCACAAACGATGTCTCACTTCGGGTCCAGGCTTTCCAGTGTGATCTATCAACCCCCCCAAGTACACCAGAGATGAAACCTGCTGGACTGGAACGCCAGTTTGGAAGTGAATGGAGGCATCGGAGTTGCACAAAATCAGCTTGGCTTTGTCATGATTCAAATGTAAATTATGCTTTGCTGCCATTGTTTGCATAACAGCTGGGGCGTCACTGGCAAAGGGCGCCAGGGCAAGCATTCGGCTTCAACGGTTTGGCGGATGAAAAACAATGCACACATAGGGAACTCCAAGGTGGCGCACACAGAAAAGGCTCCGTCAAATTTAATCAAGCGCCTTGATTGCTCGCGCCAATATGGAATGACCAGAGTCAAGATTGCACAAGGCTGGCGGCTTGCAGCAGGAGCTGTGCCATCTACGAGGAATCGAAAGGAAGTCAAGCTGGGCGAACTCATAGGGTCCTAATGTTGGTTGGTGGGTGGCAAAATAGGTGGCTTGCTTACCTGGTTGTTGTTTGAACCAAGCGTTTGTGATGAGTGGGTCATGTCCACTTAAAACTCAAGGAACGGGAATCGGTTGTTGCCCTCCTGACCTATTATTGCATGATAATCATGATAACTATTCCCAAATGTGTAAGGGCCTAACACATGTGCTTCACCGCGTAAGCAATTTAATGCAATTTACCATGCAAACGCCAGTGAGAGTCGGCAACTACAAGCAAAGGGCCTTTGCGTTTTCAAGCTTGCTGTTCATTCAGTTGGTCAAAATATGCCCGGCGCTCTTCTTCGAGCCGGGCATTTTACGGAACATGAGTTGAGAACGTGTAACTCACCCGCCGCCATGAGCAAGGTTATGAAGTTATGATAGCAGCAAGACAACTAACTACTGACCGGCTTGGTACGAACTACAGCATTGCCAGCAATGGGCGACAAGACAAATCCAACGCCAGCATGTTCGGACTGGTCGCTACGAGTTGTACTGATTGTTAGGATTTGTTAGGAAAGTAAATTTGTCGACAACGTACTGGGTCGTTGTTTCGACTTGGAAACACAAAACTGCAATGTTGTGGTCACGCATGTGAATTGTTTGTGCATAGTCAGCTTGAGGAGTGAATGGGTATTGAGTATTGAATGAGGCTATTTTAAAGGAAAACTCGCAAGGTAGCTTGTGCGAGGCTCGGTTTCTTACCTCGGTTACAGTGTTCCTCATACAGGCGCGTTGGTGGACAAGCACACGCGTCTTTCGTGTGGATTGAGTGGTCTTCGCAGTTGTGCAGAGGGAGGTGCCCAATGCCCCTAGTCGATGCACTTTGCATATCTCTCGATGGTTGCACTTTCGTCTTAACAAAGCCGAAACCTTTCAATGGTTGTGGCCCGGCGTGGTACTCTCTGTTGCCGCTGGCCACTGGAGCAGTTGGGCAACTGCGTGCGGTGTATGAGGATTGCCTTGTAAGCAGCATGCGGCAAGTTCTGTCACCTTGGGCGGGGTGAACAAGGGCTCCACGGTGATGTGGTAGAAGTCTTGGGGCTTGTGGACATCAGCACGGCGGCTGGTTTGTTGTCCCCATTATTGGTAGGCTGCCGCAAACTCCGGGACATAGGTCGCGAGGTGGGTCTGGTGGCGCGGGCTGCCTGCATGCTCCAAATTCATTCAGTGTCGCGCCAGACAGCGTTCATTTCCCATGTTGGCTTGTAGCGGTAGTACATCTCCATCGACGGAATTCATTGCGAGCATCCTTGGTGTGGAAATCTTTATGGAAAATTTTGGGGCGCTCGTTTGGGTGCGGGTGTGGTGGTGCTCACATACACTGATAGACTTGCTCTTGAGGGTGTTGTGACGGGCCTGAAGACTCAACTGCATGGTTGCAGTCTTGAGAAGTGGCGCTGTCCGGCCCAGTTCTCAAGATGATGGCCTGTTTCGAGGCACCCAGCAACAGCTGTTGCTGCTTGCTCGCTTGGTCTTTGGGAATCTGTGGAATCTGTGGACCTTTGGTCCAACTTGCTCGCTGCGGTCACTGTCTCAAGCCCAGTTCTGGGTGATCGGTTCTGTTGTTGATCGGTTGGTCGGCTAGAATTGGCGGCCCTGGTGAGGCTGCCGGAATATATACCAGTGTCAGTTATAAAACCCCAGAACATATGCAACATAGAATGCCAGAATGTACGCCAGATAGAATGACAGCATAATTGAAAAAATACTAGAATATATGCCAGATAGAATGCCGCAATACACACCACATAGACTGCCAGAATATATGCCGGATAGAATGCCTGAATAGCACACTGCAAATCACTGCAATGTATGCCAGATAAACTGCCAATATCTATATATATATATATATTGTGCCAGACAGAATGCCTCAATGTATGCCAGTTTATTTGCAAGATAGACACTTTCTTGGCTCGTGCTGTTGAAACAATATAGCCGTTGGTCATCAGCAGATTGCAATGCTATGGTAGGGATCGCTCGAAGTAAAGAAATTCTTACATTGCAGGAGCCTTCTCTGAATCATTTGATATCTTGACACATGTTGAGAACGGTCAAATCAGAATGTTAGTTGATACCCTGGGCAAGGTTCAGATTGCTCAGCTGTCAGCCGATGCTGATGGTACTGAAGAATATGCAAGCCGCACATTAACCAGTTTTTGGTTTAGTGGATGAACAAGACACTGGTAGCCTTGATTGGAAGGACACGTTTGGTCATGTAGCAGGTACGAAACTTGCCAAAGAAAACCGGCCGATCCTTCCATCCATGCGTAACCATATATCATATATTATACCTATTTGATTTCATGTTCAGATCCGAATCCATGAGTTGTTATGTTGTCAAATGCCCCAATCCATCGTTTGCTGAGCTGATGCATGCGTGTCACCAGGCTCAAGTGCTTTTCGCAGAGATTGGAGAGAAAGACCTCTCAGATTCTTTGGTGGTGTCCCTCGACCAAAAGTTGTGCTGCTGTGTGAGACTTTGCTGGGAGACTAGCACCGACATGCAGTTGGATTAGAGAGGGTGAGAGAGTTATATATAAATAATGCCTTTGTAAACTGCGTTCGGCACATACATGGCCCCTGGCTCTCCGCCAAATAAGGAATCGAAGATTTACAGTAATCCAATATCAGAGTTTTGTCGCCCTTTGTCCAGTTAATATTTTCTGTGACCTGTTTATCAAGCATGGTCAAGCTACCAGGCCAGCATCTTGGATATGAGACATAAATTGAAATGAATCTGAATATGTTGATTTGTCAGCTCTTTTTTCTTGAACATTGCATGTTTGAGGTCACCGACTGCCTGGGCGATGCTCACAAAGGAGACCAATCTGATGAACTTGGAAGTCTTTGGCGGAGCATGCATTGCTATGGACATTCATGAACGCGATTTGATTCGTTGGGTATTGTGTTTAATGTTCTTCTTTGTGACCCGGCAAATGTGCTGTTAGTCAGGAGCCAACCTTTGATGGCTGAGCGAGTTGCTCGCTGTTACTGTAGTATCCTGTAGTGTTACATGGAACAACCGAATGCATGCTGGCTGTGGCATCGTGCACAGCTTGCGAAGTACTGAGCTGGACTTAAGAGATTCCTTCCAACTTTTATTTGCCGAGCCAGACCACGAGAAGGTTTACAAAGCTTTTGGAGACTGGAAGGTACTAAAGTTTGAATTCGCCTTTCTGTTGCTTTTGGCCCTCCGGCAGCCAGCAAGATTGGGAGGTCCGTTACGCCCCACAGCCCACGCCCCTACAATCTCAAGCTAGCAAACGCAAAGCGTGCAAGCATGAGACAGGGGTCCCTGCGTTGCCGACCTTGCATTCAATAAATAGCAGCAACAGCAACAACAACTTCAGTGAACCTACATTTCAAGTTGAATGTCTATCCCCATCATGAGGAAGTTGAGTGTGGGTTGGCAATTGCCAATCCTTTTTGGCATCCAGAGCAGTGTGCTTACATTGTCGTGCACTATACATCCAGTGTTTAAAGTTTAAAGCACGCGTGTTTGATGTCAAGCTCTCTCGGAGTTCCAAAGATGCTTCTTAACCATGAACTGTTTGATGCTTGGGGCCTTTGCAATTCTCAAGGATGTCACGTTGCAAATTCTCAGATTTGACAATGTGAAGCTGTTCTATTCTCCTGGTGATTTGGGGACCTGGGAGGCGAGGGGAGTGGGGAATCGTCGACATTTATCCAGCATCCTGCATTACTAGAGAGCGAACCGCTGCCCTCCGTGAACAAAGGTAGGACTGCGAAGCACGTTGCAGTGCCCCATGAAGAATGAGGAAATGAATGGACATGAGGAATCGCATTGAAGTAAACCGTGCAAAACCTTGCTCTGACTTGTTCCTATTTGATGCATTGCTTGCATTCTGCTGAGTCTGCTGCATTTTGGGGTCAGGAAGACTTCTTTGACGAGGTACTGTGCTTTGCAGGGTCTAAACTGTTGACTCCATTGGGCAGCAGAAACAGTGCAAACTTTAGACTCATTGTGATAGCAATATGAACCACAAGCAGCCTGGCCCTTTTTGGCCGCCAAATAAGAGTTGTGGCGGATGCTGAATGCTGTTGACCTCCAACCGGTATGGTTTCTCATAGCTTCAACATGATGAGGCATTGACGGAAACTCAAAGTCCCAATTTGTAGTGTAGTCAGAGTCATACCATTCATCCCTCAAGCTCCTGCAATGGCGAGTGGCTCGGCGACATCATATGACAATTATATATATTATATATATATAAAGCGTCACCCGAACTTGAACTTGTGTGTTGCTTGAGGGTTTCTTGAGGTCCAGCCTTTTCCGGATGATCAATTTAGTTGGCCTTGTGTGGGGTCGGGAGGTATTGTGCAGCTCCATGATCGTGCATGGCTTTGAGACGAGGCTCCTGGACGCCTGCATGGAGCACAAAACATCAGAGATGGTACTGGGAGGAGCTGCAAGGGGATCGAGGAAAATATGAAAAATGAAAAGCAGGGAACTTTGACTGTCAAAATCATGCTGCTTTATATTACTCGTTCTTGTTGAAAGTTATTGTGCGAAAGTACCTTAGGCATTCCATGTCAGCAACTCGTCATGCAGAGGAAACACCACTACTTACTGGACTGAGTCATCGAAAGTTTTATACTTCAAGGTGAGATTTGATAAGACAAAAGGACAAACATGCCTCAGGACCGTGAGCGAGGAGTATCCACTTGGGCCCCGTCCTTGAACTGCCCGGCCAGCCTCGCCGAGCTGATTCGTCGGGACATGTCGGGACCACCCTGAATCCCTTCGGAAGAGAGGATTGAAAATTCCAACACCCAGAGCTTTCAAGTAGCTAAGTAAGAGGAGTAAGCTACTAGCCATGGCCTCCAACCTAACAATTAGCCATGGCCTCCAGAACCTTCCAACACCCAGAGCCATTGTTCTGGTGTTTGGAGTCCATAAGCCTATGCTAATGTGGGAGTGGACCGTGGACAATTCGCTCAAAAAGAAAATGCTCTTTATGAGCAGATTTTGCAGAACGTGAATGCATTGTTCTACTGCAAGGAAGAAGGGGAATGTGTGGTAGCAATTTGGACGGTTATCGTCAATTGTGTCATTAGTCATTTGGATGACATGGTTTATTTGAGAGCGAGTCTTCCAGTTGTGCAGGCCAACTTCCTTTCATCAGCCATCGGACTTATTCAGATCATCGGACTTATTCAGATTCAAAACATGTTGAACAGCTGGGCATAAATTTGCCTAGTATGCAATTGCAACATCGGAAGTCGACTAACATATCCAATAACAAGCGTTGTGCCTTTGACAATGCTGCTTTGAAACTGGCCCTGTTCAATGTGCGACGCCAGCATCACCACACGGCAATATGTGTGCCCACATATATTGAAATATGTGCTAGCAAGCATGACAGACAGCGTTGCAACAAACAAGAACCATGGAACCTCCTCCCGAACCGGCTCTGGAGCCTGCTAGTCTTAGGATGTCAGGGCGACCTGGGTCAATGTGCTAGCGCGACAACATGCACACAGCATATAGAATCTAGAACATGTTAGATCATGTTATATAGTGTGTCTACATGTCCCCATGAAGCGATTAATATATATATATAGAGAGAGAGAGAGAACACGCTATCGTGACACCAGGTCAGCGTGGGCATGACAGCACCTCAGCATGTCAGCAAGACTACATGTTAGCACATCAGCAAAGACAGCACGTCAGCATGATAGCATACTTGCAAGTTAGCGTGACAGAGTACACGGTTCAATGTCGACGTGGCGGCGCATACTATGCAAGCATGGTACTTTGACAGAGTGACAAAATGTCAGCATGACCCCTTGCCAGCATGATGCCATTTCAGCGCTGCGGCATGACAATGTCAGCATAGCAGCATGTCAGCATATCTGCAGAATTGCTGCGAAACTTACATAGTCCTGAACTCCGGAACTTGCCTGGGAACTTGCACCAGACACTGGTTCGCAAGTCCCGGAACTTCCTCCAAAACCTCCTACGCCCTGGAACCTGCTCCAGAACCTGCTCCGAAGTCTTTACTATGGCTGAAGACCCTAAGCTTCGCTGCTGTCGACCTCTTGCTGTCAGCCGAGGAACGACCTGCAGACTGTCGAGAAGCTTTGCCCGCAGCACCACCACAAGAGGCCGTCCGCTTAGTTACGGGTCAGTTAGAACCTCTGGATTTGCAACGGCAGCACAGGAAATCACAGCTCGTAAACAGCGGCATTGGTACTAGACACCAAATATCGCCGGATGTATTTGGATTTTGGAGGAAGATGCAAGTTGCTCCGTTTGTTCTGCCAGACTTAAATGAGTGCTTTAAGTTTGTTTGGTTTGCTTGTTTGATCTTCACTGCATGTTCTGAGTTGTTTGGCCCCTTCTCTCCCGTTCTCTCACCAGTTCCATCCTGACAGTTGCCTGACATCTCTTCGAAACGTTTTGGCCTTCCAGAAGGTGAGGGGCGGTGGTTGGAGCCATGCGAAGAATCTAAGTTCATCAAGTGTGTGTGTGTGTGTCCACTCCTGTTTCCAAGGACACTACCCTAGCTCTTCCTAGCTCTTTTTAACTTTCTCTAGGACTTTTGAGACCAATGTACAGCAGCAGGGGGTGGTAGCAAGGCAGAGAGTCTACCACCAACGAAGACGCTCTCTAAGCCTTGGTGATACTGGGACTGATCATCCCAGCGTACCTGCACAATTCAATTTTTAATCTTCATTCATTCGATGTTTCAACAATTCTGTTCGACCGACCCAGCACTTTCTTTTCAGTCAAGGTCTAATCTGCAGTAACTTTAAAGGGCTAATGCACACCGCGAAGCAGCCTGAAATCGCGCTCCACGGAGCAACCTTCTCAAGTGTGTCTCCGCAGCTTCTTCCCACTGTGGTAAGCTGTGTGATCCCTACGGGGCGCCGTTACTGCAAGAACCTTTCCACTCCTCACCGCAGGGGTAAGCTTCCTGAAGATTTTCTGAATTTACTTTACTGAATCTCCTTGCTCGAAATCAGCTTGGATTGTCTCACCCAGCACACGTGAAGTTTACTGCAGAGTTCACTGAAGTCTCTTCTGAAATGTACTGCAGAGTCAAACTGTAACTGTTTCACCCGGGAATCCTTTCCTTTCCATTTCAATTTTTCAAGTTCAATTCAATTTAATTTCAAGAGTCTAATTGAAGTCAATTGCACACTCCTCCAGTTTGCAGCGACCTACTATACAGTTTACAGTTTCACACCTCTATTTATTTATATATATCGACTTTCTTCGACCTGCCGAGCAGCCATGACGTATCCCTGGCCGTATTCACTACCACCACATCTACAGCAGCAACCACAGCCCACACAACCACACTGGTTTCCTTACCCATCACAAGCTCCACCGCAACCATACCCAACACCGCCACCAGTTCCACCACATCATCCAATTCCACATGGCTTTCCATTTCCCACACCACCTCCACCTCATGCCCATTACATGCAGCCACATCCAGTACAAGCACATTTTCCAGCACAACCTACCGCTCCTCATGACGGTACCCAACATCCGCAACAGCAACCACTTCAAGCGACACAGCCAATACAATCCCATGTCCACACACACCCCACACAGCCACCTCAACCTCAACCACACCAACCACATCAATCACATCCACTACATACGACAAGCCAATCAACACCCACACCATTACTACGACCACCACATTCTTCACTCGATCTACCACATGCCACCAATCCAGCAGTGACCGCTACACCACAACCTGCCACACCGGCTCCACCGGCTCCACCACCACCACCACCACCACACACTCCAGCAGCTCCCACTGAACCTGTTTCAGCGTCCATCACTACATCAGCTCAACCCCAGCCACCGCCCAACGTACCACGCACGACCAAACCGACACCATCTATAGCACCCACCCTCAGCACCACAAGAGGTATTTGGCGCGACCCAGATCGCTCACCACCTCGCACACCAGAACACCACCGCTACAGAGCTTTTCCTGCTGTCCCCTCCATTGCACCATCACAGGCTACATCCAGATCCAGGAGCCGCACTCGTTCAATACGTACTACACGCTCTCCATTGCCACGAAGACGAAGCTCAGCTACACAATCAAAGACCAGCTCGCAACCACACTCCACACCTGCTGGCAGACACGCATCACCATCACACACACAAGACAAAGCTCACACTTCCACCCAAGACATCACAGCTGCCACCACTACAAAACGCAGTTTGGACTCACCTCACCACACTTCAAGCATCACACTCAAACCCAACCCACTTTTTACACCCAAACATACCACCAAACAGTCACTCACTCCGCCGCCAATTGCATCACCAACTGTTCCTGTTCAACGTCGTCCCCACAACCTGCCTCCTCCCAAATTCCAACCACCCACTGATCCAGCACAATTGGATGTCTTCCAATGGATCAACCACTACGCACAATCACTTGACGTCAAAAATGAACCCATGATTTCTTACGTGGCCAAAGTGCTTAGCGCAGCCCATCTCAACAGCACTCACTTTACGGACCTGCAACTTCTCACACACACAAAATTGAGCGACGACACCAACAAAGAAGAACATCATTCCTTCCTATTACTCACCATCCCCACACTCGCGAGCAGGGGCGACGCCCCAATCCTCCCTCCTACACGGCGAGAGGCTTTGAACATACCACCGATAAAAACATATTTTTGCGGCACATGTCAGCGAGGAGGGCAACATTATTTCCATACTCGAGGCGGGTGAAATCGTGAGATCCGTTCTACATGATGACCACAACGTGGGTTATTTTTGCCAAGCGTTCGAACTATCGAACTATGAGCCACATGATGTTGCTGAAGCTGCACGAGTGTTATTCAATGCTTCAAACATGGCCAAGAACCGCAGCGGCCTCATCCTGACGATCAAAGCCTATGGGCACGGCCAGAAAGTAACTCATGGAGGTGAATCCGCCGCGAATGACCTGCTGCTTAGAGGTGAAGGGATCGTAAAATACACCCCAGGAAAATGCTGGGTAGCACATCCCAAGCACTCAAGAATAGAAGGGATTGCCTGGAAAAGCGACGCAAGGCCACCGCTCAGTTTCATTTAATTCAACCTATCCAGCCCAAGAGGTTCTTTTTCACCCCATATCTCGGATGACGACAAGGCCTCAAAATTTTCCACGCTGCTTGCACTTGATTTTATTTCATTCTCTTCATTGAGGACATGGCTTTCTGCAGACAACATGACATTAAAATCAACACGACTGCTGTCATGCCAGTTTTCTCAGATATTTCAACTTTTCCGCTTGCACCGCAGCCATTTTGTATTATTCAAATTATTGAGCACGACTTTGTACACCGCACAAGCCATATTGATCCGAGTACCACGACGATGGCATCTCCCTTGGACACAGCATTTACACACCGACTTCTTTTAGCTCACCTTCAAGCAGCCACATCCATTGCCACTACGTTCCAAAACCTTCCACTTTTTACACCACAACCACCACTGCCTGCACACCAACCTACTACTACTCCAACCTCTTCTAAACGATCAGCAGACGCACTCCACCACCGCCGCCACCAACTCATCTCTCAAGCAGTCGCAGTCCACCCCACACCACTGGCAAATCTCCCTTGAGATGCAAACCAGAACCTTCACCCTCGCACACACCCACTTCACCTCATCAGCACTCACCGAAACACCACAAAGACAAAGCGACTCACCCGCGACTTGAACACAAGAACAATACGAATTTCCAACAACAGCTCACACCACCGATCACAACGATCTCTCTCAACAGCTCGCCAGCCTCACCCCCACGACCATTACCATTTCCACCACTTCCCACACCAGCACCTCCCACTTCACCTGTACAACCACCAAAACCACCACAAATTCTCACGGACCCTCCTCCATATCCCGACAATGGAGGATGGGAACCCAGCGAAGAGAAAAAACTGGCGGCCTTCAAACTTAACAAGCGAGCTCGCCCCAGTTGGAAATACATTCCCAAAGCACTCAACAAAACACCTTTTGATTGCAAAGGTCGATGGCAAGTCTTGCAAATTCTCTACACACCTCAACAGCCAGAGAGCCCACAAGCAGAAGCAGAAGCAGTATCACCTCATAAAACATCTCACCAAGCTGAGGCAACGCCTCCAGCCACATGGGACGCCAGTACGATGACTACAGAAACCCCAGCTCCAACAGACCAAGAGACATAGTTCAACAGCACATGATCGACAGCAGTTCACTTTGTCACACAGTCCGCCTACAAACCTATTATTCCCCAGGACTACTTTGTGCTGAAGAACATCCAGAATTATTGATGGCTTTGTATTTATTTCCAATTCGCACTTATTTACATATTTGTCCTGTGCCTTTTGTCGTTTCAGCAGTTGGGAGCAATAGACTCCAACCCATGAACACTGCCATAACTCTCTTCCACACGTGCTGTAAAAAACAAGATCGTTTGCCAGTGGAGCCCATTATGTTCAAACATGTCTTTCTTACTTCGATTGATGTCAAAAACATCCGACCATTGCCACCCGTCGTTTCCATGTACAGATCGGTCAGCTTTTGCACCCAATTCGCTCTTCTCCAATGCAGTTGCGAGATTCATTCCATTTATTGACTTTGATTGCTGTTATTGTTGGCCTTGATGATTTTTTCTGATCTTGGTTATACCTTGATGTTATTGCAGCTCGGCCATTCAACTTAGCTCAGCTTTCCGTTCGTGTACAGACCCCGCGATGGATTCCCTTGTTGCCCTGGACGCTCAGGTTATTTCACAGCTGCGAGACACAAACATCCAGATCAACCGCCTGATGGTACTTCAACTCAACCGACTCCATGATACAATCAAACAATTACAATTAGCACAATCCGACATCAGCAACCAGGACCCACGCCTACCAGGTCGAATCCAACAGCTCCAAACTCTGCTACCTACGATGAAAACAACCTTGGAACACCAGCAGACTTTCTACCACCAATGTCTCAGATTACAACACATACCAACCACTCTTCATCACCAAGTCCTACGATTGGCCACCACCTTGGACAAGACTCACACGACATCCACACCCACCTTCGAACGATCGAACACGCCTCTCTCACCCAGACAAACCAAGACAGAGCCGACACCACACACTTCCAGTCGCCCGGCTATTCATCTACAAGAACGACCACACCACCACACGTCATAAGCTATCAGAGCAACCGCTTCTAGCATGGCAGCAACATACTTCCTCAGCAGCATCACACTCTCACACCACCAAACATACCCAACACCACACCCAACGATCCAGATCTCACACACGACAACCACGAAAAAAGCCACAAGCCACTGCCACACGGAGCCACCGTGAACGCAATCCCTCACCTCACACTAACAGACACACCAGCCCTCAATCTCATAGCACACATTCTCCACACCAGCATCATCACTACTCCAAGCACACCAAACATCAAAAACAACCAAAACAATCGCAACGCTCCGCTACCCGTTCCAGACGCTCTCGCACACGATGCTCTCGCACATCCAGTTCACGCCACGCCCGTCGAGAGCGATTGACACGATCGACACACCACCGCTCCACTCGAAGGACAAGACATCAACCATCACCAACACCGACCAGAACACCCTCACCCAGCCACCAGACAGAACACCACATTTCCAGACACTCTTCACGAGCCTCCCCAACGACACGACCAGAGTCACCACACACAGCACTGCCACCTCCCACAACTACAGAGGACACTAGCGACAGCGTCTTCGCTCTGCAGCATTCACCCTCAGACAAAACCGCATCAAACCTCTCAGCAACACCACATGTCACCACAACCTCACACCACCCTCCTCCACCAATCACTTCACCACTTCCACCACTACCAACCCCTACACAACCACCACCGCCACCACCAAAGACACCACCGGTACCAGCACCACCGCGAACCTGATCCAAGACATCACCATCCACCAAAACCATCACAACCGCCACCGCCGACATACCCCCACACGACCTAAGCAGCCACTTAAGCAGCCATCAACCCACCTGCGCGGCATCTACCTCCTCGCCAAGTTGATCAAGATCCCGCGCCATGAGTGCCGCCTGCAGCAGAATGATTCAGCTACCAACACAATTCAGCAACATATTCACGTATTTCTGTATTTGTGTATTTATTTATTCTGCTTCATTACAATCATTGGTACCATATTATTACATCCACACCACAACAACAACAACAGGACACAACACTTTACACCAACAAACCACTACCAACGACACTCTTCCCATCAGGGCACATCGCACCTCACAGCTCGACTCCGACCAACAGCACTCGGAAGTTTCACCCGGCGAGTTTCACCCGACGAGTTTCACCCTCCACCTTGGAGCAGAATTCAAAAACACAGAGTCACCACCTACATCTTTGTAATTTCCCACTGCTTCACCACGGCCTTTTACTCGCTGTATTGATGCAGTATTTCGAACCTTTGGAACATGAGCTTTCTGTTTTCACACAATACCACTGGCTTGCAACTCTTTCAACTTTTTCAATGTTGCATTCACATGACCGGTTCATTACGCTTGCCTTCTACCTCAGCTTTTTGATTTCAACTGTTTGTATTACCTCGACATTTTCATACTGCCACGATGGAAGCGGCATTCTGGAGCTGGACCCACGACACACCAGCGGCACACATCTACGGAGTGTGCACCTCACAACACAGCTGCCGCACCACCATCTATCATACCAGAGAGCAGCTCCATTCCCTGCAACAGACAATGTACTTCGACGAGACTACGTACCCACATCTCCCTCCACTATTGTTGGACCGCATGTTGAGGATCAGGGCACTGGTCAACCACGCTGCAGACGACCTCACAGCTGCTTTAGACCACATTGAGGCAATGGACCATTTATCGCCCAGCCAATTGAAAGGCAAGGGCAAGGGCAAGTCCCCAGACACATCCGACCTCACCGATGACCCAACCGCAAGCATTCTCCAAAGTGAGCTTATTCACCCATACACACCCCCACAAGCCATGGCACAACCTTGCACCACACCGCCTCCTATCACCACCAACATCACAACACGAGAACACTCACAACCAATCACCCCTCAGACAGCAACGACACCTGACTTTCCACACACCAAGGCCACAGCACCACCACCCCAGCCAACCTACACCTGCATGCGCTCAGCCAACAGCTGCGTTTCACCCCCACGACCAGTGAATCTCTTTCCAACCAACCCACCACCGCACACAACCTCACAGTCATGTGACCCCACACAAGTCTACAACATTCGCATCCCACTACAGGGACATGCTACACTGACAGCCATCGGACCGATCTCAGCACCACCCTGTTCAACATCCAACAGTACACCCACCATCTACTACATGCCTACTCCGACCAACATTCGGCCGAACCATCCGGAAGCGGGCATTGGCCCTCCTGGACCCTGGTGGGATGATGCTGGAGCTCCACCGTGAGAGGGCATTAGACCTGATTTATGGTTTTTGACTCAATGTACATGGTTTTTGGCCCAATGTTTTTAGCTCGCCGATATCGCCAGCTACTGCAAAACATTTCCAGTCTTGATTTTCCATGATTTCCATGATTTTTCGGTTCTCCGGTGTCCTTACCACTTCGCCGTATTGACTATACTATTTCTGTATTTTCGAGATGGGCCTTCAATAGATGACTTCATTCGAACACTCCAGCCATTGTGGTTCAAACAAACAATTTCCACTGCTCCTCACTTTCAACGCTCTTTTTTGTGGAACTACCTTGTTCCCCATCATGGACGCGCATCTACAACACCCAGCCGACACAATGGTCCAGAAAATACAATCTGGCAGGACAGCCTGTCTTCAGACACAACTCACCAACATCCAGCAAATTCTTCGAGACGAACGCATCACAAAAGAACAGCTCCACGAAGCAGCCACACGCTACGACATCCCGCTCACCCGGGTGCTTCAGCTCCACCCACGTTCACTACAGCAGCTGGTGGCAGCGGGTTCGGCATTAGCAGTTTGACTCGCACAACAACCCCACATCAACCAACACATCTCACTCTACAATCCTTGACTACACTTTACACTACACTACACTTCACACAGTACTTTCACACTTTCACTTTCACACTTTATCCACTTCACACCCTACATTGACAAGACACCCTTTTGCGAGCTACCCCCAAGACATTGGACATTATGCTTCTTCTTCTTCTTCTTCTTCAGCCAACACCTCAACATCCCGGCCAACTTTTCATACCTACCCTGTAGCAACGCATCCACAACCATTTCCAGACAACACCTGAAGACATTCACCTCACACCGATCAATGATGACCTTGTCGGCTTCTTCAACAGTGTACCTCAACAACGTCTCGTAGGCGCAGTCTTCCGCCTATGAAATCGCTGGAAAGCCCAACACACAACCAGCACCATCACCTTTGATGTACAATCCACCGGCAATCCCATTCAACACTCCCACATTGGTCGACACTACATCCACCACCCACAACAACACACACCCGACACTCAGCACATCCCCCTGATTATACAACAAGCCCTTCAATCATGCATTTTTCAAGCCTGCAACACCTACTACAAGCAAATCCAAGGAGCAGGCATTGGCAGTCACCTTTCACCAGCACTCTGCAATGTTGCAATCACACTCATCGCACATACCTGGCAAACCACATACCACGCCTTGTTGCACCAACCCAGCCTTCACTTGCTCAACACACACTACGTTGACAACCGCTATATCTTGCTCAACGAACAATACAGTTCAGCACTCCCCATCACCACACTGGCCCATCCCGATTTCATGAACACCCAGTAGACATACAGCAAGTGGACAACGACCATCTACTCGGTTTCCTGATTGATCCCCACAACAGAACCGTCACCTTTCAACTCCCCACACATCCCTGGCAGATTCGCGATCCGCAGTCAGTGGGGAGTCACACACTACGCCTTTCAGGCTTACAGTCACGACACCACACCACACACTACAACAATACACATTTCTACAGCAGCTCGCACCTACCACAGCACAGCAGTTGATGCAGCTCTTTATGACAAAAGGTCATTCGAAGGAACACTGCGCCGCGGCGCGGCGGCTACGAGAAAAAGACGATGCGCCAGCAGAATCACAGTACTTCACTTTATTTTCTCATTTACAAGTTCTTTTCGACGTCCTGCCCTTCCACTATTCATTATACAGGTATTTTCTGATCCGGTCTATTTGCGCCGATTCGGCTCTGTGTGTGTGTCCACTGGTGTTTCCAAGGACACTACCCTAGCTCTTCCTAGCTCTTTTTAACTTTCTCTAGGACTTTTGAGACCAATGTACAGCAGCAGGGGGTGGCAGCAAGGCAGAGAGTCTACCACCAAGGAAGACGCTCTCTAAGCCTTGGTGATACTGGGACTGATCATCCCAGCGTACCTGCACAATTCAATTTTTAATCTTCATTCATTCGATGTTTCAACAATTCTGTTCGACCGACCCAGCACTTTCTTTTCAGTCAAGGTCTAATCTGCAGTAACTTTAAAGGGCTAATGCACACCGCGAAGCAGCCTGAAATCGCGCTCCACGGAGCAACCTTCTCAAGTGTGTGTATGTTGAATGGGGACGAAGACGCAACAGAGCGATCTTAAAGTCGTTGGTAGAAACATGTTCTTGGATTTGGGCCTCGAGGCTTGAGGCCAGGATGGAGAAATACAGTTCGTACCCTAGGAACTAAGAACCGGTTTGTTTCTCACATTCATGTTCCCTAACTCGGGTGTCATGAACAGACATGTTGCCAGGGGAATAACGATGGTGTAATCACATCATGTCCCGTGTCTCTGGTGAAGATGGAACCCACGTTGTTAATCCTCATTGAGTGTTCTACATTGCGTTTGCCTGGCCATTACTGTAATTGATTGTGATTGTATACCATGCCATGCCCAGATTAGGCTCCAACGATGCCAGCATTTGTCCATGTTGCACATACGTACACATTTTTTGGGCAGTTTTTGCTGAACGCAGTCTCTTTGGGCTAGACGCAGCATGATTGCCAGAGTGTTTTCTGAAATATTCTGGTGAGGGTACCGGAGATGGCTCGCGGAAGCTACTTCCACTGTATGTACTAATATACACACCTTGAACACCCTTGTTGACTCAGACCAATTGGACTCCTTGTGATAGTGTGTTCAATGTGAACTTGTAGAAGCCCTTGCTGCAACCACCCTGCAAGGCAACACAACTTGGATTTTGGATCTAGGGATTGTTAGGGCTTTACATGTTTATACGGCCCCAAGCGGCTAGCTAATCAAAAATGTGAAAGGCAAGTCCACGGATGCAATTGTTCCTCTATTAATGCACACCAAGTCTGCTGTTGTTCTTTTAAGGTCGAGAAGTCAATTGTCAGGTCGCATCATAGCATTTTGAGTGCGGTTCCGGAGGGATCATGAAATCCCCGTTTCCTCCACGTGAGCTAACAGAAGTGCCTTTACCACAAACAATCCTGAAGATACATATATATATATATATATGTTCACCATAACTTCCTGTGACCCGCAGCTTCGTGGGTCGAGCCTCGCATGCCTCACGACCGTCTGGCCATAGGGGCCGCTGGTGGAACCGCCTCGACACTGCTCCTTTCATTGGCTCAGGGCCTTTTGAATCCAGGTTCTACGCCCTTGGTTCCTCCAGAGCTGGATTGCATCTGCCCCTCGTTTAGTCTCAGTGCCTTGGATCAGGGGGGACTAGAGATATTCCTTTGTGGGCTCCTCATCGGCCTGTTGGCCGGTCCGATCCTGGACGTTGCTTGGATTATTAGGGATAGGTGGCGAAGGTTCGTCATCGGGGCACTTTGGGGCCATCGGAGTGGGCGCCCCTACCATAGAGTGCTACATGAGTGATCGGATTGCCGCGTCTCTTCGCCAGCCTGGAGGAGAGCTTCGCACCTTGTCCCAGCAAATTGAGGTGATCAGTGATCGTCTTCGAGGCCTTGAGCTGGAAATTGAGGAGGGTTCATTCACAGTTGTTTCGAACACCCCCCAAAGCCCACGTGACCTTCAAACCTCTGGTGATAGCTATCCCCGTGGTCCCACCGCTGGACAGAGCTCGGGGCAGCGCGAGCAATCGTGGGCTGAGCGAGAGGAGATTGCGAGGCAGGTCGGAACCTTCCTCCGACGGGCGGTGCTTGGTGGAGAGATCCTTGGCCCGAGTGGACGGGATCGAATTCGGCTGCAGAGCCGGTACTATATCGTCGTTCGTGACAAGCAAGGCCGTGTGTTTACCCATCCTGCTAAGGTCTTCTCCCGTTGGACCGAGGCCAAAGCTGAGGTCGCTCGTCCGGACGGAAGCTTTCGTGACTCAGTGTTCATCGGACTGCCATCACTAAGGGAGGTTCGTGCTGCCCTCCAAGGTGCAGGATTCACGGCGCCTGAGACGGCGCCAAATGAGCAGTGAGCCGATCCGCGAAGCCGCTGATCTGGAAGACCTCGCCGATTTCAACGGGGTGCCAGGTCAGCCGGGGCAGAACGTCTCTGTCCTTGTCCTCCCTCCTGGAGGGCATACGAATTTTCACTACGACGTTGGCCGGATTATTCTTGCTGACGAGTTCTCTTCTGCTAACATCATTTTGGTAGCTGAACAGGATCAATCCACTATCTGTGCGGTTCCCTACGACGTTTGGAACCGCAAAGTTTCCCAGAGGCTTTTGCCGAGAACTGCTCTTTCACGACCAGTTCTATGTTCCGTTGCCGCCTGTCACCAAGACACTCGAGAAGAGCCGGAGGCAGAGCTGCAAATGAAGGTTTGGGTGGGCATCCTGTCTACCCCACTTTTAGATGGAATTCATTTTGGAGAAGACTTAGAGGTGGACCATGGTTTTCGGGCACCAGGGTTAGAACCGGATTTCCTTCCCTATGCTCAAGGGTTAGTAGACATCCTCTCCGAGAAGTTCGACTTCTACACCGCCGAATCGGGCGGCGGGGGCGCTCCGCCTGGGGCCGACGTTCAAGACAGGTTGAGCAAGCTCGAATCAGGCATCGGGGAGATCCGTTCCCTCCTGGAACGTCTCGCTCCAGCTGCGCCTTCAAAAGATGCTGTGGCTCGGAGCCTCAGGAAAGATGTCACTCCTACTCCGGACAAGCGCGCTGGCGCTCTTCGGAAGGGAGGAGAGAAGAAAGTGAGCTTCGCTGGATTGGATGGAGCCGTAGTCGATGCTGCTCTTCAGGCTGGTATTCCCGAATCTCATCTTCAAGAAATGTCCAGCCTTCTCTCACGTCGTCCTTCAAAGATGGAAGATCTTCCCCGGCCGAATGCTGCAAAGGGAAACGATCCCCTGTCAGATTCCGAGGAGGAGGACGAGGAGTTGATCCCAGTGGACGAGCATGGATCGCCCGGAGGCTCATCATCCGACGGTGGAGTGGCGAAGGCCATAGTGAAGCTCACCCGAGTATGTGCGCGTTTGGCCAAGCACAAGACAAAGAAGAAGGGAGACCAGCTCGAACAGCTCCTCGACCTTGGCCTAGGCAGCGAGTTCAGCTCAGAAGGATCTGGCTCGGGAAGCACCAAGAAAGCAGCCGCGTTGAGGGCCCTCCGCAGACACCTCAACGAGAATCCACGGCTGATCTACGAGAACATCGAATCCAACATGGCTTCAGATTTTGCTTCCAGGCCAGTTCGTCCGGGAGAACCCCGAGGAGGAGCGACAGCCCGAGGCTGGTTAGAAGCTCGATCAAGAGTTCAGAACTTCACCGGTCACGTCAGATGGTGCTGGCAAGTCGCTGGAATCTGGGATGCTCTGATGGCCGATCAGCCAGAACAGGCGAGAGCCCGCCGCGCCCTTTTGATGAGTGCCGCGGACCAGAGCTCAATCGATTCTGGCTCCTGGACACTTGCTCAACAAGTGCTTCTAGAGGCACCTCCTCCGTATCACAGTTTCTCATCTCATTCGAGCCCCTCGATGCACGAAAGACAGCATACAGCTCTTCTGGATCCTCGGTGGCTGGACATTCTGCTTCACTATGTCAAAGAACTGGACAGCTATCAAGAGGCCAGAAGGAGGCTTGGGGGAAAGGGAAATCGGAGAGACGAGGACAAAGACAAAGAGGGGGAGAAAGCTCTGAAGCTTGCCAAAGCAAAAGCGAAGAGCGGAACGAAAGGAAAAGGAAAAAGCCCTCCTGGAGGAGGGATCGAGGACAAGGAGTCCTCGGCTTAGATGAGGAGTCTTCTCGCGTTTCTGGAGCTGACCAACTTGACTCTGGCCAGCCTCCTTCAGTCTGCATGACTAGGAGTCAGATCAGAAATTCTTTGCATGTCCCTGGCACCAGAGCTGGCATTTACCTCGCAAGGCAATGTTTCAATTCCTGCCTACGCTTGGTCCTGAACAGCAAATGCAGGCTCGCTCGGTTTGCCATCTCCTCACTGGGCCTTGTTCATCTCCTCCCCGGACAGGGTGAGGATTCAGAAGTTCCCCTGGGCGGCTTTCCTCTGCCTGTCCCCTATCCGGAGGCACTGAGGAAGGGCTACAGAGCAGACGCAAAGGAGGTTTCGAGGAAAAAGTTTGTCAATGCTGCGGTGATTGTGTTGAACTACACTTCGCTCGGTCGTGCCTCCTCCTGTCCTGCAATTCTTAGACCTGGAAATCCTTTGAGCTCCACTCAATGGGGGATTGTTCGCCGCCTTGAGGTCTTCTTGGAGGATTGGCTGCAAGCAGAGGCGGTCGGTCCGGAGTCTATGGGCCGTGCAGGCCCCAAGATTGAGAACATAGAAGATGCTTTGAGAGTTCTTTCAGAGAGAGTTAGTGGTTTGGCTGGAGATCTCAAAAATGATTATTTTGGAGGGAGAGGAGTTCCTGACAGTCGCCCCGGCTACAGCCGAGATGTAGGAGAAGTCATTGGAGAAGCTACTGCAAGTTCTTTTAGCACCTTCAAAGAGTTGGATCCGACGCGATTGCGCTTTGTTGGAGTCCCGAGCTTCAATCCTGTGCCTTACCTGGATCCTGCAGGTGCGAAGATCTACGAGCACCCCTTGGAGTGCCGGCTGCCCGCAGGCGACTTTGAGGGGAGAGTTCCGTTAGTCAAGATGCATTGTTCGTTTGAAGCCAAGATTAGACTTTTTGAGCTTTTAGATCACTGCAAGAGGCTGAAGTTGTTCCCTAGGAGTGCTGTAGACACCAAATTTGCTAGTGGTATGTTCTCTGTGATCAAGAGTCAAGACCAGGATCGACTTATTCTAGATTCGAGGCCTGCAAACCTACTAGAAACACCCTTGCAAGGATGGATCAAATCGCTTGGCTCAGCAGAGGCCCTCACCAAAATTGTCCTTCCTGAGAACGAAAAGTTAGTGGCCTCTGGATCCGACCTTCGTGACTTCTACCACCTCTTCTTAGTGAATGATGAAAGGTCAAGACGCAACGTGCTCTGTGGAGCTGTGCCCTGCAGCGCTGTCAGACACTTGAGTTGCTTTTCCCCTGAGCTTGAATCGGAGCCCGTCGTGTTTGGCTGCCTCAACACCCTCGCAATGGGGGATACTCAGGCAGTCACCTTGGCTCAGACGAGCCACTTGGCGTTGGCCCTGAGATGTGGCGCCGCGGAACCTCAGAATCTGGTAAGTCTAGGTTCGCCTATCCCCCGGGGCCCCAACTATGTTGGCATCGTTATTGATGACTATGTTTCTCTGAGCAGGGTTTCAAAGCACTATCAAGGACAATCTGAGGGTGCACGTTTGGCAAAGAAAATCGAAAAGAGGTATGATGAAGTTGGACTTGTGAGCCACCCAGACAAGGGCTTTGCAGATGAGAGTCGCTCCAGTTTCTGGGGCGTCGACTTGAACGGGGATACGGGTTTGCTCAGAGGCACCTTGAAGAGAGCCATTCCTTTGTTTGGGATTTGTTTGCAAATCATTAGATTGGGTGTTTGCAGTGTTGACCTCCTCCAAGTCGTCGCTGGTTCGTTGATTTCACTTTTCCTTTACAGACGGAGACTTTTCTGTGTTCTGGACCTCATCTTCCAATCTTGTGTGGGGCGAAAAAAGTCAGATATAATCAAACTGTCTGGAGCAATGAAAAGTGAGCTCATCGTTGCTACTTTCATGATCCCATTTGCCTGCAGCGACCTCCGTGCCGAACCGAGAGGTAGGGTCTGTACCACGGACGCTTCAAATTGGGGGGAAGCCGGAGCTCTTGCTACGGTCAGCCCCTCAGTATCTGCAGAGCTTCTGAGGCACTGTTTGCGAAAGTCCACTTGGACTAAACTTCTTCCCCCAGGGAAGGCTTGGGAACGTTCGCATGGACTTTTGCCCCCTGAACTTGAATTGCCTGATGGAGCTGTGAGCTATTTGATGAACCCTCTTTGGGAAGTTCTGGCTCGAAGCCTCAAGTTCCGGCTTTTGTTCAAGCATCGCGCCGGCTCACCTCGCCATATCAATATTGGAGAGCTTCGAGCCTTCTTACGCGCTGAGCTTCAATTGGGGCTCGAGCACCCGCATTCGAGAGATCTCTTTGGCCTTGACAGCCAGGTTGTTTTAGGTTGTGTGACCAAAGGTCGGTCATCCTCCCCCAGTCTAAACAGAGAGCTCGAAAGGAGCCTTGGGAATGTGCTAGGGCTCGGGTTGTTCTCAGAGACCTTTTATGTAGAGACCAGCCTAAACCCGGCCGACGACCCGACTCGAGGAAGACCGTTGCGAAAGCCGGACTTACCTATGCCTGACTGGCTGCAAGCAATCGCTGACAGAAAATTCGAAGCTTTTGACGCATGGCTGCACAGTGAAGGCCTTGACGGACATACCCTGTCCGGCCTTCCTCCTTTCAGTGAACTCCTTTCTGAGCACGCACAGAGCTCAGATGCAGAGGAACATTTTGACTTCGACCGCCCTTCGTACCCCAGCACTGGTAACCAGGTTTGCAGGGTTGCAGAGAGTGAAGTTTGTGATGGTGAAAGTACCGACCAAGATGCTTTTCTACCTCCTGAGAATGGAGGAGTTACATGCCCGTTTTCGGATGCCTTAGATAGTAAAACAGTGAATGAAGACGGTTCCTGCAGCGCACTTAGTTTCGCGGGACTCTTTGGAGAGATTGACGGAGAGGACGCCGTTTTTGTTTTTGAGTTCTTCAAAAGAGCCGAAGAGTTTGGTCAAGTCTTGCGGCCTGCTGGCCATCCTTGGCCCCCTCTTGAGCCAGGGTTCCTCGACCTTTTCTCAGGGGTGAAAGGAGTCGCTACTTGGCTGAAAGAATTTACCCAAAGCTGGGTGATTACCTTCGAGCTCGAAGATGGACCAGAACAAGACCTTGACGCAGAAGATCTGCGATGCGACCTGGCCAGATTGATCGCTCTAGGTGTGTTCAGAGCTTGGGGCGGTGGCCCGGTCTGCAAGTCCTTTTCCCGGGCGATTTGCCCGGCTGTTCGAAGCAGAGATGTGCCTGAAGGTCTTCCGGAGGCTAGACCTTCGATGATAGATAAAATCAACCAAGGAAACTCCTGTTCCTTGTGGCTTTCCCAACTTGCTGAATTGAGCCTACTCCTCAATATTTTCTTTTGGATTGAAAACCCCGATGGAAGTTTCTTCTTTCTGCAGAAAGAGTGGGTGGCCCTCTTCGCAAAGTGGGGAGGTGAGTCCGGAGAGCTGGGAATGTGGAGACTTGACTATTGCCGCTTCGGAACCCCGTGGCGGAAGCGCACAAGAATCATTGGGAACTCTGTCCTTCAGAACTGCTGCACCTTTTGTACAAGGGACCATGTCCACACCCCTCTTCGCGGTCGATCGAGAGTCCACAGGAAAAGCTGGACCTTAGTAGCCCAACCATATCCCAAAGGGGTAGCTAAGACGATCGCAGGAGGCATTGCTACAAGCACTGGTTTTCTTGTTGAAAGACTAGGCGGTTTCGATCCGAGTTCCTTCGCCTTTTGTGCCTGGAGAAGAATTGGAGAAGCAAAGAACCCAGGACCTAGAGGTGACAGGACCTTGAATCTGGACGAGATCAAATTAGTCGAAACCAAGACTTTGGAGCTGCAAGGCAAAATTTGGAGATGGTTCATCAACTGGACTCAGGAATCCTTGAGCGAGGAAGCCGTTGACTCTTTGACAAGGAATCCTATGCTTCTTAGCCTCCTGGTCAAAGAGTTTGGGTGTTTTCTGTTCAAAGAAGGAAAACCTTTGTACATCCTCCGGCACCTTGTTGTTCTGATTTCAAAGCAAGTTTTCGGAATCAAACCCTACCTGACTCCTTGTTGGGAAGTTCTTTCAAAATGGGAAGAGTTGGAGCCTGTCATTCACAGAACGCCACTTCCATTGGCGGTGCTTCGAGCAATGATCGTTGTAGCCTTACATTGGAACTGGAACCGCTTCGCAGGTTGTCTAGCAATTTCTTTTTTCGGTATTACAAGACCGGGGGAGGTCCTTCGCGCTTTTCGATCAGAACTTTCGCTACCCTCCGATCGGCTCATGACCGGAAGTGCCCCTGTGTTCTTGAAGATCAGGGAGCCAAAGAGCCGACGGAGAGGCGGAGCGAGGATACAACATGCTTCAATATTAGACGAACTGGTAGTAAGCTTCCTTGAAGTTTTGTTCAAAAAGTTGGACCGGAAGTTGCTTCTTTATCCAATTTCCCCCTCTTCTTTCAGAAGACGCTGGGACTGTATCCTGGAGTTTTTGGGAATTGAGACGCAGGCTCACGCCTGGTTCCCTCCGTGCAGGAGGAGCTATCGATGAGTATCGAAACGGTACTGACCTGACTAGACTGCTCTGGAGGATGCGTCTCAGACACATTGGAACACTGGAGCACTACGTGCAAGAGCTTGCTGCTGATTCCTTTATTGCAGATCTACCTATGTCTAGCCGTCATAAACTTCACCTTTTTGCAACATTGTTTATACCCACACTGTCGGTGCTAGCTGCTTCCAGAGACCCCTAGTGGACAATGTTCGGCCTGCGAGGCCTGAGTGCCCGCACGGTCCAACACTCCTTTGGCCGGCCAGGCTCTATAGATGGAACTGCGAGCGCTCGATGTGTTTGGCTTCCTTGCTTGGTGGCTCT
>CAXAMN010015014.1:52328-95432 GCA_963970005.1 Durusdinium trenchii | reverse complement strand
GAAAAGAGCAGCTTCTTCAGAGCGTTGGCGGGGGGATGGAACGTTATAGTAATGAATGTGGAGTTTCACACCAAAAATACTGTAATCCATGCTAGAACATTTGAATTTTCCGCTCCAAAGCATAAAGTGTCAATAAAGTATGTTGTTCTCGTCACGCAAAAGACAAGAAACAGATCCCCACCAAAGAAGTCCTATTGTATAGTGGTACAGTACTAGAGTTGTTTCTATCAGCCTAGCATGGGCTTGCAAGCCAACACTGAGCCATCAACATCGTGGCAAGTTGGAGTGAAAAGGCATCAATCTCAAGCAAGCGAAGCGGTGAAGTTGCTGTTGCAACTGTTCAACTGAGGAGTTCTTCTTCCCCCGATCCTTCATCCAATAATTCAAGCCCAAACCAAAGAGACAGCCAAAGAGTTTCCTGAGGACTCTATACGGCGCACAGAATGTGTTGCTGAAGCTGTCTAACTTGGACTTGGCCATGACAGGTTGGGAATGCGAGTGGGACACCCGCTACCAGCGCCACTATTACTTCAACCGGAAGACCCAGGCAGTTCGGGGGTGTGGACTTCTAACACAAGCTCGATAGAAAGGAAGGAATCACGCTGACTCCAGTCTGACCTTCGTGTCCTACTCGATTCTGGCCTAGTATGCCATCATTCCGCATCTTGAATGTCATCTGAGGTTTGCTGGGTCACAAACCCCACAGGTCTCGAACTCGACCAGAGCCCGGGCAGGAGCGGACATGGAAGCGGCCGCAGGCACGAGCCATTATGTTTGGCGAGCCATTGCCATGTCTCCCTATTCTCTTGGCGATAGTCATTTCCAAGCTCTCCAAGAAGCTGAATTGGTCTCTTGAAACTCTAGCAGACACAATGCCCAGAGGTGGGCCTTGCAAACCTTCGCTGATCCACTGGAGGGGGTGGAGTAGGCAGCCCTCCCCGATAGACATTCGGACCCAACTTTTGATTCGCCTAGGCCCCACAGTTTGGCCGTTGATGAAAAGATTAAGAATGGAACTGTCAATGAACTTCTTGTATGCTGTATATGATGTGATGTGCAGAGTGTAGTGTCGTAATTTTGGAAAGGCTGTTGTTACGTCAGCACTATCCACATTGGGAAATTGGCAGTATTGATGCAACATCAACAAGATAGCATGAGCTGTTTGTGGATGTACACCGCCGTCACACTGGCAAATGGCAAAGAACTTCGAGGTGGGGTGACGGGGTGCAACTATGTGCAACTTCATTTAGACAATGGACGGTTCGATGATTCATTGTTGAAGCAAGTTGGTTGCTCTTCGATTGGGCCAGGATCCAGTACCTGCACCCAGTTTGACACTTAATCCATCCTTAATCCAGAAGTGCCAAACCCTGTTCCACTATTTTCTAGTGCGGTGGTTGAAAGTGGCATCCACAACTGACTTGTTTGTCGTCTTGAGGTATGTCGTTCACAACTTAGGATATCATTGTATATGTTCATCCGAATTTGTCCTGAGAAATGTCACACAGTCAATGTCAGGAAACTGTTTTCAAGCTGTGTCTTTGTAAGCTGTGTCTTCGTAAGCTGTTTTCGTGTCTGCTTTGAGGTGAAACTGCAAAGCCCAAGAGCCAAGGATGTTGTTAGAGCTGACCAGATTAGCGTGGTCGCCATGATCATTTGACGGGGCCATGGTGACCTATGTGACCATAGTTCCTGCAAGTTCCCACTCAGCCAAAACCAGTGTGAAGGTTCGAGTAGTTTGAATCCACGGCAATCTGCTGGAATAGATCAATAGATCTGTGAATAATAAAGTGCATTTGCAAGGCGTGTCAAGGAAGTCTGAGGCATTATATCAGAACTTGGAAGAAGAGGGGACCAATGGCTGTGAGCCGCATGACTGTAGACTGTAGACTATAGATTCTATAGATCCCTTCTTGGCTAAAACATCTACACTGGGCAGGGTCTCAAAAACAGATCAGCTTGTTGGCAATGCGTTATCTGCGAGGAGATGCTCGGAATCCCTTCAACGCTCCAAAGGATGTCAGGGGCCTAGAGCATCTGAAGGGCTATGTTGTTTCGGTGGTATTTTGAATGATGCACTTTGGTTTTGAACCTTCGGGTTGGGTCGCTGGGTTCCACAGCAATGTGATGTTTGGTTGCTTGACAAGCGTTGTTGCCCGTGCCATGCGTCAAATACATTTGTACTGCATAAATCCACTTAATTGATTGACAGACTTACTTAGTGTGCCTTGCATGTGCAAGCAACATTCATCAGACGGTGGTTGCCACATTCACACGGAGTAAAACAATTGGATCTACGCATCCAGCTGTATGCTCACTGCGCAATGAAGGGAGTTTCTCCATTTTGTCTTCGATGAACAGTTGCAAAGAGATCATCTCCAAGCTTTAGCTGTGACACCGTTTTTTGTTCCACTTCTTAAACTCTCTTCAGTAGTTGCCAGACTGTTCAGGTCAGGCGTGTATATATTGCCTGAGTATGCAACTGGCCCAGCTTTAGGCTTTATGACAGGGATGGCTAAACATTGAATAAACAGCCGAGGCAAGTGCAACTGGTCAATCCCGTGATCCTGGCTTGAGTCTTGAGGATGTGGCTCACTACTCTTTGGTCCAGTCAATCTTAGCACAATGGGCTCCCCTTTTTTGAATCCCAATGGGTGTTCAAAGAGACAGGCTTGCCACATGGCTAATCTGTCACCCCCCAACATATTATAGCGAAGTTTGAGGGTTCGTTCTTGTATTCACCAATGAGTAGAAACAGAAGAACTGGCTATTATTAGAGCCACTTTCATATGATTTGATACGTGTCCAACGGATCTGAGTTTGGTTTGCATAGCCGTATTGCAATGTTTTAGTGAGAGTCGTTGGACTTAGGGCTTGTGCCAGGAGAAACTGGAGATTCTAGCAAGAAGAACGATTTGTTTGATTCCAATCTTTCAACTGTCATGGGTGCGCCCACCTCCTTGCAGTAATGCTTTCCCCAAAGGTCCTTTGGATAGCGATGTCTTGACGGGGCATCGAGGTCTGCGATAGGTAATCCTTTGTAGTTGCCGCGGTGAATTCCACCCTCTCTTTGTATCAGGCCTTGTAGTGTGCCAGGAAACATAGGTGTTCAACGAAGAGGAGCAGGCCTTCGTGGCGTTTTGCGCTTCAAGCAGTAGTGCTTCAAACATGTTGCCTTTGTGTGAAGCTTGATGTCCGAAGATCTAATATGTTTGGTTTGACTATCAGATGACTAGAGTATTCTTGAGAGTATGCAAGTTCGATCACAGTAGAAGTCGTTTTCTGCTTGCCGTCGGGCCCATCCAATGGGTTTGCTTGGAGCATATTCAGTTGTTTTTTGCGGTTTAGCCCTTTTTTCGAATCAGATGTCGCATGTGCTGCCCGCTGGAGGCACAGAGTGGAATGCAGAGGAATTCAAGAAGCGCCTTGATCAGGTAGCCTGTCTTCCTTTTGCATCCTGTTTGCAACCTTTGCTAACCAGTGACTGGCGGCCTGAGTCCTTGGAAACCCACTGGCAAGAGTGAGTGATGGAAAGTAAATTGAGACATACAAAACCTTTAGCACAGAGACTCATGCAGTTTGCCCATCCTAGAGATCCCCGGAGTACCGTTCTTCCCTCACAACAAACCTTGGAAACTCCGATGAATAAGGACATTGAATCGACACGGCCTTTTCCTCCGGAGCCCCATTTGGGGTGCCAAGTGGGCCATGTGGTTCCCATTAAAGAAACGAAGCTACCAAAATCACAAAGCGGAAGAGCTTGGAAGGTGGAAATCTCCCCCTCCTGTTTTGTTTCTGCCCCCGTCATTTTCCCGTCCGGGACAGGGGAACCAGGCTTTGCCGCATTGAAAAAAACATAAAATGGTCCTCTCTTGCTTCCTTCCATTGAAAATTCTGTTGTTTGCCAGCTTGTGCGATTGAGTGGGAAAACCACGGTCTTGTTGTCATTCTTCTGTGGATCGGATAGGGTAAGCATACAGGTCAGTGACCTTCAGTCAGCGACTCACTGTCACCAACATGGTTGGAGTGACGGATTTAGACGTTTGAGAGGTACTGGCCTTGAAACATGATGGCAATTGAATTGATCGGATTTTGCCTTGCCAGGCCAAACTCACCAAGGACAGGAACTACATCAAATCAATCTTAAAAGAGGTGGGCAATGGATAGCATTGATATTCCAGTCATGATACATTGATGGTTTGGTGGGAGTCCTGGCAGCCATTGCTGGCTTTCAACCAGGCTGCATTTTGTTAGAACTTACCTCCAGCCCGTGATCCTGACCATTTTTCGATACATTTCGATACGTACCTCAACCAACAGTACTCGTAGGAAAAGTTGTTTACACCTGAGACTTCCAAGCCAAGAGGTCAACGGCACGACCACAAGGTACCAGACCTCATTCTGTTAAGGTCTCAGATTGTCATGGAGAACAGTTTTACCCACGTCTTTTTCTTGGTGTACCTTCAACATTCAAGCTCGATTGAGTTAGACTTTGGTATCTCGTGCTATGTCATTCACTTTCAGGCTACATGCAGTGCAACACGCAAGTGCTTAAGGTTGGCATTGTTCGTGTGAAGCGGGCGCCTGTTTCCTGGTAATGTACCTTGTATGACGACGCAAGTAAGGCGTGCAGCGTGCACTTCTCCACTTGCTGAGCGTGTCCTGCGAAGATGTTCCTGTTTGCTTTCGATGCAGACATTGTGCCGCGTGACTGTCTGGCTAAACGATGATGAAATCCAAAGAGTTCAACAGGTTTGATGTGGGTTTGGAGCTCGCACGTCAAAGCTTGGTATGACAGCCAAGATTTCGAAAGGAAGCAAACGTCTTTTGCATGAGCCACAGATGCTGCTGGGCTGATGAGAATGGTCACAAGCTTGTTTCTCCAACTTCAGGAGGTGGTCTGTGGTGTAGTGTCAGTACCGGGGCAAGCACGCAGCAAAGTTGCGCCATGTAGTCCTCAAAGTCACTGGAGAACCTTGCAAGCATTCAGATGGGCCCGCGTTGGATCGAGAAGGCTTCATGAACAGTGACAGTCGTCTAGACGCCTTGGAGCATTCGTTAGTTGCACAATGTTGCACATTACAATACCGCCAACCATGAATCGCAAAGCAGGCAAAGAAATCGCCTCGCAGAACGAAGCCTTTGTTGTGTGCCTGAAGTGCGGCCGGCATTGGCGGTGGAAGGATTGCACTTCGAATTTGCCGTGGACTTGTTTGGTTTCACAACGCGCTTTTGCAGGTGTCTTCATTTGCCAAATATGTTTCCTAGAAATTCTTTCGGCTCATTTGCAAGCACCACCTCTTGGGACCTACGCGATTCCCAGAGCTTCCCTCTGCTAATACATCTTCGCAATCCACCCTTTCTGCCTCAACTTTAACTATTTTGCCGCAGCAATGGAGGGTTTCACAAACAACGCCACCCAGACTCAGACCCCTAATGGGGGTTCTCAGGTCGCATGTGGTCCTCAAGTGGGAAAGCCGATGTCAGGTGATAACTAATCCAGCATGAGCCAGCCGCCAGCCATTCCTTGTCGAAGTCCCATTGTGCAGGTGTCGGAGAACAACTACGCCCTTCGGAATCAGTGGCGGGTCCCCAGGACCGTACGAATCCTCGAAACCTGAAGTTGTGGGGTGTTTTTGATTTGGTACAGTAACTGTGGTGAATTATGTATATTTTTATTGTTGCTTTTTTTCTTTTGAGCCCTGTAGGTTGTTTTTGGATTACTTTTCGGAGCGGCTTTTGGCTGTTTGCTTTTTGATTTAGTGCCCTGTTGGCTTTTGGCTCATGTGGCCCACCAATCAAGTTCTTGCTTGGTATGAGTTTAATTTAGGGGGATGCACTGCACCATCCTGGCCACCCTTTCAGGGGCAAGGTTCAGAGGCCGGAGAAGTTTAAAGCAAGTTGTTCTTGTTTTGTCTCAGTTCCTGTTCACGTATGTTCACTTATCCTTGTCCAAGTATTGGATTGTCCCAATTAGATCTCACGCCGTGACCTTGATTTGTGGCTGCTGGGATTTGATTTGAGTGTTTTGAAGATACTCCTCTTGCGTTGCCTACGCTTGAAATCCATTATATATTATATAATTGGATTGCCAATCGGTGAGTGGCAGGACAGTGCTAGTACCCTTGGAGACATGTCCGAGCCTCACGCTTCACGAAAAGAACACTTGGCTTGCAAGCCGCACAAGCGTGCAAAGTGGAGTTCCAAGGGAGTGAGGTTTTTGCTTTTGGTACACCAAGATAAAAGGCACAAGTGAGTACAACGTCGATAGTCAGGAACGCGTAGGAAGACAACAGCATCACGACACTAGCATATTGAAAAAGTTCGATAAACCTCGACATAAGAGAGAGAGAGAGAGAGAGGGAGAGAGAGAACGTAAGTTTTCTCCCAACGACGGTGAAGACAAGGAAAACGGTCCAAGGACCCCTTGTAGGTTCTTTCCCTCGAGCAAACAGTCGAGTTGGATTGTTTTCGACCCCACAGAAACCCAACACTGTCAGTCCACTTGCACAGTTTTGGTTCGTAAAGCCAATTTGATGGTTCGGATGCGAAGAACTGATTCTGAAGCTTTGTCGTGCAAGAATGCAGTTGGACCCAAAGTGCTTGCTTCGGCCTCTGGCCATCACACACTAAGCTCCACCAGTTCTCCAAACGATGGCAAATAAAACCCCAACCAGAGTATAAATGACTGTGACTATGTACAAGGTATATAAATATACACGTGACAGTTTCCAGATCAATTAATCAATTGTTGATGTAGCTGCTAATATACATGCAACTATGAGTGACGACTCAGATTGAAGGGTCGACTTCCGGACTTCCCGAGGCCTGAATTCCAGGGTGTCCGGCGTGGGCACCGACCCTGTGGTGCGCCAGTCTTCGGAATCCAGGGTCAATATGGGTTTTGAATTTGGTGGCTCGTTGTGGCTCGTCCAAAAGGAAGCTTTCCAGTCAGTGCCAAGACCAAAGAATGCGCAGAAAGCGTGAGCCTTCCGTTTGATGGGCTTGCCATCGCGGCATTGCATGCGACATGCCAGACAGCTCATCCATGGTCCACCATTGTCTTAAAAGTATCATAGGACGGTTAGGAGCCTCATTCCTGCTGAATGTGATTCAAAGGCCCAGAGTCCCAAATGCCTATCTTCAGCAGGAGTTCTTTTCTCTTGATTCTTTTGGGCTGTTTTTCTTTTTGTGCTTTGATGTGCTTTCAGGTTGCCCAGCATCTACTCCTTGGGCATCAGGATCTACAAAAGTAAGAACATGATCAAAAATAAAAAAGAACATGGTTTAAAAAAGAAAACACAGTATAGAAAAGTAATAATCTTGACAAGGTCCCCTGGTCCTTAGGTCCTCTGGTCCGCTGGTCCTTTGGTCCTCGCTGGTCCCCTGGTCCTTCGGTCTTTTGGTCCTTCGGTCTCCTCTGGTCCCCTTTGTACCTACCCGTACTAAATCCGCTACTTCTACTACTGCCCCTACTACAACTACAACCACCACTACTAACTACTTATTCTTCTTCTATTATTTCTACTACTACTACTTCTTTACAACTTTACTACTCTACTGCTTTACTACGTTACTACTACTACTACTACTACTACTACTACTACTACTACTACCCCCACTACTACTACTACTACTCCTCCTCCTGCTGCTCCTGCTGCTACTACTACACCTACTCCTACTCCTACTCCTGCTCCTGCTCCTACTCCTACTCCTACTCCTACTCTACTACTACTACTACTACTACTTCTACTTCTACTTCTACTTCTACGACTACTACTGCTATTACTACTAATACTACACTACTTTACTACTTTACCACAGCCACTTCCACTACCACTACCACCACCACCACCACCACCACTACTACTACTACTACTGCTACTGCTACTGCTACTCCTACTCCTACTCCTACTCCTACTCCCACTACTACTACTACTACTACCACCACTACTACTACCACTACCACTACCACTACTACTACTACTACTACCATTACTACTTTTGCTACCCCTCCAACTACTATTACTACCCCTCCAACTACTACTACCACCACCACTACTACTACTAACTATATACTAAGTACTAACTGGTAACTACGAACTACCAACTACTAACTACTAACTAATAGCTACTAGCTACTAACTACTACCATTGCTACTAACTACTCACAACTAACTACTATAGCACTAGTACTACCACCACCACCACGACTACTACTACTACTACTACTACTACTACTATGACCACGACCACGACCACGACCACGACCACGACCACCACTACTACGACCACCACTACTACGACCACCATTACTACTACTCCTACTCCTACTCCCCCGACTCCTACTACTACTGCTACCACCTGCTCGTACTCCAACTCCCACTACTACTACTACTACTTCTACTACACTACTTTACCACTTTATTATCCTACTCCTCCTCCTACTCCTACTCCTACTCTACCTCCACTACTACTACTACTACTACTACTACTACTACTACTATACGACTGTACTTCTTGCGTAACTACTGCTACTACGACTACTACGACGACTACTACGACTAATACTACTACTACTACTACTACTACCACTACACCACTTTAGTACTTACCACTACCACTACTACTACTACTACTACTACTACTACTTCCACTACTACGACTACTACTACTACTACCACTACTACTACTACTACCACTGCTACTACTACTACCACTACTAAGACTACTACTACCACCACTACTTTACTACCTCGCTACTTTACTACCACTGCTACAACTACCACTACTACTACTACTACTACTACTACTACTACTACTACTACTTCCACTACTACTACTACTACTACTACTACTACTTACTACTACTACTACTACCACTACTACTACCACTACTACTACTACTACTTACTACCTACTGCCTACTACCTACTACTTACTACCTCTTACTACCTACCACTACCTACTACTACTTACCACTACCTGCTACTACTACCAACTACTAGTTGACCACTACTACTACTACTACTACTACTACTACTAGTACTACTACTACCTACCTACCACTACCTGCTACTACTACCTACTACTAAGAGACTACTATTACTACGACTACGACTATTGCTACTACTACTTCCACTACAACTACTACCATTACTACCACTACTACTACTCCTCCTTCTCCGACTCCTACTACTACTGCTACCACCTACTCCAACTCCTACTACTACCACTACCACTACCACTACTACTACTACTACTACTACACGATTTTACTACTATTACTACTGCTGCTACTACTACTACCTACTACTACCTACTACTTACTACTACCTACTACTACCGACTACCACTACCACTACTACTACTACTGCTACTACTACTACTAACACCCCTCCAACTACTACTCCCACTACTACCACTACCACTACCACTACCACTACCACTACTACTACTACTACCACTACTACTACTACTACTAGTACTACCACCACTACTACTACTACTACTGCTACTGCTACTGCTACTGCGACTGCTACTGCTACGGCTACGGCTACTGCTACTGCTACTGCTACTACTACCGACTACTACTACCACTACTACCACCACTACGACTACTACTACTACTACTACCACAACCACCACTACAACCACTCCTCGTTTTCCCACTCCTACTCCTACTCTTACTCCTCCGACTCCTACTACCACTGTTACCACCTACTCGTACTCCAACTCCAACCCCTACTATTACTACTAATACCACTACTACTACCGCTACTACTACTACTACTACTACTACTAATACTACTACTACTACTACTACTGTGCCTTCCCCATTCTTTTTTCGAACCTATTTTTTGATCCTTTTTTTTCTTTTTGAATCTTGAATATGTTTGATGCTGATTTTTCTATTTTCCCGAATGCGTAGTGAAGGGTTCTCGTTTAACATGGGGGTCTGGGGTTAGAGCTTTGTTCGCAAGCCGTTGTCTCAGCGTCCGCAACCGTTGTCAACCCTCCGCAACCGTTGGCAACCGTCCGCGGTAGGGCGCTAAGGCGCTGCCATTGGGGGAAGCTTTTGGAGAGGGTTTCGGATGAATGTTGGATGGCACTGATACAGTAGCCTCTGAATCGGAGTCCACATTGAGAATTTCAATTTGTTCTGCAGCAAGGCCATCTGGGCTGGCATCGCCGTCATTCCCACACTCGGAGGGAGTGGCGCATTCGGATCCAGATGATACGTTCATTATAACAGTTGTTTGAACCCAAACTTGCATAGCAACAAGGACAGTTCAAAGTCAGCACATACCACACATGAATCACCGCTCTATCAATTGTCAACAAGGGACGATGCGCTGGGAAAGCTTACGGTTCTTTTTCTCACAGAAGAAAAATCCGCTCGTATGTGGAATTCCGCTAGTTCCACGTTTGAGACACAGGACCCACTAATGACTGTCTGCGTCTTCCGCAGCCCAGTGTCACCCCAGCAGGAACATTAATGGCCTTAGCCTTAGCCTTCGCTTTGCCCTTAGCCTTTGGCGTGGGCGCAGCTGGTTTCGGAGGCGGGGCAGCCTTCGCCGCTTCCGCTTCCGCCAGCGGAGCTGCTGTTGGACCTGTTCCACACCCAACGCCAGCCCATTGCAAGTTCAAGGCACGACCCTGACGAGACCTTGCTCGACACAGACTGCGGCTCGAGACAATTGAAAGCAGCTGCAGAAGACGCGAGGCTCGAGACCCCCGAAAGCAGCTGCAGCTCGACCCTGACTGAAAACACGAGGCTCGAGACCCTGAAAGCAGCTGCAGCTCAACCACTGACTGAAAACACGACGAGGTTCGAGACCCTGAAAGCAGCTGCGACTTGACACTGACTGAAAACACGAGGCTTGAGACCTGAACGTGTCCAGTGTCATATCAATCAATGTCAAAAATGTTGCCAAAACAGTGGTTCAAAATGCAACAGAGCCTCGCTGAGGCCGTTTTTGCTGTCTCGTTAAATTTCTTAAAGCGTCTGTCTATAGCTTTTTGTGTGTTGAAAAATCGGCGCATCCACTCTGATTTTACTAGCATTGTCATTGTCTGCCTGGCCCAGGTAATCTTTTTGCCCAGGCTGCAGGCTGTCACAAGCACTCTGCCAGTGCAAGAATCGCATTTGCTATTCCAGGCTATCTGTCGCCTTCTCTCCCCTGAATTGCTCTGAGGGAGGCCACAAGGCATGCTCCAGGGAGAATGCCACACTGGTACTTGTCAAACTTCGGAGGCACTGACGCCCCAGAAGCCATGGCAACGCAATCAGTAAAGGGCAATCAATCAAAATGGCTGTCAGGACGGCTTGGCATTTTGAAGCCATTCCACATCGCAAGTGTGAACAAAGTGTGCACACAAATCACATTAACTTTCACTGACTGATCTGTCCAGTCCTATCTTTATACCCTTGTGTCAATGGTTGGCATTGGGTTGGGCCCAGGACTTTGCAAACGAGTCCTGGCGGCCAAAAACCGCCCAAGGCCCAAGCAAGGACCACAAAGCAGGGTCCTTCGGGGTCCTTGGCAAACCCATTAATATTGCCACTAATATGATTGTTGCGCCGCCCTGCTCCCCCCCTTTGCTTTAAGGCGACAGGATAGCGGATGATGACTGACAGGATGTCATGCGACAGACACAACGCCCAGCAAAATCGGTAAAATAATGGTGAAAATCGGTAAAATAGCAAAAAAAAGCCTTATGTGATATATGTTTGCTTCTATAGTCTGTGGTGGACCGTGTGGCGGAATTACGTTCGTGATGTCACAGTGCCACTGGGGAGGGCGAAACACGCTGGTGTAAACGCGGCGTGTCGCTGGTGAGCAGGATGATTGGTGGTATCATGTGATGTGTTTGCTTCTAGTGTGTGGTCAGACTGTGTGGCGAAATTACGTTCGTGATGTCGCAGAGTCATGCGGATTTGCGCGGCCTTGGTGGGAAGTGCGTTTGCGTGGCGCCGTGCCACTGGGGAGCGCGAAACACGCTGGTGTAAAGTGTCGCTGGTGAGCGGGATGATTGGTGGTATCGTGTGATTTGTTTGCTTCCAGTGGGCGGCGGACCGTGTGGCGAAATTACGTTCGTCATGTCGCAGCGCCGTGCGGATTTGCGCGGCTTTGGTGGGAAGTGCGTTTGCCCGCCGTGCCACTGGGGAGCGCGAAACATGCTGGTGTAAACGCGGCGTGTCGCTGAGCGGGATGATTGCAATGGCGGTATCAGGTGGTACCTTTGCTTCTAGAGTGTGGCGGACCGTGTGGCGAAACTACGTCCCTGATGTCGCAGCGCCATGCGGATTTGTGAGGCCTTGCTGGAAAGTGCGTTTGCGTGGCGCCGTGCCACCGGGGGGCGAAACATGCGCGGCATGTCGCTGGTGAGCGACAAGAGCATCCCACAAGAGTGAACAAGAGTGTCCCAGAAGAGTGGCCCACAAGAATGTCCTACAAGAGTGTCTCACAAGAGTGCCCCACAAGAGTGTCCGACAAGAGTGTCCCATAAGAGTGACCCACAAGAGTGTCCTATAAGATTGTCCCACAAGAGTGTCCTACAAGAGTGCCCCGTAAGAGTGACCCACAAGAGTCTCCCACAAGAGTGTCCCGTAACAGTGTCCCACAAGAGTTTCCTACACGAGTGATCCACAAGAGTGGCCTACAAAAGTGCCCCACAAGAGTGCCCCACAAGAGTGGCCTACAAGAGTAATTATAATGTCACAAGAGTGTCCTACAAGAGTGTCCCACAAGAGTGTCCCACAAGAGTGTCCCACAAGAGTGTCCTACAAGAGTGTCCTGTAAGAGCGACCCACAAGAGCGTCCCACAAGACTGTCTCACAAAATTGTCCCACAAGAGTGTTCGACAAAAGTGTCCCATAAGAGTGACCCACAAGAGTGTCCTATAGGAGTGTCCCACAAGAGTGTCCTACAAGAGTGCCCCCTAAGAGTGTCCCACAAGAGTGTCCTATAGGAGTGTCCCACAAGACTGTCCTACAAGAGTGTCCCGTACAAGAGTGTCCCGTAGGAGTGTCCCACAAGAGTTTCATGCACGAGTGACCCACAAGAGCGTCCTACAAGAGTGTCCCAAAAGAGTCCCCGCAAGAGTTTCCTACAAGAGTGACCCTCAACAGTGTCCTACAAGAGTGTCCCACAAGAGCGTCCAGCAAGAGTGTCCCACAAGAGTGTCCTATAAGAGTGTCCAGTGTCCTACAAGAGTGTCCCACAAGAGTGTCCTACAAGAGTGTCCCACAAGAGTGTCCCACAAGAGTGTCCTACAAGAGTGTCATTTGGACATATGTAGTTTTTGGAACGTGCTTGCATTCGGGTTCGTGGGCTCCATTTTTTAAATGTGTCACCCTACTCCTTACTAGTGACACCTCAGCTTTGGTCAAGCTTGACCAATCCCCAACGAATGAGAATTTTGTTTGCGTTTAGCTTCAGCCAGTCCGGGAAGTTGCATAATGATCAATGATCAACAATGTACTATACCGCTTATCGTCTATACCAATCACATCCCAACAGGCACCGAGGGAAAAGGTGTGAACACACTCCTCTTGAAGACTTCGGATTAAGCATCCCGCCGCATCGCTTTGCAGGTGACATTTTCCAAGATGACCACCGCAGATGTGCCTTGATCAAACCTGATTTGTTAATGAGCGACAGGAGTGACAGGCTGGTGGTTTGCGGTTTGCCCTTGACAAGTCCACCTGTGCGGGCTTCGGGGAGGGCCTTTGTGTTTCCCAGACACAGACACGGATTTATTTTTTTGTGAATTTCCAGGGGGGTCCATGCACCGTGCATTTTCCCGATTGCTGCCCAATTTCACTGATTTACTAAAGCTCACCTAGGGAACTTTCTCGGATGTTTGCACCGCTGGCCGCACTGAGTCCCAGAACTTTCTCTCTAGGCGGATCGAAACCCTCTAGAAAGGCCTAGTGATGAGGGCCGCAGGGACATGTGCCCAGGCACTCATGTTCTTCTGCGAACGCAACCCCTCTCAGAAGGCGGGACGAAATTGAATGGAAAGATGGGAAAGGCTCAATCGTTTGGCAATATCTGCAACACCTGCAGAATGCTACATGTGTATCATAAGTTCTCTCATGTTTCGCTGGAAGAAACAAAAATGTCGGACAAGCATCGTCGAAGTCCACCATTAACATTGAAGACAAGGGTTCTGTGGTGTCCAAGTTCATGTTGAAAAGCCATGTTTGGGGGGGTACACTTTTTGGGTTTGCTTGGATCCAAGCAGTTCTGGGGCCGCTCTCGGAGGTGGTGGGGTTGAACTTTGCAAATGGCCAACATGTTGGAGGAGGCCAAGAGCAGATGAGCGAGCACAAGGGATAGCCTGGATGAGGTGGTTTGGGGTGTTCCAGCAGCTTGCACTGAACACTCACGCTACTTGGGCTCAAATGTGCCTTTGCGCATGTGTGTGTGTGTGCGCATGTTTGTCTTTCAAAATTGTGGTGTCCCAAGATCCGCAGAACTCTTTGCTATCAGTGCATGAGCTTTTCAGTTTCGTACTATCAAGAGTGGTGTACATTGATGCATTGAACATTCTAAACGCATCCACTGCAACCATTGCGAAGGCTACAAGAACGGAGCCATCGCACAAGAAGAGGCGGCATGTCATTGTGTCATACATTGACAAATCCCAGCAAACTGACGATTATATATAGTCAATATCATAGTTATATATATATATGTAGTCTATTGTTTCATACTCTCAGGGACTGTGTATATTCACAGCTATATTCCTTTTCTGATCAGATTCCCATGTTTATTTTTACACACAAAAAGCCTGAGTTGTCAGTTTCTGGAGGATATGAAGAACACTTGGATGTTGAAGCTTTTTAAGGATGGTGAAGACAAGAGCTTGAGATTCTGTTCTTGGAGACCCTCTCAAAAAAGAACACACAAGCAAAAAAAGATGAAAACGTTCCGCTGCGCTGCATCTTTTCCATCCCTTCTGCTGCTGGAAATACAGACTATAGAGGCTTGAGGTGACCAGGTGCATCTCGGCCAGGACCTTTGTCGCCGCATGCCCACTTTGTACACATCCCTCTACAACGCCAAGCGGGACACGAGACTTGTGCAGAGGGTAACATGTGTTGTGTACGCAAGTGAACTGGCGCCCAGCACACGATCATGTCATTGCTAGGGCCCCGTGGCAACTTGAGGAGGCATCTGCCTTGTGGATAGTGTTTGAGTGGCGGGAACTCATGCTCCACAAAGCCTCCTCACAAATCCATTCTTCAATCAGTCAACCTTTGCGACAGTTCTTCCTCCCAGGGAAAAGTAAATACAAATAGTAATTGTATATTTTATCGGGCAAAACAGACAGAGCCACCGATGTCTTTTGAGTGATGCACAAATGCAAGTAACTAATGTGGAAGAAGTTGTGCTCACCGCACTTTGTCAGATTGAGTGTTGACACTATTTCACAAGGAGTGACCTCTGATTCTGCCCCTTTCACGCTTGCATTGTCACAGGAGGGTTTATATCCCTTTGGCCCTTGCACCTGCAACGACCCAAAGTTGCCGGCCAAGTATTCCGACGCCTGGGATCCCAGATTTGTGTTTGGCTTCGCTTGTTCACTTGATGGCATGAATTGAGCAACACAATTATATATGCAATGACCAGCGTGTTCAGTTTGTGTTCAAGGGCCCATCACACTCTCATCAATGCTAAGCTAGAACTTTCTGACAAAAGACGCACCTGGAGGTCAGACGGTAAGCACAAGAACTAAAACTATGACCTATTGCAGGTGTAGACAACTCCACTGCCCTTTGTCTTGGTCCCACAACCTTTAGCATCAGAGAAAAAGAAGGCACAGTACACATCGTTTCAAGTATAGCACATTTGTTCGTCAGCATACAGACTCACTCGATAGGCGTTTTGTTTGAATCATTCCGTTGGATCCAGTTGGTATGTCAACGATGCTATTAGGTCTTGTGGACGCCGGAGGTCTGCATCGGGCGAGCCAGTGAGGCGATGCGATTGAATCATGTCGAAAATCACAACACCGTCCGCCATACTTTGACAAGGCAGACGGATGCCACTAGTGACAACAAAAATCACAAAGTATGACAGAAGCACACGAAGGATTAAGTGAAGGATTTATGAAGAAGCAACCAAATTTGGAGCCATATCCTCAATGGTCGGGAATGCTGATGAATCAATGAAGGTCCACGGTTTTCCACCTTCAATGTTGGGAGTAGCGATGTTAGTTTGAGAACAAGATTCCAGCAACTAAAGGGATGAGGCAGCTGACGACTGTCATAACTTGTTCAACGCTTCGACTGTTGAGTTGACAGACCATGCGTCAAACAAAGCTTACTCGACGATTGGGATTTGGTACCACGCGACACAAAACCCTGTCTGGTGTTTTCCCTTGAGCCAAATGTAAAGTGAGATGCCTTTGGTGTCAGGATTCTTCAAACGTGGGGGACCATCAAGTACTGGTGCTCAAATCCGCACTCCCCTGACAGCTTCGCTGGCATAGATGGGCACCGCATGGCCCTCCTTCACCAAAAAGAATGAGAGCTCTACCCACAGGCCTTTTCTGGGCAGGGTCCCCCGCCTCCAGTCTGAGTCTCCACGCATGCACTCCAACAACTGCACGTCGATTGGGGCTGATCCACGTTTTGGGTGGAATCTCTGGAATCTCTGAACCCGAGCCCATGTTGGTGTCTGTCACACCAGCCAGATCTCATACTTGGCCATGAGAATAAAATCGCTCCTTGAGAAGGGCGATGAAGCGTGGCTTTGTGTGGCTTCGTCCTCCAGGAGTCGCTGGATCTTGTCATAGACCGTGTTGTTCCACCAAATGGACTGCTGAATGGTGGCCCCTTCCACCCTATGAGGAACTTGTGCCTGGGTGGCGGAGGCATCAAAAGGCATGCCCCGTCAAGAAAGACTAGCAGCTAGCACCGTGCCCACTGTCTCTCCCTTGTATTATTTGATGGCGTGGATGCAGTTCCCGCCTTGGATACCCCGCTCAAAACCAAACCAGCCGTCTTTGAAGTCACCGCCATCGCCGTTCCACGCCGTTCCCATAGATTGGGGGTGCTCCGAACACATGAACCGCTGCCAGGAGGCCTTCGCGGCAATGGTCTTGATGAGGTCCGCAATCCATTTAGAGCCTTCTAGCTGGAAACGTCTTCCAGGTTTTCGAAGTAGCTTGAAGCCGAAGACGTCGGGTCCGCCATGTCAATACGTTGGGTGATGGCAATGGCCGCTTGGAGACCCCGTAGGTCCCCACCTCCGCAGCATCGCCGTTGATCTACCCGCCGTGGACAGAGACTGCGCTGCTTGCAGCATTCCCATCCTTGACACTCTTCTGCATGGGGGCGCCCCCAACAGCAGCAATCGACCCTTTGTTAGAATGCGGACGACCATGCGTGATACCAGCATTGTCACCTCGCGCCCACTCCCTCCAGCTCTGCTCACGCGTGACTCCCAGCATTGTCACCTCGCGCCCACTCCCTCCAGCTCCTTCCGCTCCTCAGCCTTCTCCCCGCAAAAAAGCGCAGCGCGCCACCACCTTTTGCCTCCATCTTTTTCACCAGTTCAAAAGGCTGTTGCGATCTGGGTCGCCGTGTCTCTCTCTCTCTCTCTCTCTCTCTCCGCCAGAAGATCATTTGGCAAGCGAGGGAAATGAGACTGCCACCACTCCATCACCCCCCGATCCACTTCTTCACGCCATCCATCACCCCCGATCCACTTTTTCCTTCTGCTTCTTCTGCTTCTTCACCAAATCCTGTATCTTGGACCTTTTCTCGAATGTTCTCGATGTCGTGGATCTGGATGCGCGCGTAACTTGGTCCAGACCCTGCCATGGGCAGCTCCACAGTCACGATGTCGCCACATCCAACTCACCGCCTGAACTCACCTGCAGACGCGTCGCGCCATCGACTTGTCTCTATACTCACAGAACTCATACCTGTCGCCGGTCGCCGTGGTCCCCCCCCGCCTGTGCGGCTCGTGTCCCCGCGTTGACCAACAGGTCGGGGCGGTGCTCAAGCTAGGGTTCTTTCAGAAATGGTTCATGTTTCCAGACCTAAGTGCACGCTAGTGACTCCCCTCACGAAGAATTTCATCTCCATCCCCGCGTGACTTACCCCGTCGCTCCCGTGCGCCAAGTCCGGTCGCGCAGCCACTTGCATAGCGGGACTTCAGTGGCCACAGTCCCAAGCCCGCGAGGCCACCATCCCAGATGCAATGCCTCAAGCCGCCGCGCCATCCGGACAGCGCCGCTCAAGATCGTCGAGCAAAGCCAAGCGTGGGGAGACGGGACGCCGCCCAGAAGCGCGCAAAGTCATTCCCAAGCATCAAGAAAAGGGTTTCCAACGCAACCACGTCCAGCGCTACCAGACAGTGGGCGGTCGAAGGTGCGCTGGCTGCATGAGGCACTTGTCGAGATGGTGGCGGCTTGGGGTGCGTTGGGACTGTGGGCACTAAAGTCCCGCTATGCAAGTGGTGCTTGGCGGCATGTGCACCTTGGAGGGCCGCCAGGCAAGGGCACAATTTTCCCCCTGCCAACGAGTTTGAGAACAAGATTCGTAACTAGAGGGATGAGGCAACTGGCGCGCGTTGTAATTTTTTCAACGTGTTGAGTTGACGTACCATGCGTATCCATGCGTCAGAGCGCACTGGACATTTGGGATTTAGTACAGCTCAACCAGAAATTGGACAGGACATGGCCATTCCCTGCTAAGCTGTATGTTTCGTTGTCTGTCAGAGTTTGAATACACCCCATCTTGCCGCTTGCAGTCATTGGGATACGGCTTGCTTGACAAGAAGCAGCAGGCTGGGTGGGATATACTGCGGCTTCTCTGAGCAACACCATGTCTTTCTGTAAGGGCTCGGACAGCCAAGCACATCGCCTCCAAATTTTGTGTTTGTTGCTGTTTGGATTTGCACGCAACAGACTGAGGTGCCTGCACTGGGTTGTGTAGATCCACCCGTTGACCATGATAACGAAAAATGACCCACAACACAGGGTCGATACAGGTCAGAACTCACATCATTGGGACGCGAAGAGCATTCCAAAGTAACCAACAATGTCAAGCGGCTCCACCCTTTAGCTGCAGGAACATGGAATTCGACATGAACCACCAACTGAAATTGAAAAGTATGAACGTTGAGGCACCAACGACAGTGCGACACTGGCATTAGTTCAATTGCTTTGCATGAACAAATTTGACCTGCCCAATTTGGAAAATGCCGACTCGCCCCTTAAGGTGTCGGTCTCCTTGGTTGCAGCTGCCGCCCCGTGCGCAACCCAAATGAAGCAGTTGCATGCAGTTGCCAGGATGTGTTTCATGTCATTCTCAGCGGCCACTGTCCGCCACGGCGCATGCTTTCCAGTCCGAAGTAAAGATTGTTCCACTTGACATGTGATATGTGCGAGATACTAAAATCATGGTTGGTTTGTTGCCGGGTGTGCACCTGCTGTGGAAATTGTTTTTTGGATTCCATGCTGAGATCAAGTCGTCTCACCTCCTTGTTGACTCAAATGAAGTCGTCACACGTCATTGCTGGGCTCTCACGTTCGATCATGTCTCAGGTTGTAAAACAAAGGCAAAAGTTTCATTCCTTTTCTTAGCGCTAGCTACTTCAGCAACCAAGGGCCAGAACACTGTCCCATTCACACTCATTCTGAGAGCAGCTAGCAAAAAGGAAAGCAGAACACCATTCAGCTATTGACTGTGCTTTAGATCAACGACCCTCTTACAAAAACCATGTCGGGTATTCTACACAGAGTGCATTACTGTAGACGCCGAGCGTGTCGAAGGAAAAGTCGGATCTGGGAGGGTTTTCCAAATCTTCCTAGTCCCAAAATGGCCTTCGGGTTGCACCACCTGTACCCATCACTTGCATCAGGAGATCTCCTACCGGCAAGGGTATACAAGGAAAACATGGACTGCTGTCGGCAGATTCCAAACTATCAGTTCTTGCGTGCTGGATGCACACTCGTGCACAGGGAATGAGCATACTTACTTCTCCCACAACATAAGCATTGACCTTCCTACAACCAAAGATATCCTGCTCAGCGAGTTGGGTGACTGAGGAACCTCAAGTTCGCTGACCCACCAGAGCCATACGACAAAAGCCTCATGCTGGGCTCCCAGTCTACCCACAGTGGTACCTTCGGGCTTCAGAATCATACATGAACATGAGAATCCTGTTGAAATACATCACCTAAAGCTAAGATTTTACGCACCATGCCAATTCTTGGCTCAAGCACGCAGCTCATCGCGACAAAAAGGAGCGCTAGCAGTTGCAGCTTAGCGGAATTTGACTGTATTTTTGTGGTTGAGCCTGAAAATACAGGTTATCAGCCGTAGCCTCTGCCATGGCTACAGACGATGGTGTGAATGCCGCGCTCGCCCTCATCCCATACGCCGGCGATGCTACACAGGCCGCCGGGGGCAACCTCGTGCCCGAAGACGTTGTCATGGGATCTGAAGGCGTCACGGCATATTTCCAGTTCATTCAAGAACAATGTTCACCAGATTGCCTCAGGAAATGAGGAAGCCGTTCGCTTCGAAGCAGAGCAAAGGCATCGAGAGATCACGCAACCAACGATTCAAGCCTTAGGCTCGCAATGTAGGATTGCAATCGATCAGGCAAGGGAAGTCTGCAACAAGCAGATTCTGGCCATGCAAGGTCGGATCAACTTACTAGAAGGACAGTTGGCTGAAAGTCAGGCCAAGGTCGCTAGTGCAGACAGCCTACATCAAAAGAGAATGTCGGAGCAGAAGGCAGAAGCAGAGAAACTTCACATACAGAAGATGAACGATAAGATGAGGGAGCTGGAATCTATGTTCGAGAAGATGGTAGAGGATGCATCTAACAAAGCTAGAGCACTCCTTGAAGAAGAACGTAGGCAACACCAAAGTATGGAGACCGAGTGGGCTGAGCAGAAAGAACGTCTTGAACAGGAATTGCAAAAGGCATCAGAGACTAATGCATTACTGCAAGACCAACTCGATGGACTGATCCCAGGGCATGAAGCTGAAGCGCCGCAACACCTGCCTGGTACGGCAACACCAGTGCTGTCCGAGCCAGCAGGCCGCGAGGCTTTGCCCCAACCGATAGAGATCGACTGGAAGGCGAGGCTAGATGCAAAGTTTGCCCAGAAACTTGGTGATTTCTATCATGGGAGTGACTGCAACAGCACCACTCCCTGCAGCGTTGGAGCCTGCCCAAGGCAAGGACGAGCAATTCGTCGATGCTCGTGAAACGGCCGACGAACGTATGTCTCACGTTGGCGATGGAGGAGTCGATGGCAAAGTCCCGGCTTCTTCAGGCGATGCCAACGCGCTGATGAGTGGTCTCGCGGAACTACTCAGAGAAATGAAGTCCAAGAAAGACGATGAAGGCAAGCCAAGGGTCAAAGAAGCCGATGCGATTGCCATACCGGACATGCCCACACCCGAGACTTACCGCCAATGGAAGAATTTGGTCCGTGAGCTCGTTCGATCGTCGTCTGACAAGCCCGATGAAGCATGGGAGTGGATCATGGAGGTTTGGGATCCGAAACCCTCCCGTGTTGAACTCGAGGCAAAGCTCCAAAACCCAGGAAAGTTCGTGACCTTGGACACGAAGCTCACCGCTGCTCTCACCAAGTCAGCCCGCGGCGACCTGGGAAATAGAATCCTTAACCATAAGGAAGAGCAAGCGAAGAAGGGAAATCAAACCAGAGGTCGAACAGTACTTCTCATGTTTGATGACTACTTCAAAACGTCTGAGGAGGCAGGTACTCTCTACTCACTAGAAGACCTATTTAAGGTAGCGAAGTTTGGAGATACAATTGCTGACCTCAAGAAATTCATCAATCGCTGGGATGCTGTGTTGGCCGGTATGAAGAAGGAGCCCGAAGAAACAGTCCTTCGTGATGTTTTGCTCCGTCAGATCCGTCCCAGCACGCTACTCAAGTATGACATTGACACCTATGATCGGGCAAAGGAAGGTGACCCAAGTAAAACGTATTCGTTCCTTGTGAAAGCCATCCGAGACCTGATCGATCGCGAAAGGCTTAGGGAGAATCGAGATCGAATTGTCGACAAGAATCAACCAAAGCCGAACAATCCCAAAGACAGGGCAGGATTACCCGTGGTGCCCCCAGCCAAGAGGGAGAAAACGCCCCCAAGGGGAAGAACTCCCGACAAAAAGAAGATTCCATGTGGGGACTTCGTGAAAGGGAAGTGCGCAAAGGGAAAGGATTGCCCATACCGTCATGACAAGAAGGATAGATCACCTTCAAGACAAAGGACACCTCGTGTGCCCAGTCGTGACCCGAAGAAAAAGCTCAACAAAGAGGAAATGGCAAAGACTCTCTACTTTGCACGAGGGGATTGCCGCCGTGGGGACAAGTGTCTGTACCTGCATGAAAAGAAGAGTGCAGCTGCTCCGAAGGACCCAGCTCGGCCGAATTCTCCGAAGCCCAAGAAGGAGCCAAAGCCGAAAAAGTCGGCTACTCCCTGTGTTCGATCAAGCTATGCATGCAGCGCTACTCGCCGCAAGCTCGGTTCGTATCGTAGCCCAGCAAAAGAAGGGGCAGCACAGTATGAGAAACATGTTACCTTCGGTAAAAGGGTAGGAGTAAAGAAGATAAATGCTCTTGGTCGATGCAACCCAGTCGTTCACGGTCCTAGGAAGTATGACGATGTCCTCACTACTGCCGAAGCAGCAAAGAAGTCGGACCCAATCCATGTGTTGATGAATGCCAAAACGGCAGCCAGAAAATTGCAAGAAGCTGCGAAGCAGTTCGGAAATCCGGTTCAACCATCATGTGGTTTCAATTGTGTTGATGACCTTGAAAGTCTGACTTGCAAGTGTTGTAGGAATCTGCTAGCACCATGCAAGATCAACATTGCGTTGATGCCACCAACCGTCGCCACGCCTGCGCCAAAAGGTCGCCATCAATGGCTCATCGACTCTGGAAGCGAGCAGGACCTGATTAGCGAGTCCATGTTGTCCCAAGTCGGAGCTTACAATAGGCGTAGCACGGAACAACCGATCAGCTTCATCACAGCGAATGGTTCAACACAGTCTAATGCAGTTGCTGAAATCGATCTCAACACACTGCCAGGGTCCATCACTCCTTACATATTAGAGCAAACACCGTCGGTCCTTTCGGTTGGCACAAGATGCATGGATCAGGGGTACAGCTTCGTTTGGCCGGCAGGGTCGTCACCGTTCCTCGTTCGTCCAGATGGAAAAGCAGTCGTCCTGAAAGTTGATGGTCATGTTCCCATTTTGGATGATTCATGTCCAGTTGTCAGCGCAAAGTCTTTTAAGCCAGCCAAGGTTCGCAAGCTTTTAGCTTTGCCCGGCGTTTCCAAGCCTATCAGGGACGAAGAAGAGGGAATCGATGAAGGTGTGAATCCAGATGACGAGGAGGTAGTAGCGGTGAGGAGCAGAAAGTCAGCCGACCTCATCGTCGAAGCCCAGTCGTCCAAGCACCAATTTCTTCACTTCCCAAAGAACCCATTCTGCCGCACGGGCCAAAGGGCGCGTATGCTTGCACCGTATGCTAGGTCCAAGGGCGGACAAGCAAGGGTTGACACAACTCGATTCGGAGACCATATCATTGCCGATCACGTGCTTATCAGAGCAAACGTAGAAGAAGGCATGAAAGGTGAGAAGGTCGCGTTGGTCATCAAAGACATACACACGCAGTTCCGGTATGTGTACCCAAGCCAGTCTCGATTCGCTGAAGATTGCACCTTTGCCATCAACCACTTTGTCAACGGAAAAGATGATGTTGAGGTGATCTACACGGATAATAGTCGGGAACTGAAGGCCGCTATTAAGGAACTTGGCTATAGGCATCAAACGTCAATGGAGTACGTGGACTCTAGCAAATCGTTCGTGGAACGCGAAATACAACAAATGCTGGAGGGGGCTCGGTCCAACCTTGCGGAAGCAGGGATGCCTTTGCGCATGTGGCCGATGGCGATGCAGCATTTTGCCATAGCCGTCAATGCTAACCCGCAGTTGTCAGGGGGGGACAGTCCATGGTCGTTGAGGTTCGGTACGGAGTTCGACGGGATGTGCATTCCTTTCGGTGCCAAAGTGTTATTCTGGAACAACCCTGATAGGGCAGACAACACTGCAGGCAAGCTTTCACCAACCTCGAATGAAGGAGTATTTCTAGGGTATCACATTCAGCCAGGTTTTGTGTGGAGAGGGGAGTATCTTGTCACGAAGCTTGAAGCCATCGACTATCATTTGGAGCATGGCAGCGTTGTCATTCAACGCACCAAGCGATTGGAGTTGCCCTCTGAAACCCATGTGTTTCCGCTGAAAGCAAAAGCAGACAGCCTTGAGCCACCTCCAGAGCCAATTGCTGATCGTGTGATCCCTCCTGTACCTGATCCGATCATTCCACAACAATCTGATTTGGAGTACACACCATCCATCGCGCCTGACCCCGTAGTGGAATCTGCCCAGGAGAAGGAGCCGCCAGTTGACGTCGAGATGAAGAAGTCCAGTGCTGAGCCTCGCGAACCTGGGGAGACTATGCCCGACGGGTCGATCGTGCCGGATGGTTACCACTATGACGGAGTAAGGCTTGTAAAGACCTACAAAGGTTCGAAGCGGCCACGAAGCATCCCTTCGGAACTCTGGAAAATGATGGGTCCAAGACAAAGGGAAAAAGCAATTCGTGAGGAAGAACAAAAGACAGATGAAGGAGTCACCAGTTCCTCATCAAAAGCCGCATCGACGCTCCAGTCATCTGGTAGCCAATGGGAGGTGCTCCCAGCAAGAAAGAAGGTATTGATGGATGAGTCGTTCGCAGTTCCCTGCATGCCCAGAACCAGGGGGGCCGTCAATGAAGCCCACCGACAGCCTATCCGGCAGATGCTTGAACAACATATCAAGCGCCTCGAATTCAAGCAGGATATCGAGATGTGGGCAGCAGTGGCGAGGCTCGTTTCCAAAGAAGAAGTTGCAAGAACACCAAAAGCAAAAGAAGCACTTGATCTCGAATGGAACAAGCTTAGAACGAAAGGTGTATGGGATGAGAAGCTCGTCCGTGAACTTCACAAGATTGTTCAGGAGGCCCGAAGAAAGGGAGAGAAGGTTCATCTGGGTAGGATATTCGAGGCCTGCTATGAAAAAGGTTCAGAATTACCAGAGAACGATCCCAGAAGAAAATTCAAAGGGAGAACAGTATTCCAGGGCAACAATGTGAGGGACGAGAACTCAGACCACGCACTATTCGCTGAGCTCGGCTCAAGCCCCGCCTCGATGGAGGCTGCCAAGATTTTGGATGCCTTCGGTTGCCAACCAGGGTATGGGAAAGAGCAAGCAGATGCAATTCAAGCGTATGTTCAAGCAACCTTCAATGGAATCCCAACGTGGCTTGAGCTACCTCGTAACCGGTGGCCAAAGGATTGGGAAGAGAAATATTGGAAACCCATGGTATGTGGGGCAAACCTAGTCAGTGGCACGATCGTGTGTCCTGCATGCAACACAAACATCACTGGCACATCTGAGGTGAAGCGTGGCATCCTCGCGAAGAGAAAGGAGCTGCTCAACAAGCTTGGCTACAAGTACCTTGATGCTGACACCATCGAGAGAATCGGCAGTCAAAGCAAGCAGTTCCGCGAGGAATCTGCCCGAGGTAATCGAAGCCCTGAAGGCGATTACATCGGAACAGCAAGACAGCAGTTGAAGAGAGCCATCGGCCTGGGATATACTTCGATGGCTGACCGCTATGAGAACGACGTGCAGTTCGTGGAGCGGATGACCGAGCACAACGATACATTGCTCGACATCCAATTGCGAGGCATAGTGGCACACGGTCATCTTCCCATGCCACCACGCACCCGTTCTCAGGTTGATCTCGGAGTGGGAATGCGAACCGCAAACGACCTGGACTTCGCGAAATTGATGTATGTGGATGAAGATATCGCGGACATTACCAGCAGCGACCCAGGTCTCTTGGAACGCTTTGAACACTCTCACTGGGTGATCATCTGGAAGCGTGAGCTCTATTCCCTCAAGGAATTCCAGGACCTCTGCGATCACCGCAAGACCCGTGGCAAAGGCACCAACCTATTGACCTTTACCTGTGTCATGGAAATCGTCGAGGTACCATCATTGAGAGAGCTTCACGAAACCATTGACAGCTCCTTACCGGTTGCTCAACAGCTTGTGCAAAACAAGCGTCAGCAGAGCGAACGGGCGGCTGAGAGAAATGCAGCCAAAGGTCGTGGAAAGGCTAGCAGAGCCCATGTCGCTGCCTCAGTCAGCAGAGCTCATACCGCTGCGCCAAAGACTCCACCAAAGGCCGCACCAAGCCAGAGGGTCGCCCCAACAGCCGAACCGGAAGGTGAAAGCTCACCGAGCGCTGGCTACAATACGATTGGCACGATTGACATTCGCCAGATGCCTACGGCAAAATTCCCACCAAGTCCACCGACTACCTTGCAGCGCCCACCTGCACCAAAGACGCCACCGATCCCTTCACCAGCATCTACCACAACATCGAAGTCCGTGCCTGTGAGAGATGCAAAAGAGAGGGAGCTCTCCGCACAGCTCGCGCTGATGCCCGAGAGTATCGAGATGGCGATCGCTGGGGGCACTACACCTTCTACCAAGGGCAGTGGTGGACTCGCGACTACTATGGACGGTGGTCAACTGGGAACTGGCGATCCTACTAAATTCGAGCTGCATGCATGCATTTGAAGCGTGTGCCATAGAGTGATCTTTAAAAGAAGATCCACGCTGGCATCACGGCTTAGCCCGATCATAGCTGCTAATTCGCGCGTCGCTTGCGAAAGCAGAGGGGGGTGTTGAAATACATCACCTAAAGCTAAGCTTTTACGCACCATGCCAATTCTTGGCTCAAGCACGCAGCTCATCGCGACAAAAAGGAGCGCTAGCAGTTGCAGCTTAGCGGAATTTGACTGTATTTTAGTGGTTGAGCCTGAAAATACAAATCCTATCATGGTTTATGTTGGATCTTGATAAGTCAATACCCGCTCAAGCATGCTCAAGCAATTGAGGGAGGGCCAGTGGCTACTGTAGAGTTTCCCGAGGATGTTTGGTCCAGGAACTGCCCTTCAGGAGGAAACCTTCGTCTATAGTGTCCATTTGAGTTCCTCCGTGTCAACCGAAGGAAAGAAGGAAAGCAAAAAGGGTATGCAGTATTGATGAATTTCTCGGGTGACACACAAGGAAGTTATGTAAAATGCAAATGAATAGGAATCTCAGTCAGTCAGTGGTTCCGTGGTGAATTCTATCCTATTCGCCCTTGAAAGAATTGTATTTGGCACAAAAGAAGTAGCTGGATCAGCTCAAAGTCCCAAGACCAAAGATTGACAAGCGCAGGAAAGAAGGGAAGCACAAGGAAAACCCAAGGACACTACACCAGCTTTGAACCTCAAACGGGTGAAAGTAAAAACGATGTTTTTTATAAGTGTGCGAGTGAAACAAATGAGACATACCTTATTCGTGAGATCCCTGCCAACATGTGTTTTGTTTGCAAAACAGTAAGGAGTTGACAAGTGTATTCTTTGCCCACGGTGTGGGGATGCAAGAAAGGTATCATGTCGTGACAGTCACCTAGTCATGGGACCAGTGGCCTGGTTTGGAAACAAATGGAAGGACTCGAGTCTTTTCTGCGTGGCAAATGCTGCATCTATGCAAGAATTGAGAGCCCGCACAGCTTTTTCGTTTGGCAAACAAAAATGGAGACAAGCAACGAATCATGGTGTGACAGCCTCGTTCTGCACAAGAATGGAGGAATGGAGTTCCCCAACACCTTTCCATTGTTGGGTGAACCAATTGGAAATCAAGAGGGGCCTCACGGGTGTGTTGATCCCCACAGTTTCATCCGACTTTGGGATCTAGCTTTAATAGAAAGGTGTCTAGTCGAAGAGTTTTGCAAACGGGTTGGAACACTGATGCTTTACGAGCAGTCCCAAAACAAGGACGAGAAAGACACAGCAGCCAAAAAAAATGTAGGAAGAGTAATCTATTTGTCTAATGGTCTAACTAGGGATTTGAAACTGTTTCAAGTTCCATAACACTTGACTACTCCCAATCCAACATTCAGGATGAACATTGAAAAGGTGCTTGGTTTGTAATCACCAATGGTAACAATGATGAGATCTGAGCATTGCAATTCCTCCAAGCAAGAAAGTTGACTACAGTATGCAGAATACGGTTGCAAAGTAGGAACCATTTTGCCAAGGCAAAACACAATGAAGGCCATCCTTTTGGCTCCTCTCATTAAACAGCCCGATGCTTGGAGCCCCAGGGCGAGCGTGCAAGGTTCCGGCTGTAGCTCGACCTGCTGTTGCATTGGCAATGATAATGTGTGAATTTTTCCAGGATCAGTTTGAACTAACTAATCCCACAAAGTGTTCCAAATCTCTGAAGTTTGTGGGTATCCTGCCCCGGAATGGAGACATGGCACAGGTACAGCAATTCCACCAAGGCCACCAGCCACCCCCCTCAAACAGCTCCAGCTCAACCCACCGCAGACGAGCACCATTGTTTTGGGAGCTTGGGGCTGTGGTGCCTTTGGCTGCGCACCTTTGTCTGCAGTGGGAGTTTGTGTTGCAAGAACTGCAAGAAGGGTGAAGTGCCGTGGAGTGCTAGTGGGGTGATGTGGTCAGCAAATGCAAATGCCAGCTGCAATCGAACCTATTTGCCAAGCCCACGACAAAACAACTATTTGCTACTGCAGCTTCTTCAAGTGGTCATGTTTTCCCATTTGCGCGCTTGTGTTCCTGTCTTTGGGATACCTCATAAGATGTGCATGGACGGTGGTCCAGCTCGAATCAAGACCCACCTTTGTTTACCGACTAAGAGAAAATGCTGTGCACTGTCACAGAGACTTAACCCTTCTTTGACATAGCATTTTTGGCCCCAGACTGTCGTCATAAGCATGGAGGCGCGAGAATGTCGGATTGGTCTATGAAATGGTTTGTCACACACACACACACACAAAATAAAAACTACTAATAACAGGGATATAATATACATATATATATATATGTAAGAAAGCAGCACAATCAAGTTGCCGAACGCACAGATTGAACCTCACTGACAGAACCTCAACGCTTAAACTCCTGCAGGCCTCACAACCCTCAGACTCTCGACTTGAGGATCCTCATGACATCGCGGATCTTTTTCTCAATGCCTTGGTGTCTGAGAGGCGAGAGCGGTCGAGACGTCCGGAAGGGTCACTTGCTCCTTAATTCTTGTTGTGTCGACGGAACAATGAAACTGCAGGTGACAAAATTTGCCAGATCATATCAGTGCTTTCATGTACTTTCTCAGGTATGACAACCTGAAGATCCATTATTTACTCCAACCTCCTAACGTCCCAAGAATCCAGAATCCTGAGTAGTATTTCCCATGCTCATCACAGACATTGACAAGGCTAAATTAATGAGCCTCGCAAATATGTGTGTCTTTCAAACTGTCTTTTATCGGTTCCAATAGTCCAATCCGATGCACCATCCCACATACACTAGCAAGGCAATCTTCCTCACAAGCTCCAACCATTGAGCTGTTGCATGCACATTTATCTGCCGTGATTCACAGATAAAAAGGATGGTCTCAGCTGCGTTTCACTCTCAACATCCTTGGTTTCTTGGAGGACATATCTAACTGTGCCACAACATAGTTCTTATTTTGCAGGGGGAGCAAGGCGGACTACATCAAATTCTGAGAGGGTGTTTCTGGGACTGGACATTGGCCACTGAGGCTTGGACGGCTATACCAAGAGGTTCACTTTGCCATCCCTCAATTCGAGGCCTTTGGGAGACCCGCCTCAGGTGTCTTTGTTATTTTGCACCACCAACGTCCCATGCCGAAGGACTCCACGAACTGCAGAGGTTTAGTTTGTTTGAAGGTATACAATTCCACAATTGACTCTGCAAGATCCACTCTGTACTGAACAAGCCTGTATTTCTGGCCTGTGACCTATATTATATGTCTATATGTTCTATGATGTTCTATGCACTGGTGCTTTGAGACCGTCGGTCCAGTCGGTGACAATCACACACTGTCAGCGAGGGACGATCTGAACGAGTTCTGAATCTGATCTCAGCCTTAATGACTCCAGAGGCGAATGATCCGAATGGTACCATTTTTCGGGAGGTGTTTCGAGTCTTGGCATACACGGTGAGCAGAGCAAGAGCCTAGCAACGTGCACAAGCTTTTGTAAAAAGGTTCAAACTCTAAGCCCTAAGCCAGCTAGTCTAGACTGGGGTTAAGACAGCAAGTGTGTTGGTAGTTGATTTGCCTGGCAATGCACACTCAGATGACAACCAACTAGCAAAATGTTCTGAATACAGCAGTAGCCTTTGGTTGACTCCTTACATCATGATAGACAACTTGAAATGCCGAATGGATCTTGGTGTTGGACGGGTTTGCACACGAATCAACTTGCAAAGCTTGCTTTTTCAAGTGTTTCCTCCCTGCATTTGGTCAGCCAAGGAAAGGGCAACGTGAAGTTCAAAGAGATTGAGATGTGATCAGCCTCGAGGAAGATTGGCTTTGGAATTCAGTTCTTTGGCAGCTCTCCTTGGTGTCTCATAATTCCACATGGAGATTTTGGAGACTTACTTGGGAATCAATTCCAGTAAATGATCTTGTTTTTTGATGTATTTTGTAGTTTCAGACTATCGGCCAGAATTCTTCAGCCAGTATATGTATATATATAGTCACAGCTTGTTTCTGAGGAACTTTTTTCTGAGCGTGGCCAATGAGCTTGAGCAATGCAGCACCGGTGGTGTTTTGAATACCCTTTGGACAATGCAAGTAATTTAAGCATGGTGTCTCTTGATAACCATTTGTCCAAACGCTCGAAACATACTCCGTCCTCCAGTCTTGTTGGCAAGCTTGTTTGTTGGTTCTTAAACGGTTGGCCTACTTTAGGCCCACCAAACGTTCATAATCATGTACCTCAATGGCCCTAAGGAAGACGACGCTACTAGGAGCAAAGGGCGTCGCTACTAGGAGCAAGGACGCTACTAGGGGCTCCTGGCCTTACTACTAGGAGCAAGGACGCTACTAGGAGCAAAGGGCATCGCTACTAGGAGCAAGGACGCTACTAGGGGCTTTTGAAGACATGGTTGTATCATGCCTTCAGTCGTCGTTTGACTCAATGACAGCCGGCGGTGCCGCACTTGCAACAAATCCGTCTCAAAATACTGGACACGGGGTGTCGGGTGTACCGCGACCACCTCATGTTCCCGCAAACGCGGGCAAATGTGTGCAAGAATTAACCATTAGTATATTGACTATATACTGTATTTTAAACTATTTAATCTGGCGCAGCCAAACAATTTTCTACTCAGATCATTTTGTCAAGCTACTGCGGTTATAGGAGCTTTAGCAGTTGACATTGCCATGGCGTTTGGTGTCAAAGGGTGTTGATTCCTGCACCAGGAGGTTGCACTTGAAAGTCCAGGTGCCAAGGCAGCCACAAAAGTGGACGCTCGAGGGATTCAATTGGCTGAAGTGTGTGACTCATGTTTGTTCAATTCTTCCACCATCATTGAGTGTTCGGAGGGCGCAAACCAATTCTTGAGGCGGCTTAGAAAGAAGCCAAAGCCTTTGCTGCGCTGGATGTCCAAGTATCATAGAATGTAGAGATGGAGCGCCTGGAGACACTGGCTCTTGCCCGTGAACTTGATTCAGGATAATTTGTTTATGAGTGTTGAATTATTGTGGCTGGCCAGTTTTGCTATCTCATCCTATGTGCATCCGCCAACCTGAGGCGGATTTTGGTGCTCAAAGCTCTTTTAACCCATTTGCCTCTTTTCCTTGTGACCAGCACAAGCAAAGCCATGTTGCTTGGCAGCTCTGCAACAGCCAGTGAGCTTGACATGAACTAAGAATGCACACAGTGTTGCTGAAGTTTGCATCGAGGAGTTCTGGGAAAAATAACATGTCATTATATAAAGTCTACAGTGCCCAGTTCTATTAGCTTCTTGTTACTACAAGTAACAAGAAGCTATTAGAATTAAAATCATAAACTAAATTAACTAATAGCTTCTTGTTACTTCTAGTAAGGCACTTGTTACTAGTAGCGTGGCACTTGTTTCTAATGGCTTCTTGTTACTACTAGTAAGGCACTTGTTACTAGTAGCGTGGCACTTGTTTCTAATAGCTTCTTGTTACTATATAAAGTCTACAGTGCCCAGTTCAATAAGGGTCCCTTGTTCAACAAAGCATGTTCCACCATTATTGTTGCAGTCCCAAAACAAAATTGGAGGGACCAGAGACAACTCGCAAAAGCTCGCTTTAAGCACGGTGACAGTATCTGGACTTTGGGTTTTGATTCCAACTTGATGCATTGAAGCACGTGGTCGACTCTCCCATATGTCCAGCCGATTTGTTCTTTGGGCTTTGCTGGGCTTCCGTGTGATAGCCAAGACCGCAATTCTTGCTCTTTTCAAGCCAAGGTTTCGTTCCCTGATGGTGGCCTTTTTGCTCCATGCAGTCTCAGCAGTGACATGGGTGAAGGGTGCCGGCGGAGCGAAACTTGGACTGTTTTGGCGCGAGAAACATGTCGCAACAAAAAGTCGTCACTGAACAGCTGGATCTACGGCAAATGTTTCAGGGCCTGCGAGAAGTCATAAAACCTGTTGAAATTCGCTCCCGAATGCCGGCACGAACCTTTGCTAAAAAGGTTTTGCTCTAGAAACTCTAGAGCCTTGTAATCATTTTGCTTCTTTAAGCTTCTCATGGAAACCGTCAAGCTACCACAACCCTGGTCTGACACAAACAGGAGAGAATCACAAAAGCCAGAGAAGCACTCCATTCATGTTCCAGGATCACCCTGCTGGTGATGGGCCTGACCTTTTTGTTTGACAACAATCAACTGGGCCGATTCCGCCACTATACATGTTTCATCCTTTCTCCTTGTTTCATATTGACATGCAACCATGTGCGACTTGCAATTGTCACTGATCGGACTGAGTAACCAAGAAGGATGGTTGCACAAGATCTGAGCTACCCTAGAATTTATAGTTATATAGATGATTTTGACAAATGTTGAACTCTTGGTGAGCACCCAGTTCTCCTACTAAAGAAATGTTGCAAGATGAAATCCCCTCATTTGATGTTTCAAAACCGTCAATGTTGCTGTACCGTTGCCTGGTCAGATCGGTTGGCCTCCAATGTCACACGTTCCTTCCAGAACACATTGCTTACTCTAAGTCAAGAGGAAGTCCAGAGGCTCCTCACTCTAAAATTGATTTTTTGTCGAAATGGTTCCTTTAAGATTTCCATTTTTGCTGATTGTTCTTTGCACAACAAATCTCCGCAACACACTGTGGCTGGTCTCCAGGGAGTTATATAGGTGCAAGATCTTCGGCCTTTCCTCATTTGTCCATGTTCTTTCATCTCAATTAAATTACATGCTTCAAATTCTCCCTTATTAGGAAGAAAAGGAGCTGAAAAGAAGTTGAGCCCCCTTTAAAGTGTTTATCCTTCTCCTTTGAGGAGTTGTGAGCACACCTGCGCTTCGCGGGATGGTTGCACCGAGGAGGTTTGGCCCAAAAGCGAGGCACTGGGGAAGGAAACACATCGGAGATTTCGAGCAGTTTCCGATGATGACCTGGAAATCCTGCCAAACACATTTGATGTCCTTCACTAGTTGCTAGTTAGTCGCTTCTTGTTGTTACTTCTCATATTTTGTCATCCCCTCAATTGGATCCCGGAGTGTATGGTTGTTGGAATCGCACCTTAGCTTAAGAATGGTTTGTCAGGGACTTTCTTGTTGGGTATGCGAAAGGACTGATATGTGGAGCAAGCGCCAATAGAGCTGGACCTTACATTAAACTGCAGGAGGAGTTCAAGGACATCGCCAAGCTCGCAGGTCAGGATTTGTCGTGACTTGTATCATATGTTGTACAGCCAAATGTGTTTGCCATTCAAAAGATTCTAATATATTTTATAAATAGTTATTTCTTTCATGTATACATATAGACATATGTGCGCTTCTGCCACCAGTGACTTGCAGTGGCTAGATTTGGGTTGAATGGGCGTTGATTGCAGCGTAGAGAACCAAGACACCCCGACAATCTTACATGGCCAAATGCAGCCAAGGTCCCCCTGTAATTTCTGAGAAGGAGTTCTGGTTATGCTTGACCAGACCCTGGCAGGTCAGGAGTGCGTGACCACCCAAGAAGGGGGCGCCAAGTATGATCCCAGCACAGACGGGCGGCATTGTGGTTGGAGCGGGCCAGACGGAAGCCGCTGCTCAGAAGCTGGGGACAGTGGCTAAGCTGGGCACATCAGTTTCAACGACCGTTTTATTGATGCATTGATATTATGTTTTTTGTTGCAAGCCGTGCGGTTCCAAGTGTGAGCACCCAGGAGTGAGGCTCATGTTTTCATTTTTTTTATTTTTTTGCATCAATCTAAAACTTTATTCACCCAGGCGATTGCCATGTTAAAATCGTTGCTTCTAAGGTGGGACATACCGCTTTTGCCCGTGCAATTCTGACAAAGAGCTTTAAGATGAGCAGTTGTTTTTGAGGTACTTTGCACTCGCACCATGATCTTTGGTCGATGGTGAGTAATTGTTCAGGCAGGACTCACAGTCGCAGAAGCAGCGACCAGAATTCGTACCAAAAAAAACCGAAGAGATCATAGGAGATCTTTTCCTCTCGACTGAGAAAAGAATCGGTGAAGATATTGGGTGGTAGGGCCAGAGGCAGGCAGCGGAGCATAGTTCGACTCACCACGTTTGACCATGCAAAACATATCCTGCTCTATTAGCGGGTCAAGAATCTGTAGCCTCAGCCTCCCAAAACCCAAGTAAGGTAACATGACCTAACTGTAAAACCTGTAGAACCCTGGGCCATATCTAATTCTTGACCCAAAACCACATGTACCTCGATATTCTGTACCAGTGGATGATATTTTTTGTACCAGTCAGCCAGCCAAACTGTGCAATTGTCATCACTCATAAACTTGGATTGTTCTATGAGGACATTGTGTCCAGATCATAGAGAGTGACAAGGCTACACATGTTGCTAGGTGACAGTACATTCTAGGTCTTCAGGATCATGTGGATTCCAGCAAAGCAGCGAAAGCACCTTGTCTTGGGCCTTTGATTGACAGCTACTGGAGCACAGCCCTCCCGCCTTTCCCTCCAAGATGTCAGCTTGTACAGTTTGTAAAGTAAGCCGCATGACATGCTATGTGAGATAGGCTTCCATTGACATATATTCAATCACTGTATTCAGGGATTGACAAGCACAACCAGCACCAGTCATGAGTTGAAGCAGGATTGGATTTCCATTTTTTGCCTTTTTGCAGACAGGCTTTTAGAAAATTTGATTTGGGGTCACTGCGCGATACGCTTTTCCTACGGAGACGCCTGCGCACGCCTGCTTCTCGCGCACGCCGCTACACCGCTTTTCTTTCACAAACACCGTGGAAGGTTCCGAGCTCAGTCACGAGACAGCTCTCTGAATGGCACTTCGATCAGACAATCAGACTTGGGTATTCTGACGGGTGACATGTAGAACTTGGGGTACCGCTGGGTACCACCGAATAGCCTACACCCCTCAAGCCTTTTGGTCTTTTAGGATCTTGTAGGTTGATTAATTGGTCGCGTTTGGCATCTTTGGTACATGCAATGCTGCAGCCACATCCGTGGCTTGCTTGGTGCCAGGGCGCTGATTCGGATAATCAAGAGTTATCCTTTGGTTTTGAATTCCTCGGTCGATTCATACTGCAGTTGTGGCATTAGCTTTTACTGCAAGTAGATCTATTTTTCTTGCAAGTTGATGCACATTCTCTTTGGGTCCAAGCTTTGGGATTCTCCGCTTTGGAGGTTCAATCGAAGCACTGCACCAGTTGAAAGGTCGCCCCGGGCAAATGTCCGGAATGAAGCTCCGCGGTCCTTCCATTGCGGCTTTCCTCCGGCAAGCAGAGGCAGAGTCCTCACCTTCAATCCCAAAAGTGTCCACGTGACAAGACTCCACTCATGGAAGGTGGACCAGGTCGTTGTATGCTATTGAAAGAACATGAGACACCACTCAAGTGTTATCTTTCTTTTGCCCATTGTGTTTCTGGAAATGGTTCAATTGTTATGTTGGCCTTGTGTTGAAAACCTGGAGTCCAGGAGGAAAATGGAAAGCGCAGCCAGCGCATGGGAAACATTCGAATCTGTGACGAATGCTCAATCATGTTTCGTGCAAAAAAAGGAAACTCGCAAAGGTAAGAAAGAAGATGAAAGAATCATATGACATCCTATAACAAAGGTTGCAAATAGGGCTGGAAAATCAAGCGAGATGCTCGCTATTCGCTTACATCGAGGCAAATTTGGCCTTGCTCAGCGCGCAGCTGCAGGAATTCCTGGGTAAGAAGACACTTAAATAGATGGATTTGGGGGATGTGACTGCCAAAGCCTCAACTGTCGGATAAAGCTGCATGCTTCTAGCGTGAACAAGTGGCCCAAAGCAATTGACACATCAAGATACCACCATATACCACCTCAAGATCTAGGGCAGCTGGGTCATTTCGGTTTTGTTTGCATCCTTTCATATCCTTTCATACACGAACGTGCCGAGTTCTTGAGGTCGACTTCACCTGAACCACAAGCTCCACTCGGATACGAGTTCTTGTTGAGTTGGTGAATTGCCTTGCTGAGCAAATCGAAAGCTCCGCAGGATGGCCGTTTGGCAAAGCCTGCCCCAGGCATGCCGGGACTTGCTGGGTCGAGGAAGGAAATTGCAGATTGCATTGAGTTGAACGGTTTGTTGGGACGGCTTGTTTGTAAAAGATAAGGATCGTAAGGATGTTTGAAAACCCACTAAAAACCAAAAAAGCACCTCGAACTCGAACCATTAAATTGAGGCCGTCGTTTGCTTGCATTATTGCATTAATTAGTTGGCCCACAGCTTTTGCATCACATCCTCTCATTTATATTCTTATGTTACATTGATTGTCTAAGTTGAGTGGACAAAAAGTTTGCAGCGATTTAGGCCAACTACTTTTCCATGCTTGTTCAACCATAATATACTATAACTATATACTCCTTATTTCAGTTGAGGGTCCTCACTAGAAAGAGGCTGAAAGAAGCAAGAAACTTGAAAATGGCGACACTCAAAGGCCCCAAGGGCTTTTGTAATTATATACTCAAATCAAGTTCATGCCCGTTCAACTTCAAAAGGTGGGCGCGGACGCCGTTGTGCTGGAAGCTGAGAAAGCTACCAGTAGCAGGTGTAGCAGTAGTGAGTGAGAAGTGTTGTAATTACATCACATCCGTGAAGTGTTCTATGCTCCAAAAAGCAACTGTGTTTGAAATCCGAGCAACACAGTGCAAGGTGTCTCATGAAAACTATTCGGTACTCCTAAAGAGCCTTTCAGGCTTTCCAGTTGACATCCTTCACCACAAAGTCACCACTGGCTGAGATATCGAGAAAGCTGCTATATACTTTACTGTGGAGCTTAGACTTGTGCCAGGATCATGCAGGTGTTTTTCTTATCACCCCAAAAAGGCTCCCTTGACAGACCAAGTTCAGAAGGGTCTTTAGGCCTGCTGTGGCCAACACCCTTGTTCGAGCTGTTGGCATTGTACGTTTGTGCTTTTGTGGAAGAGGTATATGTTCTTGGCTGACAAAGGAGGCAACACATGCTAATATCCATTGACAGTTGACAAGATTAGAATACCAAAGAAACTTTGGAGTCAGCGGTCAACCACAACAGAGATTGTGTTGGATTAGTAATCAAGCCCGTTGTTGGAGAGAAAGATCCGACGTAGCAATGGTAAACCCCAAGCCTAAACTTAAACAATAAGATTCTTTGCTGTTCTATAATGTTCTATATAAGTCAATTTTGAGGCTCTGGAATGGATTAGCTGACAGCAAAGGGGAGATGATAGTATGCTGATGGCCTGAGGTTCCGCGTTCTCCTCCGGATCACTCTGAAGAGGACTGTTGTCAACATCCATCCTTGGTTTGTTCGACATTGTATATGTGCGCATCGTGTCACGAAGGAGGAGGCGGAGGAGACTGAGGCTGAGGTCTCCAGGGAGACATGTTTGAGTGTGAACGTCCTGATTGTCGGTTTCTTGTCTAGGACGCTTGAGCGGGTGAGTTCAACGGATACTCAGATCCAAACGGTTCCTTGTACATAGCTGTACTGACAGCAGCATTGCCTGTTGCTGCAGCTTCTTCCAGCTTTCTCAATGGAGAGGTCCCACAGCCTGTGCGCAGATGTGTTTGTTCTTTTTCTTGTGTGTGTGTGTGTCACATCAGTGCTTCATTTTGCTGAAATTGCATTTGGTTATATTTTGCTAAAGCATCCCCTAGCCTGCTGCCTCTCGCTGGCAACATGTTTAAGCACAACCTGTCAATTTAATTGTGTGGACAGTTTGCATCAGTTAGAGGCCCAGGAATGTCACTCAGTAGAACCTAAAGAGCTATATTATACGTATGTAACTTATAGTCTATAGTGTTAGACTTATATATATATTCTATAGTCGTATAGTTAGAGCGGTTCCTTGAGGTGATCCCTGAAGTGTTGACTTTCTTCGTGATTCCACTTGGACAGCTTTGCTTCCACATCAGCAAATGAACGCAATTGCAGCATTGATTGAACAATGCCCAATCGACAGGTGCAGGATCAGCTGACAGTGCAAGCACGTACCATGTTGAGTGCGGAGATCCAGCGGAACATCCTGCATTAAAATTCGGAACTTGATTGAGTCGACTGAAATTCACAGTGTGAGCTTGCTGTTTCTTGAAAATGTTTGCTAAATGATTTGAGAATGTCGGATGAAGGCCCTTACATGTTTTTTTTAGCACTTGATTGTTTTTCCCCATTTCGGATGGAACATATTCGACTCTGCGAATTTCAGCAAACTAGTCCGGATCTCCATCCACTGGCCAAAGAAGACCAAAGCAAGAAAGGAACAAAGTTTTAAAGCTGTGAAATGAGGAGCTTAATTACAAGACGCCTCTCAACCTTGTGTGGATCCTTCGAGGCTTCGAAAGAAGATTGAAGGCTTTGGAGAGTGGCAGTTGGAGCCCAAAGGGGAAGATGAGGAAGGACATCAATCACAATCCTTTGATGACCTTGTATTGAAGCGAGCTGCCTGGCAAAGTGTTGCTAATGCTAAGTCACAATACATTCAAGAGTTGTCACCATGTTCTTCAAGACTGAAGCCTGACACAAGCATCACCAATGAGTACAAGAGGAACCAGAGGACTTACGATGATGTGACCTGCCCAGCACTCACGTGTTACAAAAAGCTCACTTTACCACTGGCCGTGAGCCAAAGATTTCAGGTTTGGTTGAAGTGAAGTTTTAAAATAGATCTCCATATAGATATATATATATAATGCAGCTTGATTTGGCTCCGTCCGATAGCCCGCTCGGCTAGCAACGTAGCTGGGGCGTAGCCCAACTGGAATGGCGATGAGGCACGATCGACGGAACCCTTTAAGCTCGTTTGCAGGTGCTCGACAGAAATGACAAGGGAGAGGCATGAAAAGACAAACAATCAGGAAGAAAAGAAAACAAAAAAAAATACAATGAAGAGAGAAAGAAAAGAAAGGAAGAAAGACAGATCCGATAGGCTGGGCTGAATTTAGTTTCTGCAAACGAAGTGGATTTTTACTGCGCAGGAAGACAGAACGTACAAATTGTGACCCAATCGAATGAACATTTTAGAGTCATTGCATACTTTTTGTGAGCCACCCAAGGGAAACTTTTGGAGGAGGAAGCAGCTGCTACTACTAGTACTACTACCACCACCACCACCACCGCTACTGCTGGTACATTGATTGTTTACTTGTTTTTCTCTTCCACTCCTACTTTTATTGACGCTGCTACTGCACGCACTGTTTCTTTTTTATGTTCCTTGATTGTTCTGGTTGGATCCTCGTTTGTCCTTTGTTTTGATTGCAACATCGCAAGTATTTTTGATCTCTAGCTAGCAGCTAGTGGCTTGCATCTGATGCCACGGCGACAAGTTGCTCAAAAAGCTGTTTGTTTTCAGTAGTCAAGCGGAAAGACAAAATAAAGAGGGGACTTCGGTGGTCCAGACCAACTCAGGGTCCGGTTCAACACGACAGTGCGTTTGGATTTTGGCTTAGCTCAAATATATGTCGTAAAACTGTATGCCGTATGCCATCAGCTTTGCATGGAAAGAATCATATGACACCATCTCACTACCAAGCATTCACTCAGGTGTCAAACCATGTAGCATACTGTAGCGTACAGCAGACTGAAGTCATAACAAGTCAGCGCAAACCTCAGCCAGCTGATGTTTCAAGTATGTTATTGAAGGTCATTCAGGTTCAGGTGCGTATTCCAAATGCCATATAATGTCCAGACGGAGAGAACGTGTTAGGAAAGGGAACATAACACCTTTGCACGGCACACCATGTGTTTATATTTCTTTGTTGGTGTCATTGCTGATGTTTTTTCGTATCTAAAAGATGTGGGTCAGCCCCACCAAGGGGACTCCTTAGGGATCATGAAAGTATTTGGTTAGTTCAGAAAACGTATATGTGTGGCGGGTCTTTCCCTCCCGAGAACATGATGAGTCGAAGTGAGTTAACGGTTAGCATGTCAAATCGCCACATCCAGCAGAAGAGTATCCGCTTCGGAGTGCACCCGCACAGGGACAGTGAATAGTGTAGATAAGAGACTGATAAAAGAGCTGCATGTGAGATCGCCCAGCGAGGTGGTTGTGGTTTCTACCCTTTGCACTATCAGCAGAAGTGAAGCAGCATCACCAGGCCAGGCAGGGTTCCACAGACGAGGCACCTCAAAGCCACCAAGTGTGTTCAATTTGTTCCTGAATGTCGCAAGCGCAAGCTATTTTCGACCAAGCATGACAGCTCGGGCCAGACTCACCTCAGCACGTGCACCTGTCAAATTCCTTTCGTTCAAAAATGCCGTTTGCAGATTGCACGAGCTTGAGGTCAAAAAAAATCTTGGTTTTTGGGGGGGTCGAAGAAAAGTAACGTTGCTGCGAGACGGGGTTCATTTGGTACTCTTGACCCTCTAAGTCAGTTTAGTTCAGAAAGTGGACTTGCCAAAAAAGGGGGCGGATGGTGTACCTGGAAGGAAATGCACAAATTGCATTGAATTACTGTACCTCATGTTGCAGCTGCATCATTGTTTCTTTGCTAGAGGGGAATCTTGCTGCTGTGACCTGTTGATGGCTTCAAGGTCATTTTGCCAAACGTCAGCGCCAAGGAGCTGGGATTGAATGCATTGCAGGTGTTAAACCCAAACGTCTTCACCTCTGATGTGCTCACAAAACTGTTGCACAATCTTCTCCCAGCATGTCCATTGTTCTCGCTGAATAGGAGTGACCAGCAATCATTGAGACAGGCTGAAGCAGCTATACCCCCAAGTGATGATTCGAAGGCCTAAGTTGGGATGGTGCAGGAGCAGAGCACTAATACGAGTACTGCGAAGGCCGGTCAAATTGCGTGCAACACGAGCATGAAGTTCGCTTCAATCAACAGGTTGGAACGGCGGCATTTTTCCTGGCTTCGTTTTTGGGGGAACCGTGTAGAAAGGCAGACGATTGTTGAGCGCGCGCGCGCGCGCGCGTGCGGGTGTGTGTGTGTGTGTGTGTGTCACACTCTGTTTCCAAGAGTTTTTTACACGCAGGGGGCAGTGACAGAGTTTGTGGAATCACTGCCAACGAAGACGTCCACATTCTCTGGTGATGCATCGGGAGACGTCCTGATGTGTACCTGCTTCAACTTTTGATTAAGCGGTGACTCCACTCCTTCTTTGGTTGTTTCCATGGTCCTTTCATGCTATTCCCCAAAACCTTTTCCCTCAGGCGCTTTCCGTTGACTTCGAGTTTGCAGCTGCAGTCATGCGATTGAGACCGCTTTGTTCAAACACCTTCAAGTGCTCGGACTCTTCACCTTGCCGTTGAACCATTCCTTTCCTCGGTGAATTGAGCTAACTGAAAACCCAGTGTCAAAGTGTCCGACTTTGTCTCACCACTGTATTCCCAAAATTCCACGCCGCCGGGCCTACGGAATTACGACCGACTTGAGACCGATGGACTCTGATCGTTTGAGTTGCCCCACAACAACCCCCCCCCCGAGTTCTATTCTCTACCTAATTAGGGTAACAGAGGGAAATGGTACTCGACACACTTGTGTGTCGGTGCCTTTCCCTCCGTTGTCCCTGTTCAAGTCTACTCTACCAGGGCGGTTTGAGACTAAAGTCCCGCTCCCTAACTATTGCACCTAATTAGTTTCCGCTAAGTAATCAGTAAAACTAGAGTGCTATGTATTCAGACACACACATGGACATACACCCCCTCCCTGCCCCCCGCTTTCCTTCTTGCGTCTTTCGTCGTTTCTTGGGCTTTCTTTCAGGCTTTTTAGGTGGCTCTTGAGGTTCGTTTCCCTGCCCCAGTCAAGGGCTAAGTACTCACCTTTTACTACACCTATCTTGTTCTCCTGCCCTTTTAGCGCTGCTCTTTCTGTTTTTCTGCCTTTTCTAAGGCGTTTTAGGTGCCTATTTAGGTTTTTTATGCTAGAGCGACGCAAAGCGGCTGAGTGTGTGTGTGTGTGTGTCACACTCTGTTTCCAAGAGTTTTTTGCACGCAGGGGGCCGTGACAGAGTTTGTGGAATCACTGCCAACGAAGACGTCCACATTCTCTGGTGATGCGTTGGGAGACGTCCTGATGTGTACCTGCTTCAACTTTTGATTAAGCGGTGACTCCACTCCTTCTTTGGTTGTTTCCATGGTCCTTTCATGCTATTCCCCAAAACCTTTTCCCTCAGGCGCGTTCCATTGACTTCGAGTTTGCAGCTGCAGTCATGCGATTGAAACCGCTTTGTTCAAACACCTTCAAGTGCTCGGACTCTTCACCTTGCCGTTGAACCATTCCTTTCCTCGGTGAATTGAGCTAACTGAAAACCCAATGTCAAAGTGTGTGCCGCTCTGCCGTCCCACTTGGGTGCAGGGTGTGATCCCCGTCACTGGGGCGCTGATTTCATGCCGGACTACCAACACTTGCTGAAGTATTGAATTCCAAGTTGGCTCATGCCTTTACGTGACCATAGCGGTCAAAGCTGCCAGCCATTTTGGCACCGCGTACGTGGC
>CAXAMN010015014.1:4323-52318 GCA_963970005.1 Durusdinium trenchii | reverse complement strand
GTGTGTGTGTGTGCCCCTTGGAATCACAGGGATCCTATAGGATTGTTTTGCTGATTTTTGAACTTTTTGCAGGGGAGCGGTGGGCATTCTTAAAGTCACCGCTCAACGAAGTCACTTCAAGTTTGCTGTGATATGCAATCTGGACGCAGATTGCACGTACCTGCGAGAAGATGATGAACACATTGACTCTAGTGGTCCGCCCTGTCTCAGGCTGTTTGCAGGTCTTCTCAGGCTGCGGTAAAGTGCGAATGCATTTGCAGTCACGCACGAACGTCGTCAACCTGTCGCGTGACCGTCGGAGCTTTTGGTTTTGATGGCCGTTGAACATTGATGGACCTCCACTTCTTTTCAGGTTTTCTTCACCTGTACCCTTAGGAATTGGTTACCTAGGCCGGCGTGTAGCAAACCGCTTTCAAGTCAGTACGCACTTCTATAAGTGTGTGTGTGTGTTAGTCCCCATAAAGAATGATACAAAGTGGGCGGTGATCCTGTGTTGCATGTACGCGTATAGGTGCGGAAGTTTGCAAGGCTGACTATGAAGCTAACTTGGGTATAGATGGGCTCGATTGACTGCTGCAGAGGTTCTTGATCTAAGTTGAATCCAAGATTTAAGATGACCAGTTGAACGTACATAGTCCCCTCGGCAAGAAACTGCTCAGTGGTACAGTGTCACCAGGGCTTGTTAGTGTGCATATGTACTTTTCATACAACGTGTTTGAATGTCCGGCGCATGTTTATGTTGCCTTGGCCTTCGCGCTGGGCAGCTAGGAGCATGTAGAGAGCTGGAAGGGTAACTTCACATTGAAAAGTCACGTCCTAGCAATGGTCGGCTGCCCTGACCCTTGCCATGATACCCAGTGGACACGCATGACTCTGTCTGGCAAACGGGTTCCAACCTACTTAGCGATGGAGTTTTCAGCACCTTGGGAGCGCGGTCCAAAAAACTGCAAAGGACCAAAGCGAGGGTGGAAAGGACAGAAGAAGATGCTACACGACCCAGACGGAGAGTTCAAGGTGGTAAAGACCAAGCATGGCTGGCTTAAGATTCCCGCGCCTGAATCCCTAAAGGAGTACACCAAGTGAATTTCCACTGGATTCTTGCACTGAATCACTGAATCAAGGCAGACAGCAAGCTGCATATGAAGATGTCAGATGATGCTGTCCATTTTGCCCCACAGTATGTGTGCTGGAAGCAGTGAGCAGTGCTGTTCCGCCTGGTGTTGCTGCCATTTCACTTTTTGGCAGTGCTTGTACAGATGACTGCGGGCATCACAAAAACATGCAAGTATGAGAGCCAGCGTGTGAGTGACTTGTGCTGAAGGTTACCTAGCTAGGTACGCCATCGGCATTTGGCACTTTTGTTTGATATGGTCCAGTCCAGCGGTGTGGTTTCTTTGAATCAAGACAGGGGATAAGTATGTTAGAGTAGGAGTATGAATAAGATGGATGCAGATGATGTCATGCTGTTGTTTGTAGCAAAATGGACAGTGTTTCAAACGGTATGTATCAAAGCAATGAGCTGCATCGAAAGAAATAAGAACAGCATCCAAAGTCCAACAATTGCATCAAGAAGGTATTTGCCCTGTTCCCTTCGTCTCAAGTGATCGGAACCCACGAGACTAAAACGACCACAGGGGACCTGGAGGCCCGGACTAGGCCTGACTAGGCAAGCGGAGCAGGCAACCTGAGGACCAAGGAGACTTGGTCCCAGCGCGGACCAGGTGACCAGACCTACTTAGACAACCTACTCCGGTACCGCCTCCACCCATTCATTAAGCCCGAACGAAACAGCCAAACCACAAGAACCTGCGGGGGTGGAGGTGGCACGGTGGTGGAGGTGGGGGAAGTGCTGCACCAAATCTGCAATTTAATAATGCTTAACACCCACAAAATGCTGTGCTGCACCAAAACTGGGCTCTGGCATCTTGAAGCATCACGCATTGGCATATCCTATACTATACCAGATAGAGTGGGCAGTGTGGCTCTCCGAAAAGGAAGTGAATACCAATGCGCACAAGTAAAACGTTGAACCATGTTTACTTGAAATATGTGTTGAGATATTTTCTCGCTCGTTTCCAAGATGTTCCAAGCCTTCGATGTTTTTGCACTTGAAAGCCAGAAATGTCAGGTGCCACCAATGCCTTTTGCAAACTTTGAGCCCTTCGGCCGCCAAGGCACTGCCCAGGACCACATGAAAGCGAAGAAGTGCTGCATCCAGTCTATTGTATGTCATTTAAATTATGACATCGCCCAACCACATACGAAAAGAACAAGTCACTGCCCGAGTCAAGGCCGCACTGGAGTTGTACACATCAAAACCTGAATCATTTCCGCGCCTCACCTTCTCAGATTCATGCACTACTGACTTTGGAGTTGACCGAGTGGAACCATTTCCTTCTGATTGGCGCAGGAGCTGACTGAGAGCTCCATCAACGAGACCAATGCCATGGTTGGTGGGCCCCAGAACCATTGGACTGGGTATGTTTTATGTGAAGACACCAGTCACTAGTCACTATGTATCAGTTGGAAGGAATATGAAGGAAGTGTCCATTTGGCGTTATGTTTGGTAGTAAAGATGCAGCAAGTCACAATGTTTCTTGTACATCAGCAGTCTTGTCTCCTTGTCAATCGCAGAGTCCAAAACCTCATAGAATCATGTACCTCAAATAACAAATGCGGCCAAATCCTGGAGCAACAGCTGCAAGGTTGATCAGTTGGAGAAGGCAGAAGTTGCTGAGGAGAAGCGCTCCGTTTTTCGTGCTTTGACACGGCTGCGAGGTGGGGATGTCAGAAGAGAAGACAGCAAGATTATTCACAGGGCCTAAAAGAATTCAGGTCAAATCACGCAAGAAACAAACTGATCAAAATGGTTCCCGGGCAAATTGAGAATGGGCAGACCTGACTCTCTTTCTATTTCAAAAAGTAGCTCTGCAGACGTTGGCCATGGTCATGGGATTCTGCAGTGTGACTTTGCACATCACACCCTGCCAATACGGGCTTCATCCCCACTCCGTCAAAGTTACAGGGGGAGCAACATTTATGTGAAATTCAAAGACGTCTTGGACAGACTTTTGTTTCACACTTCAGGTGTCGCTCTTTCCTCCTTCGATGGTGTGGCAGAGCTCCTCGGCTTTCACAGGCAGAAATTGCACCAAAAGAGGTGCCACTTGCTTGGTTTGACTTACTTTGGAAACGGTGTATTGAAATGGATTGGCTGGCGCTTTCAATGAATTTGCCTCCGGACTCTCAGTATTTGTGGACTTAAGACCTGCATAGCGTTGTTGGCGGCTGAAATCTTAAATGTGAGACAGAAACATGATTAACTGGGAGCACAAAGCAATTTTGGACGCGGTGCTCAAAGCAATGCATGCAGTCAGACCAGCTCATTGGTGCGCTTTCTGAGGGCTCAATCCGCCAACATTCAGGAGCACGCTAGCGCACTCTTTGCTTTGGGTCCCGGTATTTCTTATGCGGTTCAAAAGAAACCTGACTCCACTTGCTTGTTGGAGCTTCAAAGAAATTAGAGGCTACGCTGAGTACAGCCCAAGGTCAAAAAGGCTATGGCTATTATTCTCTGCCCATGTTCGTAGGATTTGAAGATGCAATGCTGCAATACTTTAAGTTTTTGGTTAAAGTAGTTTGAGCATCCAGAGTTTGTCAAATTCTGGGAGTGAGGGGATAGCATTTAGGATACTGAGAAGCATTCTTTTCAGCAGGACTATACACAGAAGAACCACTGGCGAGAGTCTCATCCACTCCAGCACCTGGCAGAGGAGGAAAGTGATCCTTGGCCAATGTGAGGGGAATAACCCATAATATGATACTTGCAGTATCTTGCAGCAAATCTTAGATTCTTAGATACTTCTACTGTGATCGACTTGTTGGATCGGAGTCAGAAGCATCACAAGGTCGGCTTGATTGGGACGCATCCCAGGGCTACAACACTGTTGTCGTTTTTGGCGGCCAGGCTTCTAGGATTAGTTTGCTGGAGAGGGGGGTTCACCAAAATCACAGCTCGACGCAGAATGAAATGAGCATCCAGGAATCCTTCAGAGGGCCGCTTGAAGCAGGATCAAATGGCCTTCCTACAGGTGGAAGTAGGAGCTGATTCACGCTGATTCCCATGTGTCACCACGAAACTGCGTTTAGTAGGAGGTTCTTGTGCTGACTTTGAACATTGGAGTGGTCAGAGTCTATGATGGCGACTGAGGACGTGGCCAAGTGGGCCTTCCCCGCAAATGCAGACTGATGTAGCCAGAAAAGGTCCCTCAAGAAACAGTCAGTCCTGAAAAGGTCCTTTGTCAGGAAGCTGTTCATTGACTTTCTGCATCTGGAAAGGCGTGGACACTGGAGTGGATAGCGGACCAGCAACGGTTTGGGAACACACCGTCTTCCAGAGCCATTGGCTTCTTCCAACAGAGTAACAGAAAACAATGGGCAATGGGGTTCAACCTGCTTCGGCACCAACCTGCTCAGTGCATTGCAAAGCCAATGGTCTACATGCCGCCATGTGCTTCTCTTTTTGCCACGAAGATGATGTGACCAGCACAAGCTCCTGTACCCCACTTTCCTCAACAAACTGTTGATTCTTCAAGCAATCCATGGCAACCAATGTCTCATCAAGTCCGAACCTACGCAGGGCATAGGGTCGATCCTGCCAATCAAACGTTTACAAAACTTTAACTTGAAAAATTTTGCCTTTTCGTGCCATCATGGCACCCCTTCTGGGGCTCTTCGACAGTCTGGAGCCCAGGGTGACAGCAGCGTTTTCACCGACATGAGAGTGGTTTGGCTTTGTGATTCCCCGCTTTTTCATGAAAGTTTGGACAGGTGTAAAGCACACCAACATACGCTGTTCATGGCTCAAGAAAAGCACGTCCGCTTTGTCCATGGTTTGTGGACGCCTAGGTTATGAGCCCAAGGCAAGTCAGGTAAGTCCACCCTCCTTTTTTGGAGGTTGTTGGTCCCCATGGCGGACTTCAATTCGCGACGCCGGCGATCAAGGGACGCGGCGCGGGTGGCAGATCCTGGTGACAGACCAGGAGCGCTGCGGATTGGTGCAGCGGATGAGCGGCTGGAAGCGCTGCTGGAAGAAGAACGGGAAAGCCGGGCTGCATCAGTGCCTGTGAGGACAGCGGCAGTTCGAAGGCTAGCGGCGGCTCCAGGGCAAGCGACTCAAGCGACGGCAAGCTCCTCGGTCGAGAAGACCAAGCAGGGAGCCGGAAGGTCGAACCATGGGCCGCGAGTCTGGGGCAGGGCAGGTCACGATCGAGTCGGCACCGGGATTGCTGGACTCGGCTCGACAGTCGCTGGAAGTGCTGCAAAGGGAATTTGGAGGCAATCCTCAAGGGCAGGGTCTTTTAGCTCCACTTTTACATCACCACGATCTAGGACACCTAGCCGGAAGTGTTTCTGATGTTCATGGAGGGCATGGAAGCATGTTGGGATCGCCCCAATGCCCGGTTCCACCTCAAGGGAGACCAGTGAGCTATGCGCCTGGAGCGGACATGGGACCACAACCACGGGTGCTTGATCCATACTCAATGGCTACACCACCGCCAGTTAGTGGGGCGAATGTCAATCCATTTTGGAGCTCACAGCCTCGGTCATACCCAGTTGAAGGCAGGCCGGAGCATGAAGTGGCACTTCCAGGAGATGTTCGAAGATCCCCATCCTACCTTAAGAAGTGGAGGCCATTCGGGAGAAAGTTCTCAAGGAGGCAGAGGACCTCTTTGCAAAGGAGATCAAGCGGGTCACGGGAGGTGGTGAGTCATCGTCCTTTGAATCTGTTCCAAGTGCGGGCCGTGAGCCGGGGAGGCCGACGGGTGGTTCGACTGGATCTGGGGCGGGAGTGAATGGTGTGGCTTCACAACTCAGCATGATGGTCGAGGTCACCAACAACATGGCCTAGAATGTCCACCAGGGCTGCAAAAAGGGGGAACTAGTTGGAGCCATCTCAAACGGCAGTGACTGCTCGAGAGGTTGAGACTCAAGGTTGAGCGCCCTTTGGACCCTAGCTATGAAAGGGTGGAGCGCCGTGGAGTGGCCATTTTGCTAGGAGTTCTCCCTGACCAAGTTCGAAAAGATGCTATTGCTTCCAGAAAGGTTAGCTGCCTGGGAATCTTGTTTCGGTTGTACACCATCTTTCAACCGGGCGGTTCAGCTGAGAGAACTGCACTCCTCAAGAGCATCACGGAGTTGAAGGTGGGTCATGGAGTGGCTGATGTCTTGTCTGGGATTCGCCAATGGAGGCGATGGATCCAACGAGCGCAGGAGTTGGGTCTGACCACCCCAGATCCTCTGGTCTTGGCGCAGGTGTTGAACAGGGTGACGGAGGCCTTGGGTCGACATGGAGGTGCTCAGGTCTCGTTTCGAATGGCTACAGCTAGGCAAGATCTGGCTGTAGATCAGTGCCCTACGATGGAATCCATCATGGAGTATGCAGAATACGTGCAAGCTGAGGCGGAGGACCTGGCCTTGGTGGTGGGTTCATCAAGGTGCCTACAACAAGTGTGAACACAAATGCAACTACTGCAGGGGGGTCGGCTGCGAAGGTGGCGGCATTCAATTCTTTGGCCTCCGCAGATGAGAAGCCAAAGACACCGTGAAGATTTTGGGGGTCAACTCAGGGATGTTGAAGGGGTGATCAGTGTACCTATTTGCATTCCTGGGAAGGCGTGAACAAGCAGAACAGGTGCTCTGTTTGCAGCGGAGAGGGGCACATGTCAAAGGAGAGTCCAACTCGTAGAGAGCGAGATCAGAAAGATCAGAAGAAGGTGGCGAAGGTGAAGAATGCTTCGTCGACCAAAGATTCGCCAGTGAAGGGCGCAGAAGATCCTGACGGGTCGAAGGGGTCTGAGGCCGCTACTACGACTACATCTCAACCGAGTCCGGGGTCCTTGAAGAGCTCGCAGGCATCAGGGAGTCGGGAAGGGGGGAAGGACGGTAGCGGTGGTGGAGCTTCGACGGGGAGCACTGAGGCTACGACGGCATTGATTGCAGAAGCTACAAGTTTGCTCAAGTCCTTGAGGTCGCTCAAAGCATGCAGATTGAAACAGGTGTGCCAAATGCAGCCGGGGCTTGGGACAGAACAACAAGTGGCTTTGCTGGATGGAGGTGCAACTCACCCTCTCAGAACAGCAGAGGAGGGGGAACGAGCCCATCTCATTCCAGTCCAAGTTGAACTTGCACATGGCACTACAACACTGTTTAGAAAGGAAGGATGCAGCACACTGTTGTCATTGGATCCGGTGGAACCAATCATTCCATTGACTTTGCTGGTGCATCATGGCTTTCAGATCCAGTGGTCAAAGGATGGGTGTGTCATCAAGCATCCAAGACAGGGTCCAATTTCCTGTTGGTTGCGGGGGGTTGCCCCGTGATGGATCTCCGCAAGGCACTGGAAATGCTCCAGGAGTTTGAAGAGTTGGAGGGTCGTCGGGTGGACTTGGAACCCGAGGATGTGGCGTGGTGGAATGAGAATGTCCCAGGATTCCCCAAGGAGCTCCTGACCTACATGAAGGAACCCGTCGGGGGAGGAGCTGCCGTGGAACAGAAGGCAAAGAAGATCCCACCAGACAGCGAAGGGCATTGTGGTACACTTGTTTTCAGGGGCCAACCTGACTCGCTGGAAGAAGACCTTGCCGTCGGGGTATGCCTGGCATTTTCCTGGACACACAGCTTGCTCTCGCTTTGATCTTCACTCACCACCAATATGGGGATATCTTTGTTCATTGGCCAAGCAGGGTCAGCTACGAGCAGTATTAGGTGGCCCACCTTGTCGAACGACATCCAGGCTCCGCAACAAAGGACCGCCGGGTCCACGTCGAGTTCGAGGTCGGGGGCAAGAAAGATGGGGTGTTCCACAGTTGTCGGAGCACGAGGCCCAATTAACTGACCACGATTCAGCATTGGTTCTCAAGCAGGTTGGCCTTTGGAAGATGTCTGAGCAGAGCCCTAAGAGAAGGTTCAGAACTGGGTTTTTGCTGGAAAGCCCGCAAGATCCAGTTACGTACTTGGACACTCCAGAAAGCCAGGAATCCCCTTCGTTCTTTGAATGGCCTCAACTGCAGCAACTCTTGGAGGAAGATGGTATGCTTCGATCAAGGAGCAACAGGTCACTGCAGGAGGAAGCCTATAGGACTGTTGACCAATTTGCCGATGATGGAGCACCTGGAGTTTTGCAAAGGGGTGGAGCTACTGATCCCATTTGTGGGGATTTGAGTCAACGTATGGCAGCATCGAGGAGCTGGTCGGAGTGGTCGTCAGTCAGTATTCGTTGAAAGAAATGTTCAAAGAGGACGATGATGCAATCCAGGTGGCAAAGCTGAATCTGGATGAATGGAGACATGTCAGGATGCAGCGCGTGCCATTCAGGCGCGACTGCCGTGCTTGCGTCGAAGCGATGGGAATGCAACATCCCCATCGAAGATCCAACCAGCGTCAGCAGCCTTCACCTTGGCGATTGACATCATGGGTCCGTTCACCTATGGCAAGGACCTTGCAACTGGAAGGATGGCCAGGTACGCGCTGTTGGGTACAGTGCCTATTCCAGTTCCTGATCAGCTCCCAGGAGCACCAGAGGTTGAGACTTTGGAAGAAGAGCACATGGAAGGAGTTGAGCAGGTGGAGGGGCTGGAGGAGGAAGAAATCGAAGATCAAGCTCCCGGCCCGAGAGAAGAAGAAGGGGTACTGGGAGAGGCCATAGCAGGGGATGAGGAGCCGACGGATCCAGATGATCTTGAAGCCATCCAAGAGCTGATGAAGCCCCACGCACTCCAGAACATCACAATGATTGAGATCCTGGAAGATCGAAGTGTCACCTCGCTACTAGCAGGACTATCTCGACTACATGCTCGGTTTCGCTGTTTGGGTGTCAATTTGGTGCGGCTTCACAGCGATCGAGAAAAGGGCTGCTATCAAGAAGGGTGGCAACCTGGTGCGGACATAGACACATGGTCCACACCTTCACACAAGGTGATGATCCCCAGAGCAACGGCAGAGCTGAAGCTGAAGTACAACAAGTGAAACGTCGTCTCAGACTCATTCTGCATCAATCCAAGGTGGAGCATGAGCTGTGGCCTGGAGCCATCAGGCACGCGGCAGAAGAGCGGTGCCGCCAACAGCTTCAACATCTGGGAATTGCAGATCAACCTATGCACCGATTTGGGGCCATGGTTGCAGTCTGATCGAAACGTTGGCACAAAGCAGGACAGGTAGCAAATCCATTTGTGTCGATGCAGCTGGTAGGTCCTAGCCCACTGATGACCAATGGTTGGGTTGTGAGAAGGGGGATAGAATCCAGCATGTTCGAGCAGCCATCCAGCCAGTTCCAGAAGCTGACCGAGCCATATTAGAGCTGGGCAATCGATGCTGAGGAAGCCCGGCGCGGGCGAACAGGCAAGCAGCGCCTAGACCCTCATCCACTTGAAGATGTGATCCCCAGGCTGTATGAGCCAATCGAAGGAGTTGCGAGACCTGTCCTGGCAGCGCTCACACACTTCAGGACAGGGGGGTCTCAGCCGATGAAGAAGGCTTCTTTTTGCAACCTGATTCGAATCCAGTGGCAGAAACGCCAATCCAAGGAATGAAAGAGTGTCCGGATTGTGGTCTTCTCCAGGAACGACGAGAAGGTCAAGAGCGGGATCTTTGTGATCAAGATCGAGGAGGTCCTTGTGATTTTTGCGGGTGCCAGGAGATGGGATGGGGAGCAGGACAGGGAGATGCACAGGTTCCGGGGGAGGAGTTCTGTGATCATGAGCCGTGTTCGTGGACCCAAGCCGGTCCTCAAGAAGATGTGGTTGGAGCAGTTGAACTTGACGCCACTGGGTCCTATGCAAGGAAGAGAACGCGGTCAATGGCTGCAGGAATTGGAAGAGAAGTTGAGAGTTCAGGAAGAGTGCTTGACGAGGCAGCACAATGCTTTGGAGAGGTGGGGGCTGGCAGCTCTGGATGGCCAACAACAGGATGAAAGGCCGTTACTGGTGTTGCAGACTTACACGGTCCCCTTGGCTCAGGCGCGAAGAGAGTTGCGCAAGTGGGTGGAGCCCTTCAAAGATGAGTATACTTCACTGTCTCAAACGACCGAGGCTATCTTCCCAACAACTGAAGAGAGGCATTGAAGCTGGATCCTCGGTATCCAGATCGAGAAGAAGCACCAGCCATGCTTGTGCCTACGGTCGCCATCGTGCAAGGGTGGTCATTTGTGGAAATCAAGGCAGTCAATCCACTTGAAGCTTCAACGTCAAGCTCACCCTTCGAGCTTTATGCTGGCAGAGCAGATGCTACAGTGCTCAGAGCTTTGCTTAGGAAGAGTGCATTGGAAAGGTGGACAACGGCAAGTCTGGACGTCAAGACTGCGTTCCTTCTGGCTCCAAGGAGGGATGCTTCCCAAAGGCTGTTGATCACAGGTCCACCAAAAGTGCTGATCGAAGCTGGTGTTTGCAAGCAAGGAGAAATTTGGTAAGTAAAGAACTCATTGCACGGCCTTCAGGAAGCTCTATCAACTGGGCGATTTTTCGGGACGATGAGATGGCTCGATTTCGGTGGGAGGACACTGGAGTGGGTTGGCGCTTGGCGAGAACTCAAGAGCCGAATTTGTGGAAGGTCGTCTTGGACGCTCCGGAGAAAGCGAAGATGCCTGACAAGGTCTATGCCTTTGTGGCTGTCTATGTGGATGACATCCTGGTCACGGGGGAGGACTCAGTTGCTCGCTCCACTGTTCGAAGATTTCAAGATCAATGGAAGTGCTCTTCGCCGGAGTGGCTGACTCAAGAACACAGCCTGAGATTCTGCGGTTTTGAGATCTCTAAGGAACCTCAGGGGATTCGCCTCCATCAGAATGCCTACCTCAAGGATCTCCTGGCTAGGTATTCTGACTTGAAACCTGCATCCAGCCCGCTGCCTGGTAGGTTGGATGATTCTGATGAACCGAACCCGGACATCCAGGAGGTTCGACGTGCACAGACCTTAGTGGGCGAGCTCCTCTGGCTGGCAGTTCGGACAAGGGTGGACATCGCCTACGCAGTGTCTTGGCTTGGAAGGCATGTGGCTCGCTGTCCGGCGCGGGTCCAAAAGTATGGAGCACAAGTTCTGTATTTTTTGCACGGCGCTCCGGATCATGGCCTTCTGAAAACCCATCACTCTGAGGGAGATCATGGACAGGGTGAAGACAAGGGCATCCACATGTACTCCGACGCCTCGTTTGGTCCACCGGGCTCTCGAGGGCATCAGGGGTTGATGGCTATGTACTCAGGTGATCCAGTGGGAAAGCAAACAACAACCATTCGGAACCGTGTCAAGTTCAGAATCGGAGCTTATGGGGTATTCTGATGCCCTTAAGATGGGGGAATCCTGCGCAACCATTGTGGCAGTTTTGGAAAGCGGGGATGCAAATGAACCCATCGATTGCGTCCTTCATGGCGATTCGCAGTCCGGCATTCGAACACTACAGTCGCCTGACGGGCCATGGAGGGCCCGGCATCTGAGATTGAGAAGCTATGTGCTGAGGGAGCGTATTCGCACTGGATGCTGGCAGGCTCGGCACGAACCAGGAGCTTCGCTGTCGGTGGACTTGCTGACAAAGTCAATTGTGAGCCCCTCTTCATGGTCCCGCTTTCGAGAGTTCACCGGGCTGCGCACGGGTGCATCGACCATCGAGGCTGTGGAGAACAACTCCCGAGTGAAGAAGCTGATTGGACTTCTGAGTGGGCTGATAGGAGTAGCTTGCTGGCAACCGATGCAAGAGCATGGCAAGGTTGCCAAATGTGTCACACTAGCTGCCGTAGCTTCCAGTGTAGCTGGTCTGATGGGTAGGAAGGGTGGAGAAGACCTGTCACCCGGCATCGGCTCGGATGAAGGCATCCATGAAGAGTGATGTCGAAACAAGAAAAGATCCAGATGGGAAAACGAACCTGCCCCCCATCCGGAACGCGACATTAGCCCATCGGGCTCCCTCGGCCGCGAGCGCGAGCGAAAGCCATGGTTGGAACTGCCTCCCAAATTGAGCGCCTTGAGATCATCTGTGACCCACGTTGGCTTGGGGACCGACTTGCCATGGGAGCTGACGAGGCTCCAAACCCCGCCAACGGGGAATGACAGGTGGGAGCGCCTTGGCGTTGGACAGGGCGGCTGCGAATGGTGGGTTAGATGTTTGAAGAAGTCAAGGGTTCGTTCTTTTCATCCACTCCACAGGGGCACACCAATGTCAATAGGCAGGCTGTCTGCCACTCGCGTCACTGTGGCTTTTTCCCGGGGAAATCCTCGAGCAGTCTGGAAGAGAACTGTGGTGACCGGCGACTGGATCGAGAATAGGAATTGTGATGTGGAAGGACTCTACGAATGGTGTGGAGACGCCTTCTTCTACGTGAAGTTTGGTGCCCTGCCAAAAGGTGAGACGGGGGCCCAAGATCGGCATGACTTTTTGCCAGGACCAGTACCCCCTCCTGGATCGGTGTCACCTATCCAGGGCTACGGAGGCTCTAATCCTGGGAGTTCAAGGGCAGCACAACGAGGCCGAAAGGCTTTGCAACAGGGTGAACACCTATGGGTTGAGGATGGCATCACCTACGATGGAGTGGGAATCAGTGCATGTGGCAGTGAGTCCATCGAGGGTGGCAAGATGACGGGCTATGAGCTTCGACTACATGGGCGCGAGCAAAGGGGGGAGATCGATCAGGATCCAAGTCAAGAAGCCAGGAACATGGCACAATCATCAGGAGGTAGTGATTTGCTACCCCCTGAAGCAGATCTGGATGGGCATTGGAACTGAGGTACATCCTCCTCCCGGACTCGAGAAGAACTGTGAAGACACAGAGTCGGACGGGAGTTTTGAGCATGTGACTGTTGGTAGATGAAAAAACCTACCTTCAGTGCGTGATGGCGACTCAAGAAAAGCACGTCCGTTTTGTCCATGGTTTGTGGACGCCTAGGCTCATTTCACTTTGTAGCTGCCAATCTGGGTATGACAACCAAACAGATTCGAATCATGAACTGACAAGTTGCCACAGGACCAAGGTTGTTTGAACCGATCTTGAAGGGATCGCAATAGAAATGTTGCATTTGTTGCATACAAAAGAACACAAAAAGAACACGCATACAGGTCCATACATACAGTGTGTATATAGTCCAATACTGCCATGGCATCGTGGAGGAAAGTAGCAAGGCCTGCAGGCAAACAAGCTATTTAGAGGTCGTTATAAAAACTGGTCATTTACCGTTTCACTAAAAGGAAGGTAGCAACTATGAACCTAGAGTAGAAACCACATACGCACAAGCAACCGCAAGGGTGAGCACAAGATTTATACATATTATATGGGTGCTCGCTGATTAGGAGGTTCCTGGGAGCACAACTTACACAAGTAGTGATTTGCGAACCATTTGCCTGCAACCCATATGATCTGGATCCTGAAACCAAAAGATAAAACAATGATTTGGAAACGATGTTCATCCTGCAAAGGTTTGGACTAGTCTGGAAACCAGTTGTTTTTGTTTAGTTGCTGGCCGCTCTTGGTGCGGATTAGCTGTTCTTCAACAACGGGAACCACTGAGTCACGGGCGCACTCTGTCATTCTGCCGCATGTGAATCATAGGAGTGTCATGAATCATGAACCTCAGGCGCGGACCATTCATGGTTGAAGCAGCTAAAGCCAGACCCAGAGACAGAATCTTGGACTTAGTGGATGAACTCAGATGCTTCCCTGTGTACGCATGCACTTCCACCGAGCCAGCTACCATGAATGCTCAGCCAAGGAGAAATACCAGCCAAACAAACGAAGTCGACAAGTGAAATCAGGCGCAGCTGGATTTCACGTGCCAAGTGAGGAGGCAACAAGACTGCGTGTTTTATTATGTTTATTACTTGGAGGTGGCCTAACAAGGTACTGCAAGTATGTAGAGGCTTTGGGGTCGTACATTGGCTGAAGGCTGAGAGCCGCTACGCAGCTGCTTTCAGCTTTGTTTTCAGGCCACTATGTTTTGGTGGCGCCCACTCCTTTGCCGGAGCCGAAGCTGCTGATACATTCGCCTCCCATGGCAGAGGCGGGAAGGGGTGCGCAAGGCTCAGACAATGCCTGGGCAACTTTACTGACAGAATGGTGCGCGGGTGGTGTCATAGCAGGCTCAAGGCAAGCCAAGTGTTTTTAGCGCTTGTTCTATAGCCCATGAAGTTTGTCAAATGATCTTTGGAATCTTCATTCCACGGTATTACTTCCCTGTATGGGCTGCTTGTGCGCGACAAAACTGAATATTGGCAGGCCCTTGGAATCTCCGAGGAAGAGCGCCAGTCGAAGGACACTGCGCACAAGTCATTGTCAAGTATCTCCGGGAGATGAAGATGCTCAAAGATTCATGACACTTAGGAAGGATGTTGGATCCCACAATTCATGGACTGAGCACATACTATCTAAAGGATTATTTAGAACATGTATAGCGCCGCCACTTGTTTAGATCTCATTGTGAATAGACCTGTAAGAGCTGCAGCGGTAAGCTTGTAAGCACAGTTGCATGGCCATCGACATCCCTCCAAGGAAGACTCCAGTGCGTTGAGATTGCGTGGACATGCATCAGGTTTCCATGGTCCCATGATGGTTGAAGTGCCAGCAGCAAAGCGCACTGATAAACTCAGAAACACAGTTCATGAACCAAGGCAATTCGCCTTCGGTCTCATGTGACGGTTAGGTGGGACTGGACATGAGGTGCACTTTGAGGTTAAGGTGACGGTGTTCAACTTCTTTTTTATCTAATTTTACACGTTGATCAAACTAATCGGTAATCTTTCGATTGCCATTTTGGCGATGAGTCGCCTCTCGAGCACCGCCAGGTCAATTTGGACCTGTGTTTTTGGTTTCTGTGTTCGGTGGGCCTGGGCGGTGCTCGTCGATGGCTGGATCAGAAAGTCGTTGGCCAGCGGCTTTTGAACGGCAGAGGCAGATGGCGTCCGCTCGATGGGATGACAGTTCGTCAATGGCTTCATGGGCTCGTGTTGAAGAAGAACCTGATCGATCGTGCAGGGGAGCCCTCCATGCCACAGGTCCCAGAGGGGCAAGACGCCAAGAATGATCAAGCTGATCAAGAGTCTACGCCTGTTCAGGGTGCTCCTCCTCCTCCACCAGCTGGTGGACCTCCGGGATGGGATGCAGCTGCTCCTGCAAGCTCTGGGCAATCACCTGCCCCCAAGGCACCTTGATCAACCATAGTCATGACACACCAGCATCACGCCGGCTCCGGCGACAGCAAGAGCAAGCTCAACGTCGAGGTCGACGAGGAGTTCGGTGGGGTCAAATGGCACCAGGCACCAGGGAACCTAGCACACAATCCTCTCAATGCCAGCCTGCCTTCCAGATCATATTTCACAGATCAGATCGGGTGAAGGCGAGCGATCGATCTTGATCATCGATGGACGGGACAGACGTGTTCAATCTCCCTTCCAAGGATGGCTCTTGGACGAAGTCCTGACCAATGCTCTGCATGGGCTTCATCAATGTCCGCTTGGACAGGCACCTGGTCAGGTCTCCATCCAGTGGGTACCACATGAACCTGTTCATGATCAAGACGATGGATGGTGTCAAGGTCACCATTTGTGCCTCGATGACATCGTATGCAAATGTGCCCTGCATGTGCTCGGTGGGATGCGTTGACCGGCTCGGTTTTGGCTCATTCAGCATTTCAACCGTTCAGGTGGCCTCAGATGACAGAGACCTCTGCGACTTGGGTTGATGTCAAACTGAAGCTAGAAGGGCAGGTCGTCCTCCACCTCGAACTTCGAGGGTACAGGGGCGATGGTGATATGTCGGTTCAATTGTGGCATATCTGTGATGCGATCCATAGCCTTCTTCAGGACACCGTGTTCGCGCCAGCCTTTGTGGTGACGATCTTCCAGGGGTGGGGTGTGGTGGCCACCTCCTGGGAGGTCGGCGGCAGGCTGCACGCTTGTTCAGAGGGAGGGGTTGTCGTGGCATTGGATTTTCCGCTTTGCCACGTGGAGGTGCGGTTCGTACGCGGACCGCCTCGAATTCCGGTTCCTGAGCGCGGCCGATCGGCTAGATGTGGTGGCGAACATCGTGCTGGTTCCGCCTACGTGGCTGGTTTGCTCGAGGATCTCGGGCCCTATGCTGATCAGAAATGCCCGCTGGTGCAGAGACCACGCAGCTCGAGTTGAGTGCCCTGAGATCAGGCCTTAAAGCTGTCACAGCTGGCTGCGGTGCATTCGCACTGGACGGCGACTACGGAGGCTCCAACCGAGTCGGAGACTGGCCCCAGGATTTCAGCGATCGCAGTTGAGAGCAATCTCAACGTGCGCCTGGTGAGTGAGTCCCCCCTCTTTCGAAAGGAAAGAGTGCTGGTCAAAGCAGAAGCGCTCGCGCTGCATGATCATGACCCTCTGGACGAGGTCGTGGCTAGCGTGATGCCGCCTGTGGTTGATGGGCAGATCGGGTTCGGCCTTTGCGAACGCAAGGGGCTAGCGGCCCTTGATCCGACAGCCGTTCTCCGCAAGCAGGCGGCGATCAAAGGACTCCTGCATCGACCGATGCCTCCCCCGAAACGTTCCAAGCTCTCGGAACCGACTAGCTCGTCGTCGACCCCCCTCCTCGACAAGGAGAAGAACGCTAAGCTTTAAGTGGAAATGGGCCGCGCGGCTAGAAGAGATCGGGAAGAGGGCTGGCAACCACGCTCGTCTGTTCCGTGATCAGGAGGGCGAAGGGGTCGAACTTTCTATGGGGGAGAAGCTCCAGCTGAAACAGCTCGTGCTGGTAGCAGGGGCCCATCGGACCATGGCAGCTCACGCGCAATCGTACGAGAGACTGGAGAAGTGGTTCGGCGCCATGGGTTTGACCTTGTAGTCCTCAAATTTTGTCTTTTTCTGAACGATCGTGCATGTGGCCCCACTGTACCCTCACTCAGGGCAGCGGTCAAATTGATGACATCGAGGCTCGCGATCGATGCTCCGGACTTTGAGGACCCCATATTCGTGGCCCTTCAAAAGAATATCATTGAAGAGCGGGCTAAGACCCTGAAGGAGGCCGTGCCGTTTCCGACCTCGCTCGTAGGTGAACTGGAGTTCTATGTGTTGGATGAGGAGAAACCGGCCCCTTCTCGAACTTTTGTTTGGCGGATCTTGTGCATGATTTTCGCCTCGCTTCGCTTTGATGACTCCATCCACATGAAGCCGACCGAGCTGCGAATGGGCAATGAGGGCCTGTTCGGCGTGGCATGGCAGACTAAGGTCGAATGACGCAGGGCGGGCGCCCGCTTCATCGTCCCCAAGATCGGGCTCAAAGAATCCTCATGGTTGGAAGTGGGTTGGGATATTTTTCAAGACACCATGACCGCCGATCGTGATTTTTGGATCCCGGAACTCAATGCTCTGGACTAGTTCAAGTCAGAGCCTCCAACATATGCTCGGACGCTTCAATGGATGAAGTGGATCTGCCGCAGGACCTCTGATCAGAGCCCAGCACTGGACCACGAGACCAAGGTCGGACATGCCAAGGTCATCAACTTGCTGACCATGCACTCCTGTCGAGTGACACTGCTCGACGCAGCAGTCGACGCTGGCCGCTCGGCAGAGGAGATCGGTCTTCAGGCCAACTGGATAAAACCGGTCGTCAATTCCGCGGTCATGATCAAGCAGCTCGTGAAAGACTTGGTTCAAGAGAACCATCCTGTTCAGGAGGATGATCAGACGATGCTGTTTGATTTGTGTGACTCGGAGCTCAGTTCGATCGAATTCTATACATCAAACAGCCCAGCCAGGGCAGCTATTATGAGTATAAGTTCCACTGCAACTCAGCTGTCAATCAGGAGACGACCGCATGCAACAAGTTCAATCTTGTTGACTGCTCGTCGGTGGGAGATACTCTACCAGAGCCGGCTGTGTTCTGCAAGGCGTGCTCTAAGGCTCGCCCTGAGGTCATTCGTCGTTCGACGATGGCGCCGCCGCTGGACACAAGGGACACTCATGAGGTCGCCTCGGCACGTTTGGGAACCGTGGTTGGGACCGGGTCGGACTCGACGGCGGACTCACGTTCGTGATCTCTGCGATCGAAGTTTTCCGGCTCACAGGTCCGTCCGGGAGCCCAGCAGCCATGGTCGATCGAACAATCTACGCTCCGGATGCCATACCCGAACTGAGCCTTCGTCAGGTGTTTGGGAGGGATCGGCTCCCTCAAGCCCTGCGCAGGGTAGTGGCAGACAAGAAGCTGTTGTCGATCAAACAATTCGCCATGGCTACAATAAGGACACCTTTAGTTATACCAAGTTATAAGTAGGGTTAAGTTATATTATAACGTGCCTTAACATATGTTTTAACATGGTGCAACATGGGCTAACTTGAAGAGGACTTATAAGTTGGTTATAAGTAAGTCACCACTTTTATAGAACTTATAAGTTAGTAAGCGCATATACATGTTTTTAGTTAGTTAGAACTTACAGAACTTACATTTTTCGCCTTTCAAAATTGAAAAAAAAAAGAAACTTGGTCCAGGAGAGCAACGAAACCAACCAATACCGCTTAGCCTCGAAGTTTTTCATTCTTTTGTTTGTTTGGAAAGTATGACCAGGAAAACAGGTCGGCTGAGGACAGTCTGAGTGCACTGTTACATTTTTGCAGTTTGTTGTGCTATGCGTGTTGTTGTGCTTGAGCGCGGTAGTCCGCGCACTGCAGCAGGGTCTGGTTTGAACGCGGTAGGGAAATGCGGCCAAGCGCATGCAGATGCAGTGTTGGGAAAATTTGCCGTGCTTCTTGTCTCAACATCTATGGCAGCGCTTGGATGATTCGTCGGTCAACAGCACTGCAGCCTTGGAGGAGTTGGTCAAGCACGCGTTCAAGATGGGGCTGAGGTGTCCATCCGAGCTCACACAAGCCCTTTTCACAGCCATGGTTGTCCTCAAGCAACCTGAAGAGAAACAACGCGCACTGCAAGCTGGAGGCCCTGACCTTCGCAGTCTTTTTCTCAATGTCAAAGGGCGTGTCCACTCGTTGCTCAGCCGAATGCGAGGCGCTTCACTCCACCCACTCCCAGATGATGAATACCTTTCAAGCCTCCCTGCAGACCCGGCGCAGGCCTCTGAAGCTTTGAGGCGCGTAGCCTTCCCGCCTGATGGGCAACCAGTGCCTTCAAAGTGGTGCCTGGTGGACTTGCAGCCTTTGGCGTCGAAGGTGCCCTTGCGCTCCACCAACAAGAGTGCGTCTTCGAATATGGGCCTTGAAAGCAGTTGTCAAACTCAGATGATGGCAGCGCAGGCAATGATGATGTGGAACGCTGCAATGCACATGGCAGCTGGGGCTCAGCGAAAAGAAGTGCCAGTGACTCTTTTGCCTCCACGACCAACCCCACTGGAAAACCTTCTGAGCAGGGCTGGGTCGAACACCAGTCTGCCCGAGTCTGCCCCGCTGGCTTTGGAAGATGTTCACCGACCGCCACCTATTGCTGATTCGGGCAAGGCTTTGCCAGATGCAGCACCTTGCGCGCCACCCGCATTGCCAGCTACGTTGGACGCGAAGGTGGAGCTAGACCCTTCAAACTCAAAGGTGCCAGGCGATGTGTGCGCGCAGGTGCCCAGAGAATCGTTCAAGGAGGTGGCAGCCGAGTCGTTTGGACAGGTGCAAGCGGCGTCGCATGCCCAACCAAGACAACCTGCAGCTCGTCTCTCATTCAGTTTTTGACATTTTGAAGAAACAGGGTCTTCATGGGTCAATGAGTGGGGGTGATGTGGGTTGTTTGACACTGGTTGGGTTGTTGGAGATGTCTTTTTCATATGTCTTTGACTTGCGACACCTCATGTTGCTGCTTGATGGCAGGCAACCCCTCAAGCAGGCTTGTCTCTACGCGAGAGCTTGGTAAGAATGGAGGAGGCCCGCAAGGCCGCGTCTCAGGGCAAAGGCACCAATGAGCCACCGCCAAAGGCCGCTACGAAGTGTTCCACGAAGGGCGCCAATTTTTTGAAAAAACCAAGCGCCAAGGTCACCATCATGAAAAAGCCGGCCGCTTCAAAGCAGCCTGTCAAGGGACAAGCTGCTGCTAAGTCCAAGTCTCAGGTTTCATCGAAGGTTGACCACGACGCGGCAAAGTTGAATAAGCTCAAGGAGCATGTCCCCCTTGCGCAGCTGAAGCTTTATCCAGGTGGATGCAGCCGGTGCAGAAACGCTTCGTGGTGCACTCCTTCCTGCTGGAGATTGCGAGGGTTTTGCGTTCCATAGATGGGTATCTATACAGCCCAAATGCCATGAAGGTTTTGCGTAGAATAGATCTATAACCTAAGGGTAGCGCTTGAAAGTGTAAGCTTTCTTGCCGGGATTTGGGAGAGATCTTTAGCAAAGCTCGGCGTGATAAGGTGAACGAACGATGAAAATTGCTTTGTAAGCAGCAGTTGCAGCAAAACACTGACTATTTTGCACGGCTTGCTGTTACTGTACTGTGCCTAGTTCAAACAGTCCGCAAAGCTTTTCTAAACAGTTGTCTGCGCATTTGTCACGCTTCTGTTCCTTCATCAGTTGTTTAGAGCTTTAGCTATAAAAGTGTTTGCCAAGCTTGTCTGTGCGGTTGTCCGCGCGTGTTTCACATGCCTGGTTCAATCAGGTCCGAAAGATTTTGTATGTGGTTCTGGCTCTTTGGTTTCCAGGTATAGCGGTGGTCCGCTTTAGGATCTAATCGCGTAGGCGGCGGTTGTCCGCTTCAAGATCGAACTGAACCCCAATGACTCGTATGTAAACGTATTATCTCAGCAATAGGCCAGATAGGGGACCCTCAGCCACACTAGGTTTAATCTCAGACAGTGGGCAAATAGCAATACCCTTCACACAATCAGCAACAAGCACAGACAGCTGGCAACTTCAGGAAGGTGCTTCACGCGGTTTGCCATGGCAGCTTTCCTGGCTCTACGCGCTCTCTGGCCTGCCGTGGCTCAGGATGCTCCGTTAAAGAGTGAAACGATGTTTGGAACACACTCTAAGTTTAAATTCGTTTGGTTTCGTGAAAGTTTCTATCAGTGGTTGGTGTTTGGCTCATTGGATGTCCACGCCGCCCACTACAGGATGATGAAGAGCAGGGCTCGCCAACTTCACCAGCAGATGCGGATGAATATGGTTGGCCCTTGAGCAACGCGGACGATGGGGCTGGTCAGCTAGATGTCAGGGTCTTCGAAGAGGAGGAAGCCAAAAAGAAAAGAAAGGCCAAGAAGGAAGGACAAGAAGCGTAAGAAAAAACGAATGGCCATGCTACAGATCAAGCAGGAGGTGAAGCAGGAGATCAAACAGGAGGACGAGCTGGAGGAAGAGATGGGGGAGCAACAAGGTTTCGGTCTTGCTGAACCACAGTGTGAAGCCCAGATCGAGCACCCTTTGTGCGCATCTTCTCCAACCACAAGTGAAGTTCCAAAGAATGATGAAGATCTTGGCCTTGGCCCGGAAGGTGAAGCTGATGGTGCTGGCAATCCAGTCTCAGGTCATGATGGAGGTGAAGCTGCTCCTGCTGAAGCCTCAACTCTTGGCGGTCTTGGCCCATCTTCGACCATTCCAGAAACAGGAGGTGAGACATCGCTACATCGCAACCCAGGACCTCGCTTCTGTGCCGCACCGGAAGTTGATGGTAGTGCAAATCTTTGGGCGGCTAGAGCTGCGGCTGCTTTTCCATATCCAAGCCTGCTGGCACAACATCGTGCGCACAGAAGCGCTGCTGCCGAGGAACTGGGCGTCTCGAGGCGTGAGTATGAGAGAATGTTGGGTTTGACTCGAAATCGTAGCCGGGCGGTTCAGGACAGGCGCTATTAGGACTGGTCGCAATCAGAAACAAGGGGCGGCGCGCGTAGTGTTCAGTTTGTCTTGTTGGCGGTTGTCCGCCTTGCTTTTATCTAGCAAATAGCATCTTCAAAAACAATAATATACAGTAACTATAAATATATATATATATATACTGTACTGTTTTACTAGTTGTCCGCCTCGTCGTGGTGGCGGTTGTCCGCCTTGCTTTTATCTAGCAAATAGTATCTTCAAAAACAACAATATACAGTAACTATATATATAGTATATATATATATCTGTACTTTTTTACTATACTTACATGTTTTGAACCAGATTGAATCAAGACAAGTCTCAACATGCTTCTCAATTCTGCAGTACCGTTCTTGTGTAGTCTCAAGTGCAACGCCTTCAAGCAGCAGTGGTCACTCCGACTCCATGCCGCCCAACATGTTCTCCTACGGGATTACTTCCAGCGCAGCTGTTGAGAACATGCAGATACCCTTTCTGGTGGGTGACCAGTTTGCTTTTCTGAAGTGGCACAGCTCCTTGCCGAAGAAGCAGGTAATGAGGATCAGACTTGGTGGGTCTGCGTTACTTGGCCAAGACGATTCATAGCTTATTTTGGGTTTCTGTGCAGGCTGGCGGCTAAGGGTGCAACCCTTTTTGGACATTCATCGTATTTTAATTATGTTTGTACCGTCTGAGGATTTTCCTGTCCCTCAACAACTTCAATGGCAGCTACAGCAAATTCAGCCAGCTTTGCGACGCGCGCCACAGTGATGAAGACAAGTTTGACCCGACCATCAGCACTGACTATCAGATTTACCAGAACCTCCGGCATGAGATGGGAGTCATTGTGAGGACAGAGAATCCTGATGCCAAGAAGGTGTTGAACATTGTCCCGGTTGACAAGACGAAAGCACAGATCCTTGGGCCTATGGATGGTCAATACTACGGTGTCATCAAGTTCGGCAATTTGTGTGTCCATGACTACTTGTGCGCCGTACTGAATATGCACGACCAGCTCTTCCCAGAGAAGCAGTCGTGCTTCGTGCAATGCATTTTACGTGACCAGTTGATCGACCAGGGGCAGTGGACTATGCACATGAAAGATTTGGCCTTTCCCAAAAAGGCACCTACTCCGAAGAAGGCACCTACTTCGAAGAAGGCACCTACTCCACCTACTCCGGCGAAGGTGAAGCCAAGCGAGAAAACAAAAGTGAAGAAAAACTCCAAGTGAGAGAGCGTAGGACTTCGGATGTCGCAATTTTGAATCCCTTCTTGGACGATAGATGCGTTAGGCAGCCAGCAGCGGATCTTCAAAAAAGTGCCCTCACCTTGAGCAGTAGAATGAAAGTTTTGTTCATGTTCACTGTCTTGTTTGGGGGAAGGGTCAAAACAGCAGTGTGCAGTGCGTTGTCAACAAAACTTCAATGCAGTTGCTTTGTGTGAAATGCAGTTGCAGCAGCTGTGAAAACACTTTGAACGCATTTGTTTTCTGTGAAACGCAGGTAACAAACGGAGGCGGTTGTCTGCCTTGACGAACCTTGAGGCGGTTGTCCGCTTCTGTTTTGGAATAGCCCTATATAGAGCGAGCGTCACGGAACAACAATGACACACACCACGCAAAAACACACTCCCCCCCATGGAATCGATTAAGGGTGTGAGGCTCCATTTTGGGGGCGCCAGGGTGTAATGTAAAGAGCGCGTCTTTTGCACTACTACTAGCTACTATTCAAATCGTTCTATTTACCATTTGGAGGCTCCAATTTTGGTGCTCAAAGAAAATGAATGTTATCACACAAGCCACTAGCGGACTACCGCAAAGACGAATAGCGGACGACCGCATAGAGGAATAGCGGACCACCGCCACAAAACACGCGGACCACCGCAGCAATAGCAGTCTTCACACTCGTGCAACTTGCCATTACCAAACCATCAAGCTGCAGCTCTGGAGAAGCTACGCACCAGCAACACACTGCAACATCCTGCAACGTTCTGCAACATAGTGTTGCAGCATGTTGCAGGATGTTGCTGTAGTTAAACTGTAATCGCTGCAACATCCTGCAACCTTATGTTGCAGGATGTTGCTGTAGTTAAACTGTAATCGCTGCAACATTCTGCAACACTATGTTGCAGCATGTTGCAGAATGTTGCAGGACGTTGCAGTTTGTGTCAGTGGCATACTGAAAAAAACACCTTGCAAGAACTAATATCCTTTAACCTGACTTCAGGGATCAAGCGCTGCGCAAACAAAGCGATACAAACGAAGCCATAGCCATGAGCGACCTCGTTGAGACAGTTCCAGAGTCTCAGATTTGCGAGATGGCGCAACCTGTGGTGGCAGTAGAGGATGGAGACATTCCACCTACTCAGGAGGCGCCGCTCTTGAAGTGCAGCAAGTGCGGCCTTGAACTGACATGTGAGACTCTTTCAGCCCCACAGTTCCAAAGGCAAAAGAATCTGAGTTGCAAAATCTGTCGTGGAGTCGCGGAAACTTTGCGCCGCAATTTGGGAGAGTTTCCCAAAGAATGGGATTTGCTCAACCCAAGTGAACAAATTGGGTTTTGGCGCCAGGCTGTGGCTTTGAAGCAGGATGAGGGAGGTGTGCTTCGGTACAAGCTGCTGCGCTCTCTTCTTTGCCGTGTGATTAGCAGCTCCACCATACATGAAAAAACTTCGGTTTGCGCGAACGAATATCGCCCGCTCAGCTATTGGGAAAAACTCGGCTACTGCAGCGACGACATCGAGGAAAAGGCCGACTCGAGGCCTTGTTCCATTGTGGGCACGGTCTATGCAGTACCAGTCCATATGAATAGCGAGGCTGTCACTTACAAGCACATCGAAGAGACAATCCTGCGTTGTGAAAGGGATTGCAAAAGAAGACATGAGCCCAAAGAGATTGTCCCGGCCCCACCCAAGAAAGCCAAAAAGGGAGAAAAGGTTGAAGCTCCAACTCCCATTCCCTTGACAGAGAAGCAGCTTGAGCTGAAGGAGAAGTTGGTGGACCTCACGGACTTGCGCTCCGACTCCGAGGATGAGGCTTGGAAAAACTTGTTGACATTGCCATGACTTTTTGTTAGACCTTTTTATTAACGCTGGCCCACTTTTCAAGTGAAGTGCTGCTCATTTCCCTTGCAAGACCTCACCACCACAGGCAATGAGTCATATGCCAACTAATTATACATACACATCAGAAATATGTACACATGTTGGTAGAAGACACCTAGATGACTGAAAACTGAAAACCACTTCCTGGCACAGGCATTCACGGATCAGAAAGCACACAACAAGCTGCTGGCAGAGCAGAAGAAAGCGGAAAGGAAAGAGGAAGCTGAGCGGAGGAAGCAATGCAAGCAGGCCCAAAGAAAGATTTTGGCACTGTCCAACAAGATCATGTTGGTGCTTCCGCCTCAGCTGGAAAAGTTCCAGAAGGTCGAGAAGAACATCCTGGCTAAGGTCCAGATCTCACAGGAAGCCAAGGCTGAGTTTCAGCAGGCCAAGGACTGCCTGGAAAAATGGCTTGCACAAGCGCAGGAGATCCTCAGGCGCACTGCTTCCTCCAAGCCCTACAGCTGGGAGGATGTTGATTTCGAGAATGAGAAGGGCATCACAGGTAAGGTGAAGGAGGGGAACCAAGCTGTGAAAAAGATCCATGACGAGAAGCGCGCTTTGTGAAAGCAGTAGGTTTTGCTCAAATTGGCCATTGGTTTGCTAGCCTTTCATGCGGCTGCTGTTGGCCGACAATTCACCACCATTTGCATCGGCTTTGGTCAACACAGGTTCAAAGGGTCTGTGTTCTTCTGGCTACCAATCTACGCAGAAAACTTGTCCAGAAAAAGGGGTGCGTGCAGTGCAAGCTTCTTATCCTTGAGTAACTGCGATGATTCCGTAAATAGTAGGCATGCAGTTGTTTGCCTTGTCTTGTTGGCGGTTGTCCGCCTTGGTGTGGGATGTTGTTTGCCTTGTCTTGTTGGCGGTTGTCCGCCCTGCTGTGGGATGTCATCTAGATACTGCAATGATTGCGTAGTTTAGTGGGCAGTTGTCCGCCTTATCTTGTTGGCGATTGTCCGCTGTGCTGCTGTGTTGACTGAGTGTGCTTGCAAGCGCCTGCTCGAAGTTCGTTGGCTCAGGCTTTCAACGAACGGATTGAACTTTGCGACGAACATGTCGTTGTTGAGCAAAGCTGAGCTAGAACAAAGCCTGGCCATATTGCTGAAGGCCTACCCGCACCTTGCAGACGAAAGAGACTACGAGCTTGAAACGTGCAAGGAGATTTGCTACTGGCTCCGCTTCATGTACAAGGACAGCAAGATGCATAGTCAAGGCTTGGCTCTGGCCTGCGCTACCTTGGCGACTTGGCGCACTATGTTGGCTGGCGGCTCTTGCCCAGAGACAATTTCATGGAAGGCTTACCAGCTCTTCGACCGCAATGCCAGTCCTATGACCATGGTGTGGAAAGTGAAGACAGAAGATCTTCCTCATGCCCAAATCGAGTTGAAAGTCGCTGAAATGCAAGGAACCCTTGCATGGCTGGAAGGCAAAATCGATGTTGGTGGCAGGATAGAGGCTTCCCTTGCCGTGGCCTATGTGTGCATTGCAGATGCTATCCCGCAGCTCACTGCCTTTCTGAATGCCACCTACGAGACGGGCCGGCTTCGCTATTGAAGTTGCTGAGATCTGAACTTGACCCTTGGGTCGCCAATATACAATTAAGAGCAGTTGGGAAAAAGTGCATTGATATTCCAATTCATTGGTGCATTTTGTCTTCTGTATCATTTCTTTTGATACTCAATTTGGTTGATGTGTTGCATCTACTGAACCCCTTACATTATATGTATAATATCACTAATACTGAACCCCTTATATAATATCACTGATACACAATTTGACCGGCACACTGTGTCTACTCTATCCTTATACCTTCGCGGTTGTCCGCGGTTGTCGGCGCATTCCGAATCGTCGATGTCTAGATATGCTGCCATGTGTTGCGCGTCCTTCTTTTCCTTCAAGGACACATCCAATATGTGTGTTTTATTGTTGAAGTAGGCGTATAGACTGAATCAAACGAAAGTATTTTGAAGGGAACACCTTTTGAAAGAAACAAAGACGACAAGGCATTTGTTGAGGCAAGTATGCAACTCACAACATCGGATCTTGCGTCGTACCATGGATGAGCGCAGCGCAAAGAGACTACGAACATCTGGATTATCTGCTGCGTTGGCAAGGTTTCCTCAGCGTGCGCTAGAGAGGTTGCAACACCTCTTGCAATCTGAGGACGCAACTCCGATCATTACACAGAAAGTTGTGAAGAGAATCCTCAAGCCTGCTTTTGATTGCTACGACACATTGTCCTGCCAGTCTATTGATGGCTCACCGATATATTTTTATGCTAGCCGGATTCAAGATATGCTTGCCTACACCTTGGCCAACTCCGAGCCATACAGAGAATTGTGGAATGAAATAGATCCAGCGATAGACATTTTGGTATACATGGACGAGTGCACAGGAGGCAACGTCTTAGCCACCAACAGCTCAAAGAAGTCTGTCTTTTTCTACATCGCCGTAAAGCAGGTGGATCACTTGCAGTCTGCCGATTGCTGGTTTCCCCATGCAATGGTGCCATCACGAGATGTCACTGATGTGGCAGGTGGGCTGAGTTCTGTTGCAGCTTCGATTGTCCGGCATCTGGACCTGCAGAGACAGGAGGGTGTCTCCATCAACGGTGTTCGATATACATTGAACTTGCAGCTGTACATCGGCGACTACGATTCTGTGGCGCGCATCTTCATGTCTAAAGGAGCCTCTGGGCTTCACTGTTGCGCTTTATGCGCCAATGTTGTTGCTGCTTGGAGCGATGTGCCCTCATTTGATGGCCACTTCCTTACAATCTCATCAGATGAAGTTGAGCGCTTTCAGGTCTACGACCCCGCTGAGTTGTATTCAGTTCACGATGAACTCCAACGCCAGATCAACGACATGACCAAGGCCCAGAAGCAGGAGAAGGAGACTCAATTTGGCTTTGGGATCCACGACCAGGCGCTTCTAAGCTGTCAGACGTCAAGAACTCTACTTTCCATCGACAAGGTGGTATACGACAGTCACCACCTGTACTTTGCCAACGGAGTGGCTGCCCAAGAGATGCTCTTGTTGCAGAAACAATTGGCTACCAATTTGCATATTGAGTTGAGTCGCATTCAAGAATCAGTGTGTGAAGTGCCTTGGGTGTGCAACAATTCTTCTTTCAGCTCTGTGTCCGGAAGGAAACATTTATTCCATCCATCTCTTTGGCGGGGTGTATTCTTCAAGGGATCTGCCACGGCTGCCTGGTACTTGATGCCACTTCTGTGGTACTATGCCTTTGTCTTTGGGAAGGACTTGTTGAGTGATGCGCTCAAGTGTTTTTCTGCTTTGATGGATGCAGCTTGCCACTAATACTAATACTAATATTGGTTAATCGGGCCTATTTCCACCACTTCAATCTAACCACATCTAGGTCTATTTCCACGAATTCAATATTGGTTAATCGGGTCTATTTCCACCAATTCAATATTGGTTGCTATTATGCACTGGCGGTCAACAAAAGCAGCACCTTTGCAGGTATACCATTGCCTGAAAGACTTCCGGAGAGGCTTCCAGCTCTTTGGATGAAGCCCAACGAAGACACCATCGCCTATTCATGTCGGTGTACCCTGGTGAGGAACGCCCCAAGCACCACCTCCGCTTACACCTTCCAGCAATGTATACTTCTTTGGGATACGCTGACTGTTGGGCAACAGAAAAGAAACATGGTATGTACAAGAGGTTCTTAGCAGATACCCTTCAACACGTTTGGAAAGAACGCAGTGGTGATCTTTCTCGGCAGGTCCTTGGAAGGATGCTACATCAAACCATCGAATCTCAGAATGATAGTGCTGTGGGCAAATCAAGACTGGCTGGGCGCGTCTACAAACCACAGCAGGTGGAAGAAGCGTGCGGTGTGCGCTGCAGTGTGAGCACCAGAGTGCATACAGGGCACCAACTGTTGAACGCCGGCGATGTACTTTTGTGGCGCCGTGGTGCTGGCATGATTCTTTTCTGCGCAGACTGGCGCAACCAGTTCGTGGTTGTCATGGACGTCTTGGTCCCACTGTCGTGCGACATACCTCATGTGCATGCACTTCGGTTCTCGCTTTCCGGCGCCAAGGATGCTGTATGTTTGCAAAACCTGGAGCAGTTGCGCAAGCCAGCGTGGTGGCTGGTTGAGCAGAGCAGCGTGCTGTGCTTGCTGTGAAAAAGAACTACTTCACTTGCGCGCAGTATGCTGCAATGATTTTTTTCGCCCGTATATGTGTTCTTGCGGTTGTCCGCAATGTTTTTAGGCTTACGCAGTTGTCCGTACGCTTTCCATGTTCAGTCAGCCGGTCGCTGTGCTTTTCTTGGTGCCAACAGTGTTTCTTTGAGAAAACCAGTTTTTCCTAAGCAAGAAAGCGAACAAGATAAGAAACGTTACAAAATAGTTACCTGGAAGTTATCGAACTTTTAAGTAACATATAAGACAAGTTACAGAAGTGTCGAGTAACTAAGTTTTAACTTATATATAACTCTTTTAACTTAAATAACTTCTATATAACTAAAGGTGTCCTCATTGTAGGTGACACGATCGCAGTTGTCAAAGAGACTTTGAAAGTGATCATCGGTGATGAAAGCCTGCTCGGGCCGGATCCGGCAGCACATGAACTCGCCCTCACGTCGTTAGCCAGGATCTGGAAGTCATGTTCGACTCTGCAGGAACACTTTGCCTCTCGGCGAGCAAAGATGGAAGAAGATCCGAACAAGGTTCCTGAGATACCAGGGGATGATCACGCCGAGTTTCGTGAGCAGTTTGTCCTGAAACATCCTGAAACATCAGCCGCATCGCAAGTTCGTCGAGCGGATGAGAGAGTATACCTTGTTCATGGATCGGTTCCTTTTTACGAGGTTGGGGAAATGCGAACTCGGAGTGAACAAGTTGCCCAGAAGAGTGGTCTGTCCAAAAACGCTGAGGATTTGCTCAAAGTTGTCACGATCGACCAACCAAGCTTTCCGAACAACAGGTCATGGACAAGCTGCATGCTTTTCAGGTCGCACTCGAGTATTTTGAACATTTGTGAGTTCACTTATGCCGCAGGTCCCCTTCGCTACCTCTCAGAGCTCGAGGAATGGCGACATGAGAATCGGGGCTTGGCTCTGCTTTTGTCAGTCGATAGCCTGATCAGGAAAAAGATCTATCGGTTGAACTCGGATCAGCACAAGACGTTCTCGACTTTTTCGGCCGCTCTTTTGGAAGTGCTCAACCACCACACACAATTATGGAATGACGCTCGTTCGAGCGCCGAATTAGACAAGTTCCGACAAGCAGGGCAGTCCGCCCCAACCACTCCTCCGCGGAGACATCCCAAACGCTATCGTTCGGAGACACCCCCCAAGGCACCCTCGTCGGCCAAAGCTCGAAAGGCCCTGCTTAAGTCTGTCAAGTCGCAGGCGGGTGCTCGGCCTAAGGATCCTCCCAAGAAAGACGCTCGGGTTCCAGCTGAGGAGTGGGCAAAGATCACATCGTTTTAAATACTCAGGTCGCAAGCGGTGTCCCTTTTACAACTGCTCATTATAGGGTGCAGGTTCGGAGATCAGTGTAAGAGTGCTCATGCCTGTGTCGAGTGTGGGAAATCCCACCCCTCACACGGGAACCACTGAATACGATCGTCCAAAGCGGGGGCGCAGTCGACTCCGGCGTCCCCGCTACCTGTGCCTCAGGAGTCCGGTGCCACGCATGACGCGGCCGCTCGACCGCTGACAGTGTCGCCAGAGCACCCTGTGTGGAGGTCATGGGCAGAGGTCCCTCGTGATGTTGACTTGCTCAAGAAACATGGGCCTGGTTCCTTGAGATCTTTTCTACCCTGACCGCTGCTGTTCGTGCCGTCGGTCTCCCATGTTTGCCGCCGATCGATATCACCCCTTGTCAGGAGGTTCCGGTGCCGTTTGATGTTCTCGATTCGGCCTCATGGGACTTCGTCGTGCAGCTTGCACATGCATGCCGGGGCCATTCGGTTCGTTCACTGTGGAACACCTTGCAACCCGTTTTCTGCCGCTCGGAAACCCGACGGGGGGACCTCCCCCCCTGCGATCCCGGGCTGAGCCGCTCGGCCTCCAGGACCTTTCGGCAGACAATCGTGCCTTGGTTTTCATGGGGAACCTGTTTTTGTTCCGCTCGGCCGAAATTTGTCTTGTGGTTTTCAACCACGGAGGCGATTACTCCATCGAGAACCCTCAACATAGCCTGCTCTGGCAAACGCCCACTGTTGAACAGCTCACTCGTCACACTCGTGCTCAGGCTGTGGACTTTGACCATATGGAGCCCCATCGGTGAAGCCAACGCGGTTCCTCATTTCACATGCACTGTTTCAAGGGCTCGCTCGACGGTGCCAGGGCGGCCATCGCCACCAGCTGTTGAAGGGGCGAGTTTGGTCTGACTTTTTCAACGCTTTCGTTTTTCGGACCAAGCTTGCTCAAGTGTACCCCTTGAAGCTGTGCTCACAGTTCGCCTCCATCTTGCAACAAGTATGGCCCGCTCTCGGGGCTCAGTTACAGTGTCAGTTTTCAGCTGTGTTCAAGATCGCGCAAGCGGCCGGTTGGTCAGCCTTTACGTTGGCGTGATCACCGCCAAGCGTACACAGCCTTGAAAGCCGAAGCAGCTGGCTACCAGCTCAAACGAGGAGCTTGGAAGCCGCTGTTGCGCATTGAAACCGAGCCAGGAGCCGCCATCCAGTGGTCGCTCGAACTGATTCACCCCTTGTGCACTGAGGTCGAACTCGACGCAGAGCTCCGCGACGTGATTAGCCGCCTGGCTCAGGACCCAGCCGGTGTCGTTCGACAACGGACGCAAGCCCTCCACTGGAACACTCTCAGGCCGTCGTGAATTCGATCGAGGACCCGTTCTTGAGACGCCTCTTACGAGGGGCCCCGGACGGCCACCCATGTCACTTAGGTCAATGTTGCCATATCGCACTGTACTACGCTATGCTCGATGCCTGTGATTCGGTCGATCTTTTTCTGCCTGATTTATTGCTCGGAGGTTTCCCAATTGTCGGGCCCATCGCGCGCTCGCGGCGTTGGCCTCCCTTCGACAAGGATCAGAAGTCCCTGCCTGTTCAGAAAGCATTAGATAGGGCCTGGGAGCTTCGGAGAAAGATCGTCAACCGGGTCCCGGGCGTACCTAGTTCTGCCAATTTGACCAAAATTTGGGAAGCCACTTTGGAAGATGTTCATGAAGGTTCCACCATCGGTCCTTTCTTTGAGGAGCAACAAATTTCGGACTTGCTCAAGTGTGATGATTGGATTCCCACCCAAAGGTTTGAGGTTGTTCAAAAGAACAAGGTCAGAGGGCGTGACAGCGCCACAACCAATTTGATCAACCAGGTGACCACCATCACTGAGAAGTTGCAGTTACCTTCAACTGACACGAACGTGGCCGCCTTGAGGTTGCTTAGGTCACTCATGCCAGACGAGCTCATGCCAGACGAGCAGTTCGCAGGATGGGTTCTTGATGAAAGGAAAGCCTATCGGCAGGTGGGCGTCCGTCCGGACCATCGTAAGTTCAGTGTGATTTGTCTTAAAAACCCTGAGACAGACCGCCCGGCTTTCTTCGTCATGATTGGCCACTCGTTCGGGTTAGTGTCAGCAGTTTACAATTATATACAACAGGAGATCTGCTGCCATCAACGAACTTCTCCGTAGGTTGTTCAACCTTGTTGCCTTTAGCTTCTACGATGACAAGTACGGGTTTGAGCCTTTGCGTTCGGTCAACTCTGCTTTCGCGGTCGCCCAGAGGGTACACTGGCTGTTGGGCGCGTCGTTCGATGCAAAGAGACTCCAGATCACTCGACAGCCAACCATCCTAGGGCTCACTTACAACCTTGAGGACTGGGCGCTCGAAATTAAGGGCGATCGTAAGAAGGAATTGATTAATGAGCTCCAGTCGATCCTCCGCTCGGGAGCGCTCGAACCTGGCCATGCAGGGAAGATCAATGGCAAACTTATGTTTGGTGCTAGTCAGCTATGGGGTAAGGTAGGGAGAGCCTTTTTCAGAGTGATTTCATTGCGTCAATACGCTCGAGTCGCTGTGAATGATCAGTTCGCCCTGGATCCTCCTCTTACTGGGGCACTGAATCAGTGGATAAAGCTTGTTCAAGCAGGTCCACCAAGGACAATCGATTTCGTAGCTCAGAAGAGAGCAGATGCAGTGCTTTTCACGGATGGGTTTTCGCCGGATCCGAGAGAGAACGACATCCGCCCCGACCGTGTAGGTGCTGTTTTGTTCGATAGGAGAGCTCTGAAACCTGTTCAGTTCACCGCCGTGGTTCCGACCGGAGTGAAACAAAGATGGCTTGAGCGACGCACTCAAATTATACCAGTTGAGATGTTAGCACCGATCCTAGCTCTGGAGACTTTTTCGCAGAAGCTCTTTCGAGCAGATCTTTTTTTTCATAGACTCGGAAGTAGTTGAGGCCACCTTGGTCAAGGGATATTCAAGTCGTGAGGACTTGTGTGAGCTCGTCACTTTGTTGTGGGAGTTAGTGCTGAACCTCCAGATTCGCGTCTTCATAGACAGAGCGGCGACCGACGCAAACCCGGCCGATTGCCCTTCTCGGGCGAGCTAGAAGCTGCAGGTTGGTCAACCCAGCCAGCCGTGTGGCCATCGACCCTGCGTGAAGCTGTTCGTCACAGGAGTGAAAAGCAGAGTGTCTAGGGCCTGGGACTGGTTCTAGCTTTTATTTACCAGATCTCCAATGAACAGGGTTGTGATCCTAGCCCGCTCGTGAAGAGCCTTCTCGTGAAGAGTCGAAACCGGTCGGTTTGGGCTGATCCACCTGGGGGTCCTCACGTCTGTTTCTCACCTTCTTCGATGAACCCAAGTTCGACGACCCCATGCCAGTAGAACTTGGAAAAGAGGGCGTCACTTTGAGCAAGTTGTTGAATATCAGAGGTTGAACAAACGAAGCCCTGAGTGGTCCTTAACCCGGAAGTGGGTCTCATGTGACGGTTAGGTGGGACTGGATATGAGGTGCACTTTGAGGTTAAGGTGTTCAACTTCTTTTGATCTAATTTTATATGTTGATCAAACTAATCGATAAGCTTTCGATTGCCATTTTGGCGATGAGTCGCCTCTCGAGCACCGCCAGGTCAATTTGGCCACACCCACCCACCCTGGGTTCGCCCGGGGTGGACAGGCCTCCCACGCGGATGCGGTCGCGGCCGTTGTTCTGAACTCCAAGAGTTCGGAGAGTTTTCAGAGTGAGTTCCTGAAGGGGACTGGTTCAAGCTTTTATCTACCAGATCTCCAATGAACAGGGTTGTGATCCTCGTGAAGAGCCTTCTCGTGAAGGGTCGAAACCGGTCCGTTTGGGCTGATCCACCTGGGGGTCCTCACATCTGTTTCTCACCTTCTTCGATTGGAAAACGGGGCGTCACTTTGAGCAAGTTGTTGAATATCAGAGGTTGAAGAAACGAAGCCCTGAGTGGTCCTTAACCCGGAAGTGCAAGCCGCAATGGTGATAAACTAATTGAACAAAGGGTGCTTGGTAGGGACACCCGCCCGCAAAACATGACAAACCATGCAATGTCCACTCATCCTGCCTAGCAGCTCCAAAATCCTTGCCTTTTCGAGGAGTTCACAGCCTTTTTCTCCGGACAGCAGACTTCGGGTGGCAAGCTCCAATCCTGGCACCTCGGCCGCCAAGCTGCCAAGGCTGAACACTCAACATCGCTCAACTCTGTCAACCTGGGCTATTTGGACATGGTTGGTCGTTTTCTGATTGCATATTGAAGCTTTATATTTTTTTGGGGGGGGTCCGGCTCTTTTCCGCAGTGGAAGTCACTGCTGGACTCATGCCAGCCAAGTGCGAATGTCCTCGGACCTATAGGCTTGGAGCAGGGTCCTCGAAGTTTGGCGTCACGCACATCTGGTCGTTGAGGATCCGTGTGCGAAGATGGCACCTCTGACATTCCAGGCTGTTGCCTGTCCGGGTCATCTCATGAGTAGGATGCCCTTGCCATTGCCCCGGATCGAGTGGGCCATGATGGCATACCTCGCCCAGGAATCTGTGGAAGATCTCTTCGCCTGCTCGAGCTAAGACATACCCTTTGTTCTTGTCCTGGAGGCCCTCTTTCTTGTGGAGAAAGTGAGATTTGTCCTGAAGAAGAATCTCCATGCGTCTTCCTGCCACACGCAAGATGTCTCGTGTGTCTTCATCGATGTGACGCTGGAGGTCAAGGATTTCTTCAGGCCTGGCAACTGGAAGAGCAGGAGTTTGATCTGAGCGAAGTCCTCCTGTTCCAGACCTTGGCTGAGATCAGGAAACTTTTCATAGGCTGCCCATGGGTTCCAAGCATTCCAAATGGCCTGGTTGAAGACCGCCACACGCACTTTGTCTCTGAGATGCAAGGACATGTGCTTGAGGCCATAGAAAAGGGCTCGAAGACGAGTGGCTTGGCCAGGGCAGATTCCAGTTAAGGATCCAACTCTCTCTTGGGTCTGAATGTGGTGGATGCAAATGGCAAAGGCAAATCGTGTCTGGGATCTCTGCAGGTTGGTGCAATGGCCAAAGAAACAGCATGTCCAGCTGGCAAGGTGCACGCTTCGAGGGATTCCCAAAAGGCCTTCCCCATTGAAAGTTGCCATGCCACCATCCGGGATGTAGAAGATGGATTGGGTCATACCTCGATTCCAAAGCTCCGGTTCAGTGCCTGCTTTCAAGCGCTCGACCCATTGTGCGGGCAGCGCCGGGACTTTGCCATCCCAGAAAGTACATTCCCAGGGAAGGTGAATGAAAGTGAGCTCGACTCCACACAAAGGGCATTTGCCCTCCTGCCCATGAAAGGTGCCCTGGTGAAAAGCTCTCACCGCTGTGTTGAAGCGCTCGGTGGACATCTTCTGGAGCGTGTTGCTGACTGTCCAGTCTTATGGCCTTTCTAAGTCGTGGCAACCCGAATGCCTGGTCATTCGTAGGAGTCGTTGCCAACGAAATTCCTCAGTGAGCATCCAGCAGTGAGGCTGAGTTGGCAGTCAGGAAGGCCGCCTGTCCGTTTCCATAGTTTGCCATTGGAGATGTCAAGAAGTCGTAGTCAAGGAGGTAGGCCTGAAGGGCTTGGAGTGGTCCAGTCACCACTTGCCAGCGGTATTTGGCTTTGAGGAGGACATCAAGGGCCGAGTTCCAGCTGATCCAGAAGAGGTGTTGCCCACTTTCATCGAAGGCGTGGAAGACCTTCCAAACAGTGTGAATGTGCTGGAGGATGATTGAATCACCTGGATCAGGCTTGTCGGGATGCATGTCGAAGACGACATCGACTGACCCTGATCTCTGCAAACGAAGACCTCTGGCGGCCATCACTCTGATCTGTTGCCGTCTTTGGGGAGCTAACCCATTTGCTTGGGCGCCCCAACATCCAGGTCATCACCGGATGTATGGAGTTGGTTGCATCGATGCCCAAGTCACGAAGAACGTTGTGGTGCTTTGGGTCTCCCGGCTGGAGGTTGCTGTCCAGGGCTTTGGCAGGCTCCTTGCTGCTGGTGATGAAGCCAGTTTTATCCGAATTGATCTTGAGGCCAGCAGCTTCCAGGTGGCCCTTGAGAGTTCGGTAGGCCAGAACAGCTTCTCGAGCATCTCCCTTTGATGTCGTAGGAGACGTCGTCAACCCACGTCTGGAGCTGGAGCTGGACTGCCGGATGTTCGGTGACCAAAGACCGGAGGGGTCTGAAAAGGACCAGCTTGGCAATTGCAGGTGCCAGAGCGCACCCTTGGAGGATGCCCTTCTCATAGTGCTTGGGGTTGCCCGCAATGCCTTCAGCCTGAATGAGTCTGGGACCTCTAGAGGTCAAGAGCCAGCTTCAAGTGAAGTGGTGGATACTGGAGCTCCGTGGCCGGCTCCATGAGCTGATCAAGTTGCACCGTGTCGTTGAAGCACGTGAGGTCTGCTAGGCAGGTCACGGTGTGAATGCCTTGGCGCTTGCCAATCTCTGCTTTCAGCATCCGGCCGACTGCAATAGAGAGGCAGTCTTTGTGGGGACGAGCAAAGTCCCAGGGCATGTCCTGATCGAGGGTGAGCGAATTCCAGAGCCTGTAGATGCAAGAGGTGAGGGCAGTGGGCCTCTCGATGCGCTCATTCTTCGGGATCATGACGATGTTGGTGTGGCGCAGTTGGATTGGAAGTTGAGCTGTCTTTTCCATCTCGGTGAGAAGAGAAGCCAGTCTTGCCACTGCAGGGTAGGGAAGATGTGGCAGGAAGTCATATGAGATCCCATCCGGGCCCGCCGCCTTGTTGGGAAGTTTCCTCATGAGTTTCCCGAGGAGGGCCGTGTCAACTGGCGGAAGTTGGGCTGCAGCTTGTGCAATCCTCTGAAGTTCTTGGAGCCCTCTAATGTGACAGGGTTCTGGCAAAGGGCTCCAGATTTCGCCCCATTGTTGTTCTCGTGCTTGGATCCTCTGAGTGTGAGGAAGGTCCTGGAAAGGGCGTTGCCAGCTGTGATCTTTTTGACGTAGGCTTCGAAATAAGCCCTTGAGGCCCTTGTCGTGAGCTTTCTCCAACCATTCTCTGAACTCGTGATTGGTGGAGCTGAGAAGTTGCTGTTGGGCAAGTTCTTGTTCTTGATGAACTGTTTGTTGTAGCTCAGCTGGGTCCAGCGCAGCTCCAAAGGTCCACTTGGTGATCTTTACCGCAAAATGCTGTTGATCGAGTTCTTTGGAGGCATGTATACATATATACATGTACATATATGCATAGAAGCTTTGACCAACCTCTCGCCAGATCCCATTTTCTTCCTTGCACGCCTTCCCTTGCAGTTTTCTTACCGTCTCATCGCAAACAACTCAATGTGTTTTTTCTACCTCAACCGACCGATTGCGGACTTGTGCCCTTTTCTCTTTTCATCATTGCATTTTTTGGGCTAGACTGCGTGCTTTATCCATCTTTGTCTATGTGATTCATACTGCATACCGGCTTACCAAGTAAAATTCAATCACCCGGACATCATATGACATCATCGGCTGGACTGGGAAGCCTTTTGTCGCCATTTTAAATGCTCTTTCCATCGTGTCCATTCGTCTCCTAAGTAGCCTTCAGTTTGGAGGGTCTTAGAAGTCCTCAGACCCCAAGACAAGCTCTTCTTCCCCGCAACCTGCCAAGGTGCACGCCGTATGCCCTAGCCATCATGGGTCAACCCATGGTGAGAAATTGCCCCTTCGGCAATGGAAATGGGTAGCCTAGCTGCATGTGGCTACGAGCGCCGTCAAGTGCCTGACTACACTTCACAAGTGGCAAATCATAGTCTTAGAACCAGTGGAAGGCAAGCGTAGATTCGTAGAGCTTTCCAAGGTATGGAGATGGGCGCGCTATTTCTATAGGCAGTGCGGAGCGGGCCCATGAAGAGTCACAACGTTTTGACAAATTTTGAAGGAGGCGACCACCTGAAACTGGGTAGAGGACAAGCTGAGGTTGGAATTGGCCCGGAGGGCCTTGGTTTGCTTGGCAAACTTGCTCAGCAAGGCCACTAGAAAGCTTGCGACTGGAAGCAGCCATTCCTGGACAACTCTTTGATCAGGAATGACACTATGAACTGATCTTTCTAGTTGCGGCGAAACCTGACCGTAGCCTAAACTTCCATAAAGGTGGGTTTAGATTCTAAATGTTGCCTGACGGCCAATGAATAAGTTTAGGTATGATGTTTGGATAGGTGACACGGTGGACCATTAGAGCTACTTTTCCCTGGAAAGATGATTTCGCAACTGATGAGAGATTGATTATGTTTTTTTTCAGTGCCTTCAGAGGTGAAGTTCTCGTGAAAGGGCAACGTTGGGAGATGCAGTTGAAGGCCTGACGGAGTTCTCCGTGCTTTCTCTCTCCTGGAAGTGTTCTTTTTTTTGCCCGGGAGGATGGGGGTAAGCCTAGAAACAAGGAGCTACTGTACTAGTATCTTGGCACACAAGGGCACTGGCTTGTTCAAGGAAGCTTTCCCCACCTGAGGGCACAAAAACGCGTCCTTGAAGAAGCCCGAGCCTTTATGATTTGGTTCCTAGGTTTGACTAGATGGATCTTGGCCACAAGTATCTTGGAGGATGTGCATGATCGCAGTCTCAGAAGTTTTGAGATTTACCAGTCTTGTTAACTGTGTGGCGTTTTTTTAGAATTTGTCCACCCGGTCACAGTCTAGATGCAGTTTGGTTCACCTGAAAGCAAATACAACTCATTGAGGTCCCCGTGAAATGAACGTGGCGCTTTGGTTGGTGAGCAAAATCCTTAGAGATTGGTTATAGGAACGGGAATTTGGTATTATGTGTGTGGTGCGAGATTGTCATCGTCAGCAGATTGATTCTATTAGACGCATGAGTTGATTTTGAACAGCTGTGTTGTCAATATTGATTGATATTGTTTGTCGTGATTAGGACACATGCGCCTTTGATTGCTTTGTAAGTCATGAGGCGCGAACATCAACTCAACTGGCAATGCTCTATTTTTCTGAGAAGTTGCTGTTTTGTTGGTGATTCTTTGTCGTGGTCCGTGTGGCCCGCGCTCCAGAGTTTCTATCGTTTCGATATCTTTTTGCGTTTTATCGTTGTGTTTTCTTTGTTCAAATTTATTTTCAGGACTTTGATGCTCTTGTTTTTGGTCTTTTTGATTTTTCGTTTTTTGCCTTTATCGTTTTCCTTGAGGGTGGTGGACAGACTCCCTTCTGCCGGGGTGCTGACGGCCGCGCAGTGCTGCGCTCCAGCGTTCGGGAGTTCTTGGCCTCAGAGGCAGATGGAAACCGCAGTGGGAAACTGCTCCTTATCTTACATGTCAAAAAGTGGCACGGTTGGATTTTGAAGCAACTTTCACACAGGTGCCGTCATGTCCTGTTGTGTGGCCCTTTGACATGAGTCAAGAATAATGCGTCCCTCCTTTCACACACCGTGAATACCCACATAGATATTTTTTGACTGAGCGTATTCAAAGACATAATTCTTTGCAACTAGGCAAGCTCTTCATTGTTCTGGATGAGAACGTTCTCGATGGTCAAGTGCATTCACACAGAGTGTCAAGTAGTCCACGTTGAAAGTTGAGGGACTACGCCACATTTTGCCCCACTTTCGCCTTGCGTTCTCAACTTGCACAAGCGCGAAGGCAATGTTCAACCTGGGTGTTGATACCACCCGAGCCCTGTCCCTCATCGTCTCCGACGGGGGCGAGATGGCTGAGAGGCCCTGGTATTCCGCCAGCAATCACGACAGCGACCCGGAGCCATGGCTGGCGCTGATTTAAAGATTTGGAAGCTCCAAAGTTGAACGTAAATCGTAGGAAATTTTAGGTTGTTTAGGGGAGTTGTAAGAACTTAGGACACTTGAATAAGTAGATGTTCATTGCTCAGACATCCGCCTAAGGACATGATGATCCATGAGACCTGTGCGATAACCACCCGTGTGGCTCCCAGCTTCCTCAGGGTTGGACATATCGACCTCTTCGCACGAAGGGCCACAGACACTTGGACAGCCACAAGGGACGGGTTGGGCTCTTGGGATGGTGTCATCCTCCTTCACTGCCAACACCTTTCAAGGCTCACCGCGGTGTCACTTGCTACAAGTGTCACTTGTTCTTTTCGTTTATCATCGACACCCTAGCACACAGAGAATGCGCACACCCGGGAGTCCACTCGCATCACACCAACAACGAATATATAGAGACTAAACCTTTCCAAGCGTGCCCAGAGCCTAGGAAATGCAGTCAATCACCCACCCCGCTTGTTCCCTTAGTATCCCTTAGTAAGATGCACGAAGCTGTGATTACCAACCAATTGATTTGATTGATTGAATTTGCGCAATAGTTGGACGATCTAAGGCGAGCTCTGCAAGTCCTGAGCAGATCAAAGAGCACGAGCTCATGGTCGAGCATGCATTGTTTCGCGAGTATCCAGCAGCTAGACCACTGACCATTTTTCTAGCGCTTTTGGCGTAGGAAGGGCACTGGTAGGAGGGTATGAGGTGTATCGCTAGCGAGGATGTGCAATCAGCTCTCTGGGACTTTATCTTCGTCAACTTGCACGTTCGGAACGTTTCCACTTAGATTTGTGAGCATATTGCTGAGAAAAGTGCTGTTGTTGGCCTGTTATATAAATATGCGATGGGCAAAGCCAGCTGGTGGAGAGGGGTCCAAGATGGAGAGGGTTTTGGCCTTCTTGGATCAACTGCATCCACATGAATCAACATTATATAAATAACATGACATTAAAATATATTATCTCTAAGATCTCTAAGAGAATCGAGGAGCTGAGAAGCTTTTGCAAGCGAGCAGCTGAGAACTGAGGACTGTTGCCCTGGTGCCCCATTGCCACAACGCGCTTGCGCGATGATGCGGCAAGTGTCCAAACGCTTTGCAAAGCTGATACTCGGTGCTGGGCTCCACTACATAAATATATAATTCCTTTCAACCCACTGAGTATAACTCCCAAGACCATGTTTCTTGGCACCACTGATGCCCCTATGCAGACTCTGTGAACCAAGCCCCAACGGTTGGTTGCACTCGCCAGTAGAGTTTGACCAACAACTCCTGGCGACTCGCATGTGAACTTAAAAGTGCTGAGCAACAGTAAGGTACCTATGACCTCCTATGACCTGCACCTGCTGACGCATCCCAAGCTGCTAAGGATTTCTGGATGGCTGAGAGTGGGATTCTGCCAAGGCAACTTCAGCGCAGACAACTGCCCCTTGGTACAGTATGCGAAAGTTTTGTTTGATATCGTAGGATTGCAGACAATTGCAAAAAACACATAAACATCTGATTATATATACATGATTGTGTTTAATATTGTATCATATATATATATACATAGATTCACCCATACATATGCATATATATATATATATATGTATATCTATCACTTTGCCGTGCCTATGAGCCCACACTGTTCTGAACGAGTGCACACACAAACTAGGAAGCTTCTAGTTACCAGAAAGTGCAAACATTTGGCACCTCATGTACACACCACTCGAGGCCATCTGGGCTGAAAAGGAAAGCTGCGCGACATAGCGCAAGTTTGCATGGTAGCGAGCGCTGGCCGTGCCAAGGCCTTGCGCAAGGGTCAAGCGGCCCTAGCGGCACACGTGGCTCTCCCAGGACGGGAGGTGAGGCCCTCAGGGGGCTGGTGCCGGTGGCTGGCTTTGGGAGCCGCGACCCTGGCGTTGGTGGTGAGCGGTGCACCATTTGTGGTGCTGGGCTGCTTGGTGGACGATGACGTCCGTGGAGGAGTTGGCGGCAGCCCTACAGCAGCTGAGACAGCAGGTCGTGTCCACCCAGGCCGACAACCAGGTGTTGAGAGAGAGACTGGTGACCTTTGAAGCTCAGGCCGCATTGATCCTTCCCATGGTGCGGGTGGCATGGCCCCTGAAGTTCGAGAGATGATGAATGCTCTTCGAGTCTTGGGAAGTTGTCCAAGCCCAAAGGACTCATAGATCCGATTCCAAGGTCCCTCATGACCGGCTCAACTGGTGGTTCGTGCTCTTGCAACAGTGCCCTGAGCTCCCGGTCCGTGGCTTTGTCAGTGGCGATGAAAACCAGCCGTTGGTGCAAATCTCGGTATGCTGCAACAGCTTCCTTGGCAGCCTTCAAAAGCTGTGTCGAAGCCAGCATCATCCACCCAGCTGGAGAGGTAGATCGCAGGGCGTGCTTCTTGCCACAGCTTTGGCCAGAAGTGGTGCTTGCGGACAGCCTGCTGGTACACCGTTTTGGACTTTGAAAAATGGTGTCATCTCTTGCTCTGCCACAATTGCTTTGGGGCCTGTGTAGACTTGCGTGGCCATTTCAAGAAGCAGTGGTGGGTATTGAAGTTGGAGGGCTTCTGTTTGGAGCCTGGTCAAATTGATGGTGTCGTAGAACGTGGACATGTCCATGAGCATGTCACAAGCATTGGAGCGTTGGAAGGCCCTTCGAAGTCGCTATGACAGGAAGAAAGACCAATTTGGCGCACGTGAGGCACTACCTGAGTCGCTGGCCATGAATGCCTTGGAGAAGTTGGTGCTGGAGACACACCTCATGCTCAACTATGCCAGGTTCAAGACCTTCGAGGAGATGGAGAAGGAGGTCATCAACTTCATGGAGGCAAAGACAGGGTCGAGAATGGTCGTGAGTTCGAACTTTGCCAAGCCGACTGGTGGGAGCTCAGGCCCAGTTCCAATGGATGCCGACAGCTTGATGAAGGCTGTTTCAGGCAACATCGCATCCCTCATAGTCAAAGGGGGCAAGAACGATGGGAAAGGCACCAACGCAAACAAGATCAAGTTCGATGGCAATTGTGACAACTGTGGCAAATCTGGTCATCGCAAAAGAGACTGTTGGGGTAAGCCCACAGGTGGAGGAAAAGGCGCATCATCCCGGAGCCCGACTACCAGTCCCAAGAAGGAGGTCAAGTTTGCTGGCAATTGCAACTTCTGCGGCAAGCCTGGCCACAAGAAGTCCGAGTGCTGGGCGGCCCAAGGCAAAGGAAAGAAGGGTAAGGGAGGAGGAACCGGTCCTGGTAGTGGGAAGGGTTCCAACAACAAGAACTCCGCTAACTCATTGGACCTCCCTGAACCCGAACCTCGACCAGATGCCAACGGCTTGGGGCTTTGCACTATGGATCTTTGCACGCTTGAGGAGAGCAGGAGCCCAACACGCAACTCGAGTTACATGTCACCGGCGAGATCTCCAAGGGCTGATGGTGAGCGAGGGTCAGCAACGGAGAGATCGGCTTCATCCGTGGAGTCGTCAGATTCGGTTGAGAAGCCATGGATCAAATGCAACCTGGACACCGGTACTTCAGTGACGGTGTTCCCAAGATCCATGTTTGAGTCAGGTGAACCGACAGACATGCGGCTGAAGACCGCGTCTGGCGAGGTGGTGAAGGCCTACGGCAAGGCGACCCTACGTAAAAAGAACTCCAGAGGATTGATGAGGTGGCCGACGTGCGCAAGGTGTTGGTCAGTGCCGCCAAGATGCACGAGAAGGGCCAGCTCATGGATTGGCCCTGGAGGCGCAAAAAATCATTCCGCTTAACCACCCCGTCAGCACGGCCATGATCGAGGGAATAAGGATGGCGTCATCCCGGTGTTCGAGGAGAATGGGGTCTACAACTTCTACTTGCGCGAGGAGTTCATTGAGGAGGGAGTTGCAGCCCCTAGTACACCTGATGGGGTTCCACGTCCTCGGACCCCAGATCGGGAGCAGCAAGACGTGGTCTTGAGGACATGGCAAGTCGGAGAAGGTGAACGACCAGCATCAACGAGGAGCAGGACACCACGAGCAGGCCGACGTCGACCTGTGCGCGCCTTGGGGGCAGCTCAAGGCGAACCTGATTGCGAAGAAGCAGAACTTCATGAAGCCAGGCCGGCAAGGCCGGGATGGACTCCGGACACTCCGTCGGAGGCCGAGAAGAAAGAGCGCGAAGTTTCGGGGCGCGCAGTGTTCCGGAATTGGTGTCCCGAGTGCATCCAAGCGACGGGGCGAGTGCAACAACATCGACGTGTTCCTCGAGAAGATGAACATGGCAGCACAGTGGTCATGGACTACTTCTACCTGAACGAGGAGGAGCCAGGCCGCACCTTGTTGCTCAGGATCGCAAGACTGGCGTGATGATGGCCACAGCACCGAACCAGAAGGGAGCGGTTGAATGGATTCCCCCCTGAGAAGTGGTAGTCCAACTTCCAAAAATGGTAGTCCAAAAAATGTGGTCACAGCCACATGTCATTCAAGAGTGATTGCAAGAGCTTTGTTGGTATGTGAGCTCTTGGAGATAGATGAATGTCACCATTGGACAACAGATGTATTGCCTTCGGTAAACATATACAAAAGTGTAAGATGACCCCACCCAATGCCCAACAGTCTAAACATATGTGGTCCATACCTATGTTGCATTTGCAAAAAACATATCATATATCATTTGCAAAGACACAGTTTAGATACACTTTCACACTGTCGCATGTCAATGACAAGATGTTTTCACATTGCATTTCATTGTCAAGTGCGCGAGAAAAAAGGTGTCATCGTGTTCGTTTGGGGGTTGGTGGGATGTGGTTGGTCTGACAGCCTAGGGGATTGCAAGCCTGCACAGCTTGCTGGCCCGAAGGCTGTTGGCCAATCACAGGGACATGTTCTTGTTCTTTCCTGTTTTTTTTGCTGATGTGTTTTCTGGTGCCTTGTTTTCTTGCGCTGTTACTCTAATGTTCAGAACAATGAAACAACCTGCGCTGTTTCTAATTGGTTCAGGACGTTCAGAACAATGAGAGAACCTGCGCAACACAATTGACAACACAACAACACAATTGACACCTCCATAACAACGCAACTGACACAGTCACAATTGGTTCCATTACAGAACAATTAACAATAATCACACCAACCTTGTGAGTTCTGAACTTTTTTGCAGTTTTCACCCGACAGGGCAATGTCGTCACCAGAGCCAAGTTTGCCATCCTCGATCCACACAGATCTTGCAGATGAATCCAACTCTGATGTTTCCCTCCCGCCATCCATTGGCAGTGACGATTTGAATTTGGACGATGGTTGTTCGTTTTTTGTTGCAAACGCAATTGTGGCCAGTTCTTCTCCAAAGAGGCATTGCAAAGCTACCAACTAGAGCTTGGACAAGGAACACCTGCCGAGGTCAAAGCCAGAAAGTTCGATTGTGTCAAAAAGGTCTTCGACCAGAACACTGCAGAGAAACAAAAGAATGGTTTGGATTGGCATTTCCAAGGGCACACTGTTTGTCGCCGCTTCTGGACTTCAACACATGCATTGTCGCCAGGAAAGGTGTCCAACATTCTCAAGCTTTTGCGTGCCGGGAATGTCACACTTCCACCTCCAGGACCTCGAGCGCACAAGCCCGAGCCCATGTTGGACCGTTGCAACACATGGTTGTTGGAGACCTACCAACACCTAGCAGACCCTCTAGCTGTACCCGGGTCTGAAGATAGATTGCCCACAGGCCTTGCAGAAGTTGTGGAAAGCACACATGAGATTGTGGACGACATCAGCCATCCGGTTTACGCATTGGGGTTCAACCTTGACACCAGTGCAGGTGGCAAACGTGTTGCAGGAAGAAGATTTCTAAACTTCCACAACATTCATGAATTGTTCACATTTTACCAGGCCGATGTGGACAGTTCTCAACAAGTGGCCAGATCAACATTCGAGAGGGCAAGTGCTCCATCTGCCTGTCATTGGCTGAACGACGCTCAAACGCTTCGAACGAAGAAGAACGTTTACAGATCGATTGTGAGAAACAAGAGCACCTCAACGTGGTGAAGAAAGATCGAAAGGTGAACACTCGTGGCAATGTCAAATCGAGCGAATTGGCAAATTTCATGCCTGACAATCGGCATCATGGGGTTTGCAAGCTCATGCTGGACGGCATGGATCAAGCCAAGTTTGCCATGCCAAGAGCGAAGAGACTATGCGGAACCTCAGATTATGGCAAGGTCTGGAAACCCAATGTACACCTCGTTGGAGGGATTCTTTGGGGTGTTTGCGAGTATTATTACTTGCTACCCATGGACTGTGCAAAAGATTCAAGTATGCAAGCGACTTTGTTGGGCAGATCATTGGACGTGGCACGTGAGAAACTACAGTTGTTGGAGCCAACCATGGACCTAGATCTACCTGACAACATGGTGATTGCTGTGGACAACACCCCTCGAGAGTCCAAAAACCAGATATTTGCTGGTTTTTGCGCTTGGTTGACATCCCACCATTTCCGCTGTGTAGAAACACAATACCTACAAACACAGCACACACACACAATGAGTTGGACCAGCGTTTCAGCACATTAGCTACTTTGATCAAGCAATGCCCAAAGATTGAAACCATGGATGAACTCAAGCACATCATCGAGAGCCAAATGAAACCTCTGCGTGCAAAATACCTCCATGTGGAGATTGTCCACAACACATGGGATTTCAAAGCTTGGATGCAGGGCAGTTCCGACAGCAATATTTCGGGTTTAACCTCCACACAGTTCTCACCAGCAAACCACCTGTGGCGATTCGAACGACGAGAAGCTGTACAAGGGAACCATCCCCGAGTGGAGATTTTCCATGAAGATTGGAACCAGTTGGAGGAGAATCCAGGCGATGTTGTCTTGACGGTGAAGCAATTCATATCCGACGCAGCTGCTTCGCAACCACCGCAGTTGATTTTGCCTCTCAGTGTGTGGAATAAGTTTGACAAGGCTCAATTGAAACCTTCAGTGAAGAATCCTTTCTCACAGACTACTTTGTCCGAGTTTCGCAAAACAGCCAAGCTGGTTGGGAGTGCTCCATGGAATTTGTTTGAAGGCCAAACATGGTTGGAGGAGCTGTGTGACAACAACGAGAATGGAGTCGTGCCCAAGCCGGTGGAATTGAAGTTTATTTTCAGCATTCATGATTCTGAGGCTCGGATTGCGCAGCAAGATCCACCCAATTTCGAGGATGTGGAAATGCCACAACAAGCTCCGCCAAGGCATGTCACAGTGAAAAAACCAAAGGCCGCAATCAAAAGGCCAGCAACCCATGCACCTGTTCGGATGGTGCGGCGACGACCAGCAGCAGCAATAACAGAAGGTCCTACCACAGCCCCAATGGAAGGTGAGCTTGCAGAAGAACCTGCCCCACCGCCCAAGGCCCCGGCAGATTTGGCCACAAGTTCAGAGATTGAACCAGAGGTCACCCCAGGCCCAGTTCTTAGAAAGCCAGCCACAAAAATGCGAAAGCCTGCTGCTGCATCAGCCCTGACAGACCGATCACCAGCCCCTGTGGATGAGCCAACATCCATCGAAGCCATCAAAGCTTTGCCAAATTTTTTGCATTGGGGCTGCGCAAAGTGTCGTAAGTCATTCGACCAACCCAAAACTGGGTGCGGTGAATGCAAACGCAAAGCCGAGCGACGTTACAGTGGCTTCCGCTCCTGTCCAGATGGATTCGTCTACCGACTCCACATTGAAGATGTGGATTGAACAAAATTGTTGCCTCACTTACTCACATAGCTTCATGTTTGATCTGAATTCATCCTTTTAGATGTGTAGTAGTCATGTGTTTGTTCTCTTGGTGTTTTGTCATGGGGCGTGGGGATTGTAAACAGGAAACAATGGTCTAGCCAACGTTGGGATGGCCACCTTCCTCAAGTGGCTAGCCAATGGAATGGCTGCCAATTTGACAAGTCAATCTCACCTTTCTGCTTCTGCTATCTTGCAGCATCTTGCAGTTTTTT
>CAXAMN010015003.1:97427-148833 GCA_963970005.1 Durusdinium trenchii | reverse complement strand
ATTAAATCCAGATTCACTTGGAAGATTCACATTGCGATGTTTAATGAAAGTTTCATTTGAGTTTTAAGGATCACTTGATATTCCAACACCTTCTTTGGTGATTGAAAAAAGGAATGTGACAAACACATTGGCACTGTGCAAACGCAAGGTTTCTTTTTGCATATGTTCACTTTTGGACTTTTGGAAGATGTTCATGTGCGTTAATTTTCAGCACTGCTTCCAGCACATGGTTCTTTCCAATGTCACATGACAATGCCGCAATGTGTGTCGCATTTCGTCACTATGAACCTTTCAAATGTCTACAAGGTTCAATGCCTGGCTTGAAGCCAGCCTTTGAACCTGAAAGTTTTTTGTCCCCTCCACCAGCTCGACTGACTTCTAGGTTTTTGCCTCAGAGCCCTTTGTCTGCAGCCATGGCAAAGGATGATCCATTTGGGAAGACAATCATTCAAGATTCACTTTGACATTAGACTCACCTTCTATCTACACAGGCTCACTTTGGCATGGGCTTCAGTTTTCCTTCTGTAGACTAGAAGAATCATTTTCAGAACAGAGAGTAGTAGCCAAACAATTGTACAAGAAAAAAATGTTGTTACATTTTTTGCTTGACATTTGTTTTGCCAAAACTTTTTATGTGCTTACTAGGTGTACTTTTCAGGTTGTTCCATTAAACAAACTAATAGTCAGAAAGAGCTATAAACCTATTAGTCAAAACACGTTTAAACTATTTAGTCTGTTTTCTTACCAAATAGTCTATACAACCTAATAGTTAGAAATCTGGCTAACCGAAGCTATTGGGTACAAAAGGGTTTGAAGCGCTGAGAGGCCAAATGGCTGCAAACTGCTGGCTGTACTGTCCATTATGTCAATCTTGGGGCATGCCACATGCTACCACTACTGTTGTGCTTCTTTCAAGCTAAACGAAAAACGCCCGATCTTTGGTGGCTTGCAAATGTGCCAGAGCGAAACCAACTGGAAAAGATCGACGGTCTATGGGGTTCTGGCAATGTTGGAGCAGGCGAGAATACCGCCGTAGTATCAAAACTCCCCCAAGTGGAGATCCAGGTCCTGGATGCACACTCAAGGTGGACTGCCATTGTCGGGACGAAGACATAGTGAACGACACAAGTCCTGACAAAGGTGACGTGTCCGTCTACCTGGATTGTTTCTGAACTTCACCAGCGCTCCAAGCCAAAACTGCTGCACCTATACATACATGCCTGGAAAATGCTTGAAATGACTCTTGGCAGCCTTGGAAAACGGAGTTGTACATAACAGGTTCCGGCGGGTGGACACGATTTGCATGACAGTCCTTATACAATCCAGTCGGTGAACAAAGCACGTGGAGGAACTGCGCAGACAGGCACGCACTGTGACTGCCATGGCTTGAGCACACCAACTCCTGCATGAGTAGTCAGATAATTGAGTGGGGGTCACTCACATCATGTGCAGTCTGGTGTGTTTGCGATCACATACGTGGAGGCCAAGGATGGCAAAGGATTGCAAAAGATATGAAAAGTATGCAGTTTGTGCATGCCAACGATTCTTGGACATGCTGTGTCATTCCTTGATGGGTCTTGAACCACCAATCAAGAAATCAAGAATCGGGCCGGTTGGGTAGGGCTCAAAGCAACCCTATCCTTAAGAATCATGGCATCGTAACTGCGAAGGTGCCATAGCGCGCGCTATGTGTGAAGCACCTTTGCCAATCTTGGTGGCAAAATAGTTTCTCATACACCTACACCAGGCAAGTTCCAGCACTGCCGGCGGGTGGAACTTACCATAAAGAACTACCAGACGTCCGATACCCTTCTGCGGCAAATCTCTACTTCATCAAAGCGATTGAAAACAAATCTGTTCGCAATCTCTACTTTTTGACTCTTTTCTTCAGAAGTTATATATATACTTTCCAGCACCTTGTTCTAGCAAATTTGTTCTAACTTGTCTGTACGAAGTCCTTCGTCTCTAGAATTCCCTGCTGGTCAATTCTTTCCTATAAAGCTCTACTTTCCAATACATTTCTCTAGAGATCTCCGCCGCCAGTCGGCTCCATTTATATACTGTAGAAATCTCTATCTTGCATCCCTGGCACTTCGTTTCGCAACCTCCAATTACAATCCCCTGTGGAGCTGCGACACCAAAATGCAGCGGCATGTACCGCGCAGCTGCCTTTCAGTCCCACCAAGACCTGCGATCCCAAAACCCCTGCACATGTGACCAGCCACGCCGTCGCCCGTGAGACATTTGTCCTTCCTATTCTTGCGCGCTCATTAACGCACGTGCCCGAGCATGCGCAACCAGCGCATCTCTCTCTAACTCCGAACAATCTCATCAAGAATCAAGATGAAGGACAAAAAGGTTCCATGGAAGCGGAGACCTGTGAACGGGAAAGCGCTTAAGCTAGACTGCAGCTAGACTGAATGCATGCTCCCCCTTCTACAAAGCCGCCGACAACGAGGGTCAGGGCCCTTTTGGGGGCCCTCGTATTTAACACAAGGAACTCAGCGAGCAAGATGCCCGGGTGTTGCCTTGCTGTGCTTGTTGTGGGTAGCAGCACCCATGGCCATGCCAAGGTTGCATTCGCAGGGCGCAGCTGGTGGGGCATGTTGTTCTTGGCCTTCTTTGTTTGAAGCGGAAAAGGGACGATCACCTACACCACCAACTTTGTACTGAGAAGTGGATATCAGGTGATATTACTAGTGGCCTCCAACCTACTAGCGATGGCCTCCAACCTGCTTAGCAATGGCCTCCAACCTAATAGTAATGGCCTCCAACCTACTAGCAATGGCCTCCAACCAAATTACAACTTAGGGCGAGGAGTTCTTCACCCACCCTCCACCCTATATAGGACAGCAACTCTTTTTGCCTTTGGGTAGCTGTTCGTCCTTTCTCACCCATTGCCCATCTTCTACAGGTCAATGGATTGCGCCAACTTCCAACCTCCCTTCAACCTCTTAGGGCTGGGGGGGTGGGACAAAAGGAGTTCAAGTACAGGAGGTGGGACTTGAGCCAAAATGGCCCACATCCCACCTCCACCCTATACCTCTTCTAACCTGTATGGTGTGTGAACACACTCATACAAGTTAGGGCGAGGAGTTCTTCACCCACCCTCCACCCTATACCTGGATCCTCCTTTGGGCGGAAAAAAGTGCCGGACCTCAATCCGGAAAAATTTTCCGCCGGATTCCGAAAAAAACGCCGGAGACCTGAAAAAACATCCGGATCCAAGATTCTGAAAAACAGATGATAAAAGGTTGGATCATACACAAGGAAACTGCCTTTGCGCTGCGAGTAGTTTTTCTGGAGCACACTCGAACCTTCCCGTTCCCATTGCCCTCGCCCATCTTCCGAATGGCCTAAGAGCAAAACCATCACACAATATAAGCAACTTGTGCCCAAGCAAAGACTTCCAAGAAAAAACCAAGGAGTATGTGGCAAGGAACCCCTCTTTCTCTGCAACCGTGTCTCTAAAGTGTTTTTTTTTACAAAGTGGGCTGCTCTCCATGATTCTTATGCTTCTTAATGTTTCATTAAAGCTTGCCTCAGGACGGCCCCCCAATAAAGTAGTAGCAGAACTGAACTCATGGTTCCTGTCAAAACTCTTCTGTGAAAAACTGTTCACAATCAAAGCCTGCAGAAGACTCAGTCCAAAAAAATGCCGGAGTTACGGGAAATTACGCCGGAGTTACGGGAAATTACGCCGGAATTACGGGAAATTACGCCGGAGTTACGACGTGCCATTTTTTGACAACTCTCTGCAAAACATTGAGATTCTGAACAACACATGTTCCACAGCCCAAAACTTGTCCGGCAGGCTCTGCAAACCTGCGCAGCTAGAACTATATCCCAGCGCCCCGACATCCTGAAACAATGGGAGTACATTAGAGCCTATGCTCTTTCAGCTTAGGTACACCCACTTGGGTCTTTCAACAGGTGCATCGCACTGTACCGGCTTCATCCGATTTCATTTAGAAGATCACCTAAACGGATCTGATTGATCCAGTGTGAACCATGCTGAAACCGGTGGAATGAGAAAACAGCGGAACAGGCAAACGAGCACACTTTGCAAACAAAATCATTGCATGCATCAGTAGTGGGTTTACCTTCAAAGAAATGCAAACCACAAAGAATGCAAAGCCTTGAGAATCCACATAAAGTGACTTGGAAAAAGCGCCGGACCAAATCCAGAAAAACGCCGGAGTTGGAAGTCCGGCGCCGGACCCTGTAAAAGTGCCGGACTGAAGATCTAGGTATAGGACAGCAACTCTTTTTGCCTTTGGGTAGCTGCTCGTCCTGTCTCACCCATTGCCCATCTTCTACAGGTCAATGGATTGCGCCAACTTCCAACCTCCTCTGACTTTGTCGCGCCCTGCTTCCAAGTCTCTGCACTTCATGCATTCTTTTGCTTTGCCCGTCTTGTACTTGGTGAGCTCCACTCTCACGTGGTACCGGGCGAATGGCCAGCCGCAGGTCGTCTTCCACTTGTCCAGCGGAATACCCCACCCCGCGTTGGCCACTGTGTGCCTGACCTTGCCTTTCGCTGAGGTAGACACTGCAAAGAGCTGGGACTTGTCAATGGGCGGTTCTAGGGGCATGTGGTTCGCGATATTCTCCGGCTCGGGCCGTACCTCGTGAGGCTGTTCAGATCTCTTTCTCTTCTTCTCCTGTTTCACCTCATCGATGTTCGCCTGGACGGGCAGTACCTCCTTCGATACTGCTGTTGCTCTGTCTGTTGCTCGGGCTCTGTTCAAGGGCATCTCTTCCAGGGCGTCCTCTATGTATCTTAACACTGCTGACGACTTCCACCTGCCCAGGAACGAGATGTCATAGATTCCCAGTCCCTTCCTCGTGTACATCATAGCCCCCGATCTCCTGGCCGAGAGCCCTGACATCCTCGGGTTGAGGTTGTTCTGCCAGGCTCTCACCAACTGTTCTTTGGAGACTTGGGTGCCAGTGTACGTGGGGAAGAGGGGGCTTTCCTTGTCCTTGAGGCAGCTGAGGGCCCTGATGGCTAGGTTCCACGGACACAAAACGTCGCAATGTCTTTCCCCGCAGCATTGCAGTGTTCTCCATGCTCCCTTAGCCTGCTGGTCCATCTTCGACTTCGGGATGAAGAGCCGCACCTCCTTCCTCTTCCAATTCAAGCACACGTGCTTGGCTTTCACAACTGCCGCCTACGCATAGGACCATGCCACTTTCATAGGTTCGGAGGGTTTCGTGCTTTCCACATCCCATAGCAAGTCGTCCAGTTCGTCCAGCCTCACCTCCAGAGCTCTTTTCTCTGGTCCTATGTCCCTCTTCAATGCCTTCTTGCACAGGACGAGCCTTCTCTCCAGCGCCTCGGTCCACTGGAAGCCGGCCTCCACATGCCACAACTTGAGCTCTGCCACGTACTGGTCCGCGGACTGCATGTTGGTTTGATCCAATAAGGCCGACACTTGTGTTAGTGCTTCCTCAGAAACCGGCGGGCCCTCCAGTCCGATCACGTTCAACAGCTGTCCGATCTTGCGTCGCTTCGACCTTTTACTCAGCCAAGTTGACGTCGCATGGAACTTTATCACGAACCGGTTCGCCGTCGCTTTGATCCAACTCTTCGATTGAGCTCTCGCCACCACGTCCTCTATGGTCATGGCCGATCGCGTGCTCGAGCATCTGGTCGACGATCCAACACGCCTCCCGGTCTCCTCATCCTCAAGAATCTCTCCCTCGTTCCGGCTGGACAGAGACCAAGTGTCCTCTTCCGTCACTGCGCTCATCCACTCTGGACGGCTTTGCGCGGTCGTTGAGCTCCTGGATCTCCTTGCCACTGCCGCCTCGGGTGTTGCCTCCTCTGACGTTGTCATTCCCCCTGATCGAATTGGGGACCCAGCTACTGCATCCGCGGACGCTGAGCGAGGCCTCGGTGGTGATGAAGTTGTGCCTGGACCTCCGCATAGTGCATGTAAAGGCCTGCGGGGTTGTCGATCCAACCCTGGCTGCCGATGCAGGGACTCCGACCTCACTCTCGGGCTTGAGCTCCGCCTCGAACGATGTCTCCTCTCTCTGTCTTCGCTGCTGTGCCATTGTCTCCTCCTGTTCTGATCTGACTCGTCGCCCTCTACCTCCTCCGGCTGGCTGCGCCGCGACCCGTGCCACCATGTTGACGATCTCCAGCCCGCTGCGAAGGCCAAGATGAGGGTTACCCCCCATACCAAAAGCGTGCAGCGGACGACGTGCCACAGCAGCGGGGTCCCCTCCAAGGGGACGTCGACCGACCGGATTGCTGGGGCCGTCATGGCGACTCCCACACGTTTCCGGGGGCGCTGAGGCAAGCCGGCCCATGGATTGTACAAAATCCTGAGCTCCTTTCGAGCACCTGGCCTTTGAGCTTCTTGAGCCGGATGCCTTGCAGTGTCTCCGGCATGTCCCCCCGTTCATGTGGCCGAGACAACCAATCCGCTTCCTTGTTGAAGGTCCGTGGGATGTGGTAGATCTCGATCTGCCGAACCAGCTCCGCAGCGATGTAGTTCAGCGACGGTGAGGGGCTGCTCAGCTTCTTGGCGATGCCGAGGGCCACTGAACTGTCCGACTTCAGTATCAGGCCTTTGCACTGGATGCGACGTTGCCACAGCTTCACCGCTCGCAAGATGGCGTACGCCTCGCACACTGCCAGGACAACTGTCCGTGATCCACTTTAAGCCACTGTGCCTCCTCCGGGGTGAACGGAGCCTCGTATGCTTCGATGATCTGGATGCGGCCCGTCTCGGCATCCTTCTTCCAAAGAATTGCTCCCAGTCCCATCGGCGAAGCGTCCGAGATGATACCCCACTCTGCCGGCTTTTCTTTCAGCCACATGATCCGGGCTTGGAGCTTGAAGCCGTTGGTGTCCAACATTGCAATCAGCCAGTTCAAGGCTGCTCCCAACCGCTTCACTGCCACGAGCCCCACCTTTGGCCTCTGATCACCGTCGCGACCTTTTGCTCGTTTAAGCTCCTGGCCCGTCTCAATGTCGTGCATGGCGTCCGTGATGACCGCATAGAACACTGACGTGGTCCAGCCGGGGGAGGATGCCTGCCATCCACGATGGAGGCGGCCCGTGATGGCGCGCAGCTCCTTGAGAGCGATCATACCTTTCCCCGTCCACTCCACCAAGGTGTCATACACCTCTTTGCACATCTTGAAGGGGAGGCCCACCGTGATGCGCCGTCCATTCTCCGGCTTGCGGGTCTCAAACACGAACTGTGTGCCAATCCAAGTCACCCTCGTGCCCCTTCCCTTCTCCAACGAGATCATGATGCCCAGGGCTCGCATTGTGTACAGGAACATCGAAAGGAGCTTGCATCGTTCTTCTGGGCGACCTCGCATTGCGATCAGCAGGTCGTCGATGTAGATCTGCATCACCAACTCGTTCGGCTGGACCATACTTTGAAGCAACCTGCCCAAAGCTGCGCTCAGCCGCCCCATCAACAACGGCGCTGCCTTGAAACCGAACAGCATGGCTACCCACACCAAAGCCTGTCCATCCCGGACGTCGGGGGAGATGCAGTTCGTCCCTCGTCACTGTGAAATGACAGAGGGCGTCGGTGAGGTCCAGAACTCTGTCGCGCGTTGAGGATCTTCACACACTGCAGGCTCCGCTTCGTCCATGTTGCGCATAGCCCTCTTGGCAACACTATACGCTCGGGTGCATCGGCGCGACTGTTGCCTCCGCTTCGCAACATGTCTATGACGATCCTTTTCTTGACCGATCCGTCCGCCTTTGGTTTCAAAATCAGGGCGAGCTTTGACACTGTACCAATGCTGTATGCATCCCTTGCTTCAGCCCATGGCATCCTCCTCACAAAGCCCTTCGCCTTGTACCTCGAGATCTCCTCTTCAGCCTCTCGCGGGTGCTCTTGTACCGAAGAGTAATTCACCATGTTCTGGCACTCCTCGAACTCTACCTGCGCTTCCACGCACTGGATCTCTTGGTTCCGGGCCGGCGGAAAGACTCCGCCAGATGGAGGAATTTTCGAAGACATCCCCAGCGGAACACCTTCCCGGATGAATTGCTGGAGGCAAAGGTCAGGGTCCTTCGAAGCAACCTGCCAAGCGTGCCATAGATCTAATGGCGACTTGTACTCTGTGTTCGCCCGCAGTAGAATGCCTTCCATCTGCGCTGGGCCTCCGAGTGTAGCCAAAAGCCTTTCCTTCCAGCGCTTGCACCTTCTGCAAAGTCCGGCTCCTCCGCATAGATCTTCTCCCACTCGGCTCTCAACTTTGCTCCCGTCTCCCGCACTAGCGTCAGCCGCTCTACTGCAAGATCAGGGTTTCTCATCCCGCCGACCGACATGTCGTTCTCTGTCTCCCGAAGCTCCTTCTTCGAAATCTTCGCTGCAGACCTTGGAAGCCCTTGCTCATTCCACATGGTCTCAAGGGACCTTTCCAAGTCACGCTTCTCCCTTTTCGTGTCGGCGATGGAGAGGCCGCGAAGTTTGCGTTCTTCGTTGATCTCGATGAGCCATTTTTGCTGCAGGCTTGAAACCTCTGCCGCCTTCATCCTGAGCTGATAGCGCCAAAACTCCAAGGCGAGCGATTTCTTGAATACATCAACGACCAACTTCGCAATGGCGTCGCAGAGCAGTTTGGGGTAAGCAGCAGCCCGCTCGGTCTTGGTGGCGAACCCAGTTCGGACACCGGCACGTCCTCGATAAAGTGGGCAATCCCTCGAGCCTCCCAGCCCACTTGGCTGAAATAGATTGATACCCATCAGACATCATCAGACTATATGTCAGAAAAAAAAGTATCAGAAAACATAACCAGATAGAATGCCAGAATATATATGCCAGTCCAGGTCAGCCCGACTTCAGGCGGTCTACTTGGCAACTTGAAGGCAGTCGTGTTGAAAAGACTCGTCCTTTTCATGGGTCGAACAGAATCCCTTCTTACAGGACCAAACTCTAGGCACATCACCAAGTCCTGATTGTAATACATCTTTGCTAAAGCAAGGAGAGCTTAGGTAGCCTGAGGCTACCTTTCGTGAAGAGAAGGAGGATGGGGGTGATGTCATGATCAAAAAACTATGACTATGACCCACTCACTTAGAGTCTTAAAATAACCCTCCTGGCACCCACCCCAATCCCACCTTCTCCGAAGGTACGACTGGAGGCCTAGGGTGTTTGGGGGCCTAGGGTGTGGTTGGAGGGTCCGAGTTCTTCTCGCCGCCACGATTGGCCAAGCAGCTGCTCTGTAAACAAATGCCACAAAGGGCCTGTGCCAGAGGTTCGTAGGGAACTCGCTCCAGCTCGCTCCAGGTGGTCTTGTTGGTTTCTACTCCGCCAAATGCTAGGGGGGTTTGTCAGTGTGGCTAATAGGTCAAGAAATGGGTCGAACACGAAGCCACCAACACCGTTCACATTTCATCGGCGACAAGTTGTGCCTCAATGACACAATGACAGACCATTGCAAGGAGAAAGAACGTCCGAATGCATAACAGTCATTGGCTAGCGGAAGAGAGAAAAAAACAACGTTCCGCCATTAAGGCCAAACCTAGTGCGTTGTAAAATGCTGGAACATATAGAGCACCATTATAAAGCCACATGCTTGTTCGGGGTTCAGACTATTGCGCATCACTGGTGGGCCAAGAAACCTATTGGGAATAGAAGAAAGGAAAAAACATGCCGCCAACCGTCTGGGGCCTTTAGACTCCACCGTGGCAGGCCCCACGGACACGCGGAAGGCCATGGCTCTGGCTTGCGCCAACCTTGGTGAGATCGCTTTCGTGGTGGGTCTAAGGCAGCTCCCAGCATTTCAAACATCAACAACCCGACGGATGGATTTCGGCGCGTGCGTTTTGACACTTTTGTCTTTGATGGCCATTACCAAAAAGTAGTGTTCTTTGCTTAGCCCCTTTCTATTGACGGCGAGCTTGTCATAGGCACCCATGAAGCCAGTATGATGCTTCATGGTTTTTGTTGAGGCGCGTAAAAATCGGAGGGCTATCATTGATCTTCTGGCATCCTGCACCCACTTCCCACAGCTGCGTCATCCACCCCCTTGCCCCACCGCTGGCTCCCGCCGCACAACCCATATGTCCAACTTCGTCGGTCGAGCAGCGAGGAGGTCTCGCACTTCACGAAGAGGCGCCCCTTGCCTCCGGCCTTGACGAAGCCGCGGCCACCTGGCGGCCGCGGGGAGCTGGCGGATCGCGGGGAGCTTGCGGATCGAGGAGTTGCGAGTACCAGATCGAGGGGTTGGTGCTATTTTTAGATGTGGGTGAGAGGCGTTGACACGGCCAACACCCCCAATTACAATGAAATCCAGGATCGAGGAGTGGTTCAAGTGAAGTTTCCTGAAGAAGTTGACCTTTTATGGGCTGCTTGCGTTGAACGATGTCTTTGATAGTCCGTTTTATGGTTGGCATCTTCACTGATGGCATCGAAGGACCAAGGGGCTTAGAAAGCAGCCAGGGGCTCTAGTCTAGTCCTGTGGATCCCGACAAATAGGCTCAGAATAGCAGCCATGTGCCTTTTGCTTTCGGTGTCTGATGGTGTCTGGGAAGACCACCCCTAATCGGACGGCACTAAAAAAATACAGATCACAACACGTTGAAGGACCCACTTCACCACTTCATTCAGCCCCAAGGTAGCTATATACCTTAAGGACCCGCTTGAAGAGGACAGACCGTAGCTCCACAAAAAAATAATTCCCCGAACGACGCCCGCCTTTGCCTTTGGTCTCCTTGGCTAAGATCCTCGGAAATTCGTGCACAGGTGATACCCTGCAATGTGTCCGGCTAAACAAAAGATCTCTCCAGGTCTACCTTGGAACTAACATGGAAGGGGGGGAAGCCCCCTGTTGGTAAAGGTATACCATGGTTTTCCTTTCCGGGCCATGCCATGATGCAATGCCATATGTTAGTTCCAGGGAGTGTAGACAGTGTAGACCTACCTTGGAACATGCTGGGGACTTCACACCCCCTTGAGGGCTTCTCCAAGCATCTCGGTCACAATCTTTAGGGACTCGGACGGTTTGTCATCACACAAGAAATCAAAGCTGGCTACGATGGCGCAATGGTTTGTAAGTGATGGTCGGTCGTGAGTCATCAATTTGATTCTGATTGGATCAAATTATCTTTTAACAAAATTTACATGATCCTCGTTCGTTTGATGGCGTCATCAGAGACATTTTGTGAATGTAGGTCTTTTCCAGCTCATTCACCCAAACTGAGTTCATGTGTTTTCCTCACCAAAACGGAATTGCTTCTCCAAGTCGCATGATCCGGAAAGGCTTCAAGCCCAGGCCTCACAGGAGCAAGGCTCAGAGGCGTGCCCGGTATCTCACCAGTAACGCGCCAGGTAGGCGTCTTCTTCTGTGACGGTGTGCGAACACATGTCACGAACACATATGAGATCATATGAGGACTTGTGAAAAATCATCCCAAGTAAAGGCGTGGAACAGAAACAAACATCTGAAACCACCACCTAGTCTTCGGAGCATGGCAGCTACAGCAGTACCTGACCCAGTACCTGATCCTTAGCACCTACAGCAGTTTTCAGTACCCTACAAGTCCAGTCCAGTCTGACCCAGCAAAACCTGGTCCTTGACTTCAGTATGTGAACAATGCTTCTGCATGACCAGATCCTCTACAACAATCCAAGTCATCAACAGCAGTCTGACTTGCTATCGAACAATCCCTGCAATAAGCTCATATATGTGGCATCGTTGGAAGATCCCCACATGTCTTCTACCCTGTGATGTGGTGGGTGGGCCAGTCGGACCACTCTCTGAAGATGGTTTATCCACGATGGCAGCCCGCCCACTCCATGTGAGCATCGGATCAGGGTCCACTCCCACAGCTGTGAGGGGTCATCGTACCCAACTTTTGCTTTGAAATGCTACCAGGACCTTCCGTCCGGCTTTTGGACATTGTATCACCTCTTGACGAGGTTATATACACCTCGAACGGGTTTGGGCGGGGTATAGAATATTTTACTAGTATGTACCAATGGATCGGATATCACCTGATATGACCCAGGAATACCCAGGATACGTGCTCGATGCCCGAGGCGCGCGGATTCGTGCCCCCGAGCGGAGGGGGACCGTGCCTGGGAGTTGAAGCTCAAACTCAGGTGATAAGATCCTGAGCGGCAGATGCCCGGAGCCCACGAACGGACGAACACCGACGCGCAGCGCTCCGCTGCGGTGAGGCGAGAATCCGGGCGCAGTTAGGAAGGGTTGGTCAAATAGTACGACGCATGCGAAGACCGGGCATTGCCTGCCTGTTGTTCTTTCTGGTCTAGTCGAGTCGTTCACGGCCTAGCAAACGACAAGTTCCGAACCTTTTTTTCGTTCGCATGATGCGACGCATGAGCAGTGCTTTCCCTCACTCTCTTCACTCTTGACGTGAAGAAAGACTCAATAAACTCCAGATGGACTCCAGTCAACGAAACTCTTCAGACCAGGCATCACTTTTGGATACTTTTGGCACTTGAGAGGAATAAATCAATGCATCGCCATCGGTCAATAAGAAGTGTACACCGTGTGTTAATTTATTATGTATTAATTAACCAAAAACACAGTATAAATAACACATATAATAATATTCATATATATACATAAGAACACTCCTGGTCGAAGCCTGCCGGAATTGAACACACGGAGTTTTAACACACGGTCACACGGTTCCATTTTGTTCATCGCGCGTCCATTTAACATCGATCCATAGCTTTCGGGTTGGTGTTGAACTGCCAAAAGCGTTCTACCAAACAGGTGTTCTGTGAAACAACGAATTCCTGTTGTTTCCTGGTAGGTCTACAAGAAGGAGAGGTCTCCTGGCTCGTCCAAAGGTGGTCCCCCAACCCTGTTGGCAGGCACGCTTCGTCCCAAGGTGTGACGTTCTGTGACGTTCCTGGCGTCTCGATGCAACCCGAACTACCCGAATCCTCGGGCTCAGGGCTCTGGGAGTTTCTCACCAACCTCTGGAGCAGCTTGGGACGTTTGAGCTTTCGAACGCCGGCCGAAGGGACGGTGAGCACACCTGAAAATAAGCCGAACTCCTCCTGGCACGGCTGGTGCGGCCGGTGCGGCGGGTTCCTCGGTCCTCCTCGGCCCTCGAGGGCCTTCCGGTCCACCTTTCGCGCCCCGTGGCGTCCTTTCGCGGCCCAGGCGCTGCTTCTCCTGGGAGTCCAACTTCCGAGCATCGACCTTCCATCGCACCATCTCCTGGGCGGCGACCCATCTGACTCGACGCTTCACGCTCAAACGCCACGCAACGCGACCCTGGAGGCCTCAAATGGACGGGGGTCTGTGGTCTCAAATCCCTAGGTTTTGAGGGACCAAGGGCTGTTTGGAGCGCCAGAAGAACATGTAACCCGCCACAAAGCTGCAGTAGGGTGGGTGGGACAAGGGCGTTCCCAGCATGTCCGGTCTACAGTAGACTTTTTGTTGGTAATATATATATATATAGATAGATAGTATACAATAGAATGAAATAGATAGAACCTGTTTCAATCACATCAAAATAACATCTTCCTTAATTGTAAGTACGTATACAAAATAGTACTCGGTACTGTATACAAGTCCCTTCATCCGGTGGCCCAGGGCGGCTTCACTTGGATCTTCTAGGTGGCCAGTATCTTGACAAGTCCTCTTCCAAATGAAACTGCTCCACGGTGGTCACAACAAGAAAACAGAAAACACAGAACAACGTCCAACGTTCGAGCTCCGTTCGACCCAGTCCACAACATCAACACAGCAAGCTAAGCTCAACAAACACCGCAACAAAAAACAAACACAGCTTGCTGTATGGAGCATTCCTTCGAAGTTCTCCCTTGAGCCCCATTGCATTCCGTCCCGAAAACCAGCGCGGCGTCGACCGGTCCACCGGTGGGCAGGCGGTCCTTCCCATTGGGCAGGCGAAGGCATTCTAAAGGTGCCGCCGACTCGGCCTGTGCCGATCCCGTGAAGAGATGGGGATGGAGACCCCGAAGAGATGGGTCCAGTCTGACCCAATCAAACCTACCAGGACCCCCAGGAGTTGGGTGGTAGACATGGACACCCCGACTCACAGCTGTTTGGGGCTATAAATGGACACCCTTTGGAGGGTCCTGGTGGTCTTTGAGCTCCTTGCAAAGTCATCCTTTAGGTCCAACTGACTTGTAAGAGATGGTGCATGCGTCTGCCAGACGACGACCTCCTTTGGGAGACCGGCACCTCATGGTCATCCTCTTGTCTCAGGCCCTTCGGGGCCATTGCGGGTTGTTCACTGTCGTATATATGGTACTCTTGTCCCGAATCGGGGCCATTCTTGCTACATGGAGTCCATGGAGTGTCTGGGTTACTTCGATCGCTATGGAGTGTCTCTAAGTCCATGCAACTTCGGCTGGATGACCCACTGGGAGATGGACTGACTCGGTGGGAATCATCGTATCTCAGGACCGGGTCACTGGAAAGGTCCCTGTGAAGTCTGTACAACTATAGCTGAGGTTCGTTAGACGCTCCACAGAGATGGAATCAGCATGAATCAGCGTCCTTTGTTTCAAGCCTATGGATCCATATGGATCCACTGGATCTGTTCGACACTTATGATGTAGGCACCCGAACCTGAGGTACCGCAGTGGATCTTCAGGGGATGCTCATCTTGGATTCTGGACTTGAACAAATACAAAAACATATCCAGCAGGGGATTTAACCATAGTACTGTAGGGAACATGGAACATAACCTTAAGCAAGACCAGGTCATGGTCTGGACAAGACTCAGATCTTTCACACATACAGTGCTTTTAGAGGTTCGATGCGTAATCCCCAAGTTTGGTGGTTTGTATGGACCCCATATATATATATATATATTTGATGAACTTCAATCAACGTGAATTCAGCAGCTGCTACATTTTTCTCCGAACCGGCTCAAGGTCTGTACTGTCAGTACTTTAAGTGCTTTGGTTTGAAAAGCGACCCGCGTCGCGTGTGTCATCTGACATCTGACACTCTCCCCGTGGGAGCACTCCATCCGTTTAGTGTGACCGAGAGGATACCGCAGGGGCGGTCCTACGGCCACTACGGATGACAGCTCTGGACAGAGCTAAAATGTTAAAACTAAAAGGGAAAGAATAAGGGCATACAGACGGTACACACCGCGGGCAGCAACCCGTGTGACCGTGTGGCATGAACTGACGGTCAACCAATAAACATCCAGAAATAAGGACACCAAGGCAGCCAGCGCAGCGTCCGCCTGGGGCAGGCAGCCGGGCCATTAAAATGGGTCTGGTTGAGACGTCCAGCTCACAAAGCGGTGTCCCAACAAAGGGAGCGAACAAAATGCGTGAGGACCTCAAGCTGGCAGCCATGGTCAGCATCGGCCAGCCAACCTTCAGGTTGAAGAGACAGACTCTCTAGGCATTCTGCCGAGTCGCCCACCAGCTAGACCAGTGACATGGTGGAGAACTGAGTCATGACGAAAGCTGCGGCAAAAAGGGTGTGGCAGGGTGGGAAAAACTTTTATCTTGAGGTGTCTGCAGTGGCACTGCACCTCAAGGGAGTCTCCCAGTTTTGGCTTGAGCAGCCAAGCAACGTGGGAGACATTGACTTGAAGCTTCACAAATATTTCCTCATCACCGACCCTGCCTACCTTGAATGAATGAATATATTTGATGAACTTCAATCAACGTGAATTCAGCAGCTGCTACATTTTTCTCCGAACCGGCTCAAGGTCTGTACTGTCAGTACTTTAAGTGCTTTGGTTTGAAAAGCGACCCGCGTCGCGTGTGTCATCTGACATCTGACACTCTCCCCGTGGGAGCACTCCATCCAAGGCACTAAAGGCATCCAAAGCACTTAGACGTAGAGAAAGACCTTGGCACTGATGTGGTAGGGCAGCTGGAGGAGCATGAGCGAGGGGTAGGTGTGATATAGTACAAAACCATGACGTTGAAACCATAGGTCCTGTGCCAATTTTCCGGCTGATACCGTCCGACCAGTTGTTTTTGCTCTGCACCCACTCGAAATAGCAGGAGCTCCGTAGGGCAAACAGTGGACCATGTATTCGCCCGCAAGAGATCCAGGGGTCCTGCTTACCATAGCATCCCGCTGTTCTTTGCGAGTACGACCCCGGGTAAGGGCCATGAGGGCCGCCACCTTGTCGATGAACCAAATGCCCAAGCGCCCATTCGCAGCCATACTACCGTTGCTCCTTAGTGGGAAAGTGTCTACAGGCCCAGAACCAGACAGGTTCGCACAGGTGGCAAGGTGCCACGTCATGGAGTTTGCTTCGCTCCAGGTGACCTTAGACTGTATCCGATATACTGTATTCACGTAATGCAGACGAGAGACCGACCGCGAATGGCACCAGCCAATCATTGTTTTCAAATCGGGGTGAGGGCTGCGATCTCTGACCCTTAACACAAGCAAAGTCGCGACGTTTTCCCTGAAACACATGGCGATCCCAGACAGGCCTGACTGGCCCACTATACCCAGCCATCCGATGGTCAGGAAGCCCAAGTCTCCAAAGAGTTTCGCAATCATACCTGGTGCCTTAGTGATGAGGTGTCCACAGGCCCAGAACCAGACAGGGTCGCACAGATGGCCAGGTGCCGCAAAAATTCCATTGCTCCAGTCGACCTTAGTTAGACTGTATCCACTTAATGCAGACAAGAGACCGTGAATGGCACCAGCCATTCTGTCCAACTTGGGGTGATGGCTGCGACCTCGGGGCAAGGTCAGCAGGGTCGCGACGTTGTGAAGGAACCGCGATTGAGAGCACATGAGCAAATCTGGCCCGGACGGTCGTGGATCCCGGACAGGCCCTACCGGCCCAGTGTGCCAAACCATCCTATGAGCAGGAAGCACCAGCAGCCCAAGAATTGCGCAGCCATACTGGCCTGAATCTCAGGCTGACCAGTATTGTACAGCGAGGCCATCGCAGTACGCAGAGAAGGCCTCTCAGCCCCGAACGCCGGGGCCGAGCCCTCTGTTGCTGCGTACGCAGCAGGAAGAATTCACTGCCACGGGAGCACATGCCGCAACGGTCACTGCATGCCGACGCATGGTATGCCACTGCGAGAGAAAGCGCTGAGTCGGCCCACTGATTGGAACCACTGAAATTCGTGAACTCGAAGAAAACAGTGAAAATGAGAACTTGGAAAAATGAGAATTAGCAGAATGTGGGGGCCATGCAGAGAAGACTTTTCGTCCCCGAACTCCGGGATAGGGCCCTCTCTGCCCTTGACTCAGCCTGAACATTCGTCGCCACTCGTGAGCACATGCTGCACTGGTTGCCACACGCTGACGCATGGTATGCCGCTGTGAGACTGTGAGAGAAAAAGAATTGTTCCAATCGGCCAAACGGTTCAGGAGCCCGTAATTTCGTAGCACCACGCATATAGTCGCCACCTGGGGTAACCTCGCTGAATGCCCCGCAAACAGTAGGGCGAGACACATCCAAGTCCTGGGCAATCTTGAGGTTGACCATTGCCACCATTTTTCATTGCAAGCACCATAGTAAGACTTGCCTTTCTGGAAGTCGGGGCATAGCTGTGCACCGTCTCGGATGATGTGGACCATGGCGCCCATTGGCCCATCACTGCAAAGCACGACACGCTCCCGCATGACTGCCTGGAGGAGTTTGCCCAACGATCCTGAGCCAATGGGCCGGGCGGCCCATACTTGCACTCGTCGCTGGCGGGGTTGTAGGCAGCGGGCTTGCGGGAGGCGAAGTCCTGGCTACAAGGAAATGATAGGGGTTCTGCAAACTGTCTAGGCTGTTGGAAGACACGTCTCTGTCCAATAGGCTGAAGTGACCATTGTAAAAGACTTTAAAAACAAAACTACTAACGACTAACATGGGCAAATGGACCGAAAAGTGTTTTCAGAACGCGGGCAGGTCGGACTCCTCAGGTTTTGACATCCGGCCTAGCCGATCCGCCACCTCACACAGCTCCTGGCCCATGGAACGAAGTGCTAACGGTTAGAGTGCCGCCACTGCTTCGAAGACCTCATGGTTGGCCTTGTGCAAACAGTAGGCGCGGGCGCGCCTTGCCTTGCCGATCAACAGCGCCATGGCCATTACCACAAAATCGATAGCCCGAGTGCTGCCCATTGTCTGTAAGAACATTCGCTGTCGTTCATGGGCACATGCTGCACGGCCACCGCACGCCGACACATGATTGTGAATGTGAGAGAGCCCGATGTGGGTCGGCGCACTGATTGAAAGAAGAGACAGCGCCGGGGTATGGCCCCTTTGCCGCGGACGCAGCATGAACAGTCACTGCCACCCGTGAGCGCAGGCTGCAACGGTCACCGCACGCCGACGCATGCGAGACCATTGAAAACTGGAAAAATGGGAGAACTGGCGGACTGGGGGGGCCACGCAGAGGAGACATCTCAGCCCCGCACTCCGGGGCATGGCCCCCTTCGCCGCGGACACAGCATGAACATTCACTGGAGCTCGTGAGCGCTGACGGCAGCGGTCAACGCACGCCGACGCATGACATGCTGCTGTGAGAGAAACAGACAGCAATGGGTTGCAGCGGACTCATTGAGACAACTGACATAATTCAAAGCGGAAAAGGGTAAGGCTTGAAAGCTTGAACCGTGGAAAAATGGCAGATTGGGGAAGGTCCTGCAGAGAAGACATCTCAGCTCGCGGACGCAGCATGAACAGCCACTGCCATCCGAAAGCACCTGCTGCGCGACAGTCGCTGCACGCCGACTCATGATATAACACTTGATGTTATTGAAATCGGAAAACTCAGAATTGAAAACTCTCGGAAATAGAGATCTGGCAGGTTGGGGTGCCATACAGAGAAGACATCTCAGCCCACAACTGCGGGTATGGCCCCCGTGGCCGCTGAGGCAGCATGAACATGGGCTGCCACTCGTCGTGCACACCTGCTGCAATGGTCACCGCACGCCGACGCGCGATAGGCCGCTGTGAGAGAAACAGAGAGCAATGAGTCGGCCCACTGAGTGAAACAATTGACATCCTTAAAATCGCAGAAATAGAATGGAAAACTGCAAAAAGAATGGAGAACTGCCGGGTATGGCCCCCGGCTTGCTGTTCACTGAATGAAACAATGGACATCCGCGAAATCCGAAAATCAGAACAATAAAACTGGAGAAAGGCGCAGGGGGCCATGCGGAGAGGACATCTCAGCCCCGAACTGCGGGGTATGGCCCCCTTTGCCGCTGACGCAGCAACATTCACTGCTACCCGCGAGCGCATGCTGCAACGGTCACCGCACGCCGACGCATGATATGCCGTTCTGAGCGAGACAGAAAAGAAAAACTGGGCTAGCCCACTGATTGAAATAACGGACAGTCGCGAAGTCTGAAAAAGACAATTGAAAACTTGAAAGAACAATTGGAGAATTGGCAGACCGGAGGGAGGGGCCAGCAGAGAAGACATCCCAGCCCCGAACCGCGGGGTATGGTCCCCTCCGCCACTGACGCAGCATGAACATTCACTGCCACTGGTGAGCACATGCGGCAACAGTCACCGCACGCCGACGCGTGATATGCCGCGGTGAAACAATTGACATCCTTAAAATCGCAGAAATAGAATGGAAAACTGCAAAAAGAATGGAGAGCTGCCGGGTATGGCCCCCGGCTTGCTCTTCACTGAATGAAACAATGGACATCCGCGAAATCGGAAAATCAGAACAATAAAACTGGAGAAAGGCGCGGGGGGCCATGCGGAGAAGACATCTCAGCCCCGAACTGCGGGGTATGGCCCCCTTTGCCGTCAACGCAACATGAACCTTCACTGCCACTCTTGAGCGCAGGCTGCAACGGTCACCGCATTGTTGTGAGAGAGACCGAAAACAACAACTAGGCTCTCTGACTGAAATGACGGGCATTCGTGAAAACGGAAGAGGAAAGTTGAAAACTTGAAGCAGCAATTGGACACCAGGCCGACTGGGGGGGGCCATGCAGGGACGACATCGCAGCCCCGAGCCGCGGGGTATGGCCCCCTTTGCCACGGATGCAGCGTGAACATATTGACTGCCCACGTGTGAGCACACGCTGCAATGGTCACCGCGCGCCGACGCGTGATATGCTGCTGTGAGAGAAGGCAATGAGGCGGCCCACGGACTGAGAAAACCAAATGATGCGCAGTAACCCAAAGAGGTCCAACTCTTGTACTGCAAAATTGATCAAACGCAGTGGCAGTGACCTACCATTGCTCCGCAATGTCACTGACGAAGGGTATCTGGACTCATGACTAGAGTATTTAGCCAAGCCGACAGCTGCAAAAGCATGGGCCTCATGCAGACAGCAGCCATCATGGACAGTCAAAAATTGTGGCTGGAAAATGGACATGGACGCAGTGGTATCCTGCAGATAGCACCACTCCAGTTGCTCAAGAGCATTTAGCCAAGCCGACAGCTGCAAATCATCTGGCTTCCGGCAGGCCGCGGCCAGGAGGGTCAGACATCAAATTGCAACGGAAAATTTGGTGGACCTGAACTGTGGTACTCGGCCGGCAGCTAACACCCGAGGTCGCTGGCGACGAAATGAGTGTTTGCTCAAAACTCACTGGACTGGAATCGTGCAGGTCGGTATTGGAGTAAACGCGACATCGTCAGAAATTGCAGTAACCCGCGGCCACCTGCAGACTGCTGCCACTGAAATATAGAAGAATCAAAGACCTCAGTATGAGGGACTCTCAGGCCTAGCCGTCACACGCAGCAGACCGCGGCTCATGTGACCAGCTCCTGACATGGTTCAGGCCGGCAGTCCTGAAAAATAGAAAAGTCAAAGACTTCATCACGTAGCCGTCACACGCAGTAGACCGCGACGCATGTGCCTAGCTCCTGACATGGTCCAGGCCGGCAGTCCGGAAAAAAGGCAAAATTAAAGACTTCATCACGAAGGACGAACAGTTTGTTGTAACCTGACGAAGGACTCCATAAAGCCTCAGTCTGGTGCGCGACCAAGTCCATAACCTGACCCATGCAGAAAAACAAGCATTGAACACTGGAAACACAGAATGGACATCCTCAGACTGGGGGCCATGCAGAGAAAACGTCGCAGCCCCGAACTCCGGGGTATGGCCCTTTTTTTCCGCTGATACAGCATGAATATTCACTGCCCCCCTCTTTGGTTTTTTTTGCTTGAGAGTCTTTGTTTCGTATGACTATGGTGGAGTGGAAATGACAAAATGATGTGCAGTAACCCAAAGAGGTCCAACTCTTGTACTGCAAATTGATCAAACGCAGTGGCAGTGACCTACCATTGCTCCGCAATGTCACTGACGAAGGGTATCTGGACTCATGACTAAAGTATTTAGCCAAGCCGACAGCTGCAAAAGCATGGGCCTCATGCAGACAGCAGCCATCATGGACGGTCAAAAAGTGTGGCTGAAAAATGGTCATGGACGCAGTGGTATCCTGCAGATAGCACCACTCCATTTGCCCATTGCCAGAGCATTTAGCCAAGCCGACAGCTGCAAATCATCTGGCTTCCGGCAGGCCGCGGCCAGGAGGATCAGACATCAAATTGCAACGGAAAATTTGGTGGACCTGAACTCTGGTACTTGGCCGGCAGCGAACACCCGAGGTCGCTGGCGACGAAATGAGTGTTTGCTCAAAACCCACTGGACTGGAATCGTGCAGGTCGGTATTGAAGGAAATTTCTGGTGAATGGGTGTTCCAAAGTGATTGGGTGTTCAAAGCTGTGGTTCTGCACAGACCTGCAACCACGTGAACTTGCAACGCTTTCCACAAAAGCATTGGCCGAATACCACATGGTGTTCTATAGTACGTCTTACAATCTTATAGTATGTCAAAAGACTATGAAGCGAAGTCTTCCCCATGGATAGACGTAGACACACACACACACATACAGTCAGTCCCTATGTGTCACACACACACACACTCACAAACTGTAAGCCTACTGATGTTCTCGTGTAAAGTTCCGGTGCGGTAGTCTTTGGTTAGGAGAAGAAAAACCAACCAAAAAAAAGAGAATGAAAACAGGGATGATCCCGACCGCCGACGGTGAGCGCTATTTAGGTTTCAGCACCTCAGTTCTTGGAGTCAAAGCCAGTAGACTGGTATGGTTGTTTGAAACCATGTTTGCAGTACAAGGAGGCAGGTGTGTTTAACAATCACCTGTTGGAACTCGGTCCTTTTCGCGAAAGAAAACATGCAAAAGCTTGCGTCGGTGAAAAGTCAGCGTGAATTTCTCGTGCCATGATCGGTCTTCGCGCCGGCAACTCGAAAGGCCAAGTGTTCAACAGGTGAGAACTGGTCATTTTCATTTCACAGCTTTCTGCGCAATTGGCTGATCGCGTCCCAGGCGTTCACTATCACTAGCCGCGGCAACAACAGCAGCAAAGCCTGAGAACACACACATGCTTTGCTCAGCGTGGTTGAACGGCATCTCGCTCAGCCCTGAACGTGAGCGATCAGCGAGACTGAATCTTCCAACAGGGATCAGGAAACCTGACTGCGTGCGCTTTTACTACAAAAACCTTCAAGAAACCGCAGCCACAGTGGCCATGACTGTCCGAACAAGTTGGAAACCAAACACTATGATGTTGGAACTGCTCGACAGGAACACCGGCGCCTCTTGGTGGAAACACAGGGGGCGGACAAATCACATTCTTCACCAACTAGGTAGGTACCTAGCATCCGTGAATCTCACAGCGCATTCCTCGCAAAACGTTGAAAGGCATTAGCCAAGGGATCTTTTTTTCAGACCTCAAGCCGGAGAGTTTGTCAGTCCACAGCAGGATCTTCCGTAGCTGGTTGCTCCTCTTCAGCACCCTCCTCATTCTCCTGCGCATTGGCAGCATTATCCTGCGCTGTGGCAGGCTCACCATCATCATGTTTCTTCTGCTCCAAGATTTTGGCCAGCAAAGCAGATTTCATTTCTTCCTCAATGACAAGGAGCAAAAACTTACGCTCGAAGAACAAACCAAATGTGGCTGGCAACCTGTACCGTGCCAACATCTTGCAATCAATTTCACTGTGTTTCTTTCAAGTTACAATCATGGCCCTGACTTGGTCCACGGGTGTGCCCTTCAACAATTCCGCATGGGCCTCATCCTTAATGGAGCAACTACAACCCAGATCACATCCAAAAGTTTTCGATATATTTATCTAGATAATATACGTATATTTATTTAAATACATCGCTCTAAGTATCGCTCTACATACGTAAGAACATTTATATATAGCTAACATATATGTATATATAGTCTATATCAATGCGTCCTATGGTTGTTCAAAAGCATCCAAAGGACAATGATCTCCTTTGCTTTCTCGCTGGGAATGTGTTTTGAGCCTACCTGAGTGCAAACATCAGACATGAATCCTTTCTGAAAGTTGAATGTCTGAGGGCACACCGTGCTTTGATGCATAGAAACAAGTGTCCGTTGCAACCAGGTTACACTACAAACTTCCTTTGATCCACCTCCTTTCTTGTGCATTTTGATTCCCCAACGGTTTGTATCCTTGTAAGGGTACGGCTGAGAGTAGGTGTCTGTTGCTTTCGTCTCTTTCTTCTTCTTCTTGCTCTCTTCTGCCCCAACCTCACCTGAATCACCTGCATCAACCTCGCCTTCCTTGGGTTTTGCGGCGTCTGTCGCAGGTGTCTCTAGCTTCGGTTTCTTTGCAGCTGGCTTTTTCAAAACCGGCAATCGTTTTGGTGTCTCAGGTTTGCTAGTGCCGGGCTCACCATCGGCAGTCTCGGCAGTCTTGGTCTCAGCAACATTGGCATCAACAACCTCGGCATCATTGTGGCCGCCATCACCTGCGTAGAGGGTGGTATTACCTTTGTAAAAATCTACAGCAACAATTGAAGCAGTAAAACATGCTACAAGCCTTCCTTGACAGAAGCGGCTGATGGCTTCTTGCGCAAAGCGGGCTTGCGTTTTGGTTTGGGCTCGGGCTTCTCGGGCCGGTCGGGAAGCCTGTCCTGCAAAAAAAAACTGTTTCGAGGTTGAAGGCCAGCAACAAACAACGCACCATCAAACAATATCGCTACAACAAACACACCCAGACATTGTCCTCTCCAGAGCTCGGACTCAAGTCACTGTCTTTCACCACACTCAAGATTGGCATGGCGGCGTCAAACTGCTTTGGGTATGCTATCTCACTACGGCTGTGGGGAAAACGGTGGACACAATCATCAAGCCGGCCCATTCAAGCGCAAAAAACAGGCATATTGAATGGGCATGAAATCAGTCCCCACCAGTTTCTCTGGTGTCGCACAAAAAAACATATCATTTTGAACTGCCGGCATCACCATTGATTGACATCACACTACAGAGCTGCCAACACACAAAATTGCGCAAGACTCGCAACGTGGCAGCTGAATTTGTGCGCTCCTAGCTTCAACCCTGTCGCACAACCAAGTACATGAACAAGCAAGTACATGAACAAGCAGCGTGTTTCAGAGGTCCAGGTGGCCAAAAGATATTCATCACGGGTTGCAATTCACAACAGGGCAATGCCAACTAAACCATACTGGGTTCATTTCATGTTCACTATAAGGGCCACTAGGAGTCAGCTCGCGACAGATTGACGCATGAGCTCGCTGGGATTTGGAGCCTGGCGAGCAGGTAGAGCTTGGGCTTCACAGGCAAGAGCTTCGGAGGGCTGGATGTAGATTGAACCTCAAGGCTGACTAAGATTGAACATCCTTCCAACAATGACTGAGTTCTTCAAAAGAAGAAGAATGAAAACAAAGCAAGGAGTTGGGATATCGCTGCGCCCACAAAACGGCCCGAGCCTCCCAGGTCAAAGCAGCCACACTGTTGCGGGGCACCTTGTGGTAGTTATTCCCAAACAAAGCGCCGAAAGACACCTTCTTCACTTCACCGCTGTCTGCGATCGCATTGGGCTTGTACACGCAAGTCTTCTGAGAGGTGAGTGCAGAGACCTCCCACCTGCAAATACAACTCCCATACTTAAGGGACCCTGGAAGCACACAGCACTGGATGGCGCAACATATCAAAATGGAACTGCCTGAAACTGACAGGCATTGCTTCGGTCGAATCAGCCTCATCCCAGCCAGCAAAAAGCAACGCTTGCCCGTCAATCACCCACAGACAGATCAAAAAAGTAAAAGTCTATCTTCTAAAATAACGGCGAAAAACTGGTGTCGGATGCATCTTCCCGGCCAAAACGTGAAACTCGACATCAATATCAGCAAGTCCTTGCTCAACTGCCAGTTTCCGGAGGAGCTCGCAAAGCGCGATGGGGTTCTTGTCGAACGCAACCATATCTCGGTCGCTGCGCAATCTCCAAGGCAATCCAGTGGTCTCTTCTGACTCACCTCACAAGTCAAAGGTTCTTGCCATTCTTCTAGGCCCTCCAAACCACAAGAAAAGCAACAACAAAACAATGAACACTTAGATCTAAAGCCGTCCAAACTACGGGTCACAACCTGGTTGGTGTATTGGCCGGTACCAAAACCAAACAATTCTCCTGGCGCGACCTCCATCGGCTCGGTGGCGGGATTGGCAAGCCAAATCTGATAGTCCTTGGTCAAAACTATCGTGGGCTTTCTGGCCTTTCCAGGAATGGAGCCAATCCTGCAACTGCAAAGCCCAAGTCTGGTGAAGAATCCAAACCCGAAAAAACTCTAGTGTTGAAACCATTTGATATGTCCCCAGATTGGCACCAAGCTAGGGTGTGGGAAGTGAAAACACCCTAACCCAAGCCTGGCCTGTCTGCAGCAAGGTCAGCCAGCGGTGTAACGGGCAAATCTGCAGCTCGAGAAATGTCCACAGGTCTGAGGCCTTCATCTACACTGTAGTCACAGACTCCACTTGCCCGGACATCCCCAGCTCGGTCAGAGCTTGTGTTCTGGCCACCAAACTCATCCTCAAACGCCTTCTGCATACGTTTGATTTCCTCGATCTCAGCAGAACCCTCGTCGAACCTGCCCATCAAAACTGCAACCGGGAACACCGGCTTACCACGGGTGATGGGGATGACGCTGAGGCCCAAAGTCTCGGCCGTCGGAACAGCGGTCGTGGAGGAGGCCGTTCTTTAGGAGGTGCCAGGTCACTGTTGGTATCCTCGCGTCGCTTCAATACAGTTTTCATTTTGTGCTTGGGCCGGCCGCCGGCCAACAAAGTATACCTAAACAAACAAACATAAAATTTGCGCGTGTAATCAAGTGTTGGGAGTCAGCTGCGAAGAAACTAACTGTGACAAAAGTGACAAAAAAATAATCATAAATAATCACTTTACAGACTTGTTATGATAAGCGTCCCAACTTGAGTAGACTCGGCTTTCCAAAGCAGACTTCAGGTCATTGATCCTCTCTTCGCGGACAAGGCCCACGTACTTGCAGTTGCTATTGACATTCGGGGCGTCCAGCAGCTTCTCCAGCGCAGCTCGTGCAAACTCAGCTTGCCTGCCAAGGGCGTTGCACGCTGGAAGGTTGATAACACATCTTCTTTAGGCGACCGGTCTACACAAACCACTGTATTTTTCTCGTTCCTCACGTCGTTCTGCGTCTAGAGCTTCCTGCCTGTTGGGAATGACGTCGAACCACAGAACTCTGTCACCCTCACCCAGTGGAATGCCCTTCAACAACGACTCCATCAACGCTGAAGCGCATGGGGTTCCTCTCCTAACATGTGACCATGTCAATGAATGGCCCTGAACTTTTTCCTCTTTACGGTGCTCAATCTAAACATGTTCTAGAAAGCTCTGCCAAATAACTAGCCAGGATTCTGCTCCACCCGTGCGCTTGCCGAAGGACGGGTAGCCTCGTCGAACCCTAACATGTCGCCCACCTTGATTAAGGGGAAAGGGCCGACCCGCCCACTTGTCATTGCATCGCTGTCGTTCCAAGAGCTCTCTGTGTATGAGTTGTGCAATGACATCACACAAACTTGCGACATGGGCCTCCCGTCCCTCGCTGGAGAGTCTGGCTTGTTGTAAAGCACAGCAACTTCTTGTCCGTAGGACATATTTCCTTTGATCAAGTAGTCTTCAATCGTTCGCCTGTGCTTGATTCGGGCAACATCTGTGGTTTGCTTCTGGTACACTGGCAGCAAAACGAAACCACAGTTGTCTGGACTCATGGCCGTCACGGAGCCCAGAATCTCAAAGGCCTTTTTCACGTAGGCTGCAAACGCTGGGTAGACAGTCATATCCAAGCAGGCAATGCAGTACCTAGTGCACAGCTGCTCCACCACCCCATAATGACTATCAACTTCAACAAACAGGTATTCAAGAACAGCCCTACTCAAAAATAGATCTACGTTTTGTACAGATAAGGTGCACTTTCCCAGGAATGCCACGCCATTTTTCCAGGAACTGCAAGAAAGCAGGCATGCCGTTGTTCATATCCTCCATCACTGGAACAAGGACGACATTGTTGGCCATGAACTCCTCCGCATACTTTCGACCCTTCCTTGCGCAAACAGCAATGAAACCGGTGCGTAAAGAACGTTCTGGGCCAATGGAACTGGTATACAATTTAAAAAAAACTTTTTCGGCACAAGGTTCGCTACGCCAAGTCCAAAGATTACGATGTGGACGGTAAGGGTCCTTACCGTCCACATGGCTTTCTTGGCCTCTAAACCTTTGTTGAAAATCCCAAAGTCTAGAGTCAACTGTCGATCTCGCAAATACTTCATATCCAGTTTGTGCTCAGCTGCTGCGTCAGCCTGGCCAGGCAAATTCGCTCGCAACTTCTCAACGTCCGCTTCCACCATTCCCTTCACCTGAGCTAGGTTTGCCTCCGCAACTTGCTTCGCCAACTGCTTTGCATGCTGCTCTCGGTCTTCCGTCTTGCCCCGCTCGATCTTGGTGACGTAGGACCTCCACAAAACAGTTGTAAGTTATAACATGCGCGGTGTGATTCCACAAGGAGTGCGGAAAAATACCTCAAGCTTTCTACATGTGGTGGGGAACCTTGCAAAATGGTGGGGAACCTTACAAAAGGTCTTCAATTATTGAAAGGCACACAAATCGACGAAAGCAATGAAAGTTTTGGGCCGTCGTTGCCTGAAAGCAGAAATGTTTCGCAAGTCTGCGTTGGCCGGGATCTGGTTGTCCACACAATGCTGCAAATCTGCGTCCAAAAGCCCTGAGTTGAACTGGGCGGTGAGTTCAGCCTTCATATCTGCAAACTCCTTCTCCGGCGCTAGCTCTTGCAACTTCGACAGGAAAAATATGAAGGCTCCGCACGACTGATGCACCTTCAATGCATCCTTGAAGCTCACCGCTTTCCGAAGTTGCTGCGCAGTATTGTCGTGGTCTAATTGCAAGCGCTGGACATACAGCTTCACCTGGCGCCCCGGTCATGTCACCAGGATAACTAAAGAGGCAAGAGGTGAGGGACATGGTATTGGTGGAGCTTTTACCTGGCTAGCGCTTGACCTAGCCAGGCTAAAACTCCATCACACAATCCTAAAAAGGTTGGAGAGTGCATAAAAAGTCATGCCAGCTAAAACATAGTGGCCAATGTGCGATCTTTTGGCAAATTTGTCAATGGTTCAGCCCAGCAATCAGCTGTACCGATGCCACTGCTGAATCCCGTGCTAAAGGTGCCCTTCCCAATCACATCGTGGTTCAAAAAGCGCACCATGCCGCGAGTCGTGACCAGCTGGGAGAGTTCTGACACAATAGTGTCGGGGACAGCTGATGTCAATTCAAAGAGGGCATCTGCTTCCATCTTACCAATTTGAAACGCCCGAGCCATTCCAGCCGCATTCTTCCAGTCCTCTCCCCAAAAAATGAAACAGAAACTTTGCAACAGACTAGCAGCTAGAGAGAGAAACAAAACTTCAAACAAACGCTATGTGTATATATATATATAATATATTGTACTATTCACGAACACTAACATAGGTCCTTCATCTGGGATTGCGCAGAGCCCATTCCAGCCTTTCTGAGAACGTTTACTTGTCTGAGCAGGTTGAACGCGTGTGGAGCCCGACGTGTGGCATGGTTGGCCAAGTGGGATCCTTCAGGCGGATTGAACGAGCGAAATGAATTGACCGATTGAACCAACCACTTTACCTATTCAAAAAACCACTTTACCACATGCCGAACACAGCGCGTGCGCATCCAGGTTTTGGCCTACTATATAGGAGAAATGATTGCCATAGGAGAAATGATGCAGGCCTCGGTTGGCCATCACCTGAGCGCGAACATCCTCATAGGTTCCAAAGGATACATGGACAGTGCCCATCGAAGCCTTTGCAGCCACAGGAAAGTTCAGAAGTGAAATAGAAATTAAACAAAAACACTCCAACACTGTACAATTAGCCTGGCAGCTCTGACATGTTGCGGAACCTCTGATTCTAGCCCAAGCTCTTTGATACCCTGAAGAATGGTCAAGAGAATGAGGCATCTTTTGTATCCCTTGATGTAAGCCACGCTGAACGGTCTCAGAAGGTGACCTTGGCATCTACCACACATGGCCATGATGCAAGAAAAGCTGGCTCCAAATGATTAGGATCCAGCTTTTCTTTCATAATGGACCACACCCGGGAAAACCAGAAACACTAGGAAACAAAACAGCCATGTCTGCACTAGACTAGAGAACAAAAAGGCCGGCGTCTGGAAAACGAACTGGGCGAAGGGCTGTAAGGCTCCAGTGGTGGGAGTTCGGTATACTTTTCCTCCAAGAACGCTTCAGGCACATCAGTCGCTGCGACCTTGTTCACCCCAACGGTATTGGCGTCTGTCAAGAACCTGGATGTACACACAGAATGGGTTACAGCATCTGGTAATGAAATGCCTGTCTGCATGGCAAACCATGTATTCAATTAACCATCAGCGCGTTCGATAATATAGAAAATTGCAACCACTAGTCAGTCTTGAATATGAAAGCGTCAAAGCAACCCCTCTGAGCAAATGAGCTCGATGAGATTCACCGCAACTTCGGGGTCTATCATTCCACTAAGGGAAAAGTCAGACCTCCATCCGCACTGCCAGGGGCGGATCACTCCTGGTGTCTTCTTGTCCGTGCAATAAGAAAGCCTGGGCACCAGCCCAGAAGACCAAGAAACCATGGAAGGGAACAACTTAATTAAGAGGAACGTGCTACCACAACGCACAACACTTCATAGGCCCCCTGCGAACCGTTGGCTGGGCAGAAGTCATCGATCCACTTGGCAAAACTGAGTTTGCCAGCCTCCAAACTCTTAGTTCACATGACAAACGTCTAAAACACAAATCAGCCCAAAACCGCCTTGTCCTTGTAGTTGCTGGTAAGGTATGCATCCGGCCCTCCGTTTGATTGAACTCGGTCCTCATACCTGAGTAGGAAGGCTGCGATTTGGAAGCTGAAAGTTCACGAAGCGAAGCAGCTTTCAAGCCACCGTTACGAGGCGCCCAATCTTTGTCAACTCAACAAAATTCCAAAACAAAGGACCACCTCCATAAAGGACGCCTTAGAGACCAGACTACTGTGTTGAAGAAACTTCAACGGTCTTGAAGCAGTCAAAAGTCCAACTTGTCAGCTCCTCAATCCACGCGAACTTTTCTGCCTTCTCTGCGTCGGTTTCAGTCGTGGCCTTAAGTGCCTTGGCCTTAGCCTTGGCATCCCCGGAGCCAGACTTCCGTTTCGGCATGTCGTGCGCTCACACGCTCGCATCGAAGCTCTTCTGAACCCAAACAGCCTCACAACAATACTACGAATAAGTTCTTGTTGCGTCAGCTGTTCCAAGCGTGGACAGAAATGGAAGGAATAGGGGACAGCGAATGCAAAGACAGCAAAGGTAAGGAATTTCAAGCTCAAGGCACGCGAAGTAAGCCTGGCAACTTAAGTTCCATCAACCCATATCAAAATCCGACACTTCGAAATCCGACACTTCGAAATCCGACACTTCTAGACTTCTAGAATGTTGCTCAGAGCACAAGTAATAATTAGCTGGAGTACAATATAGAAATTGGTCATCAAAACATATTGCGGTGACAACAGGCCTGTGTGACCAATCCTAGGTAGGATCCGTGACTTCGTAATCCGTCACTTTAAAATCCGACACTTCTGAATCCGACACTTCACAGCCCGCCCACCGGATCCGTGACCCAGAGCCCATTTTCTGGGGAGCAAAAAAAGTCACCAATCCTAGGTCAGATCGGTCACACTAAAGGTTGCTTCTACTTTTCCGGTGGCGCGTAAACCCAACACATTCTTCCAAAAACTTTGACAGAATGCTGTGGGGTGACCAATCTGAGGTAGCATCCGTCACACCCAGGTTTGCTGAGTCAACTGGCCACGGTGCGTCTGATTTCTGCCCGCAAAGCGAATTGCCGCTCCTAAATTTCTAAACTGCCGAAACGTTTAGGGTTTAGGGTTGCGACAAATTGACTTCGGGGGGGATGAAAATTCAACCTCAAAGGCGGTAAGATTATCTCAGGGTTGATGAGTTGCAAGGCAGAAAGTCAGCCCTTACCGCCCTTACCCTTCCCCTTTGGGGAGGGCCTCGCTTTCCCCTTCGACTTACCGTGGCCTTTGGCCTTGGCTTTTGGATGCGCTTTTTCTATTGCCCGCTTTGCCAAAACAATGGCCTCGGACCACGGTACACCCTCAGACCAAACTCTCGCCGCAGCCTGGTAGGTTGCCCGCTCCAAATAGTTTCGAGCTTGTTGTCGGTGATTATCAGGAAGACGGAGCCTGACTACTACAGGCGCGACAAAGAAGCCACAGACATTTATCTCCGAACAATTGTATTTCGCCACAGCTCTTTCCTCTCAAACACTTGTTTTGCTCAAGCAACAGCCCGCAAAAAGACACACAGACAAGGAACTTCAACTGATTTGGCAGAACGTCGAAGGCAGCAGTCCTGCCAAGTCACAACATTGTTCTAGGTTTTTTTAAAGAGGAATGGTTTCCCAAATCATGCACAACTGACATCTCCTGGAAAACAAATCAGACCCCAGAGAATGCCCCTCTCTGCTGCGCCGCAATCGAATCCTGAGGTTTCCAGAACACGTTTGGGCTGCAAGAAGGATTTCAACAGCCGTCTTTGGTGCTAATTGAATTGGGGAAATGCCCATCACACAATTCCATAAATAGCTAATAACTAACCAGAAGACTGGCTAAGATCCAAAAGAGGTTGCCGCTCCCAACTGCCATCACACCAACTCTGCAAGTAATCTGCAGCCCGCCCCAAGCCAAACTCCGGGAGGCGCAAAACCGGAAAGAATCTCTCCAGCTGCTCCCTGTAGGCTGCAGGAATCTCGTTGCGTTCAGCGATGACTGGCACCAAGACAAACACGAACAAGAACAACCACTCGTTAGGCAATGAAATGGTTTGATCCACTTGACCCGCTTTCCCACAAGCCTGCAGGAAGTCCGACAGGCAAATGCTGCAATGCCCACAAGCGGGGCAAGAACAGAAAGTTGTGAGAGAAACATGCATCATGCATCCACTGGGAAGTCCTGGGCAGGTTGGGGAAAATGCTTACGTACATCACATCAAAACCTCGATTCAGCCAGACTTGCGGTGCATACTAGAGGGGCACGCCTGAGAATCACATCGCTTGGGTGCGGGTGGCGAAGTCTCCAAAACTCTCTTTGCTCTGGCGATTCAAGGCCTGTCGTCACATCAACATCAAACACATTCCTTTTACAACTGCATTAAAGTTCAAAAAAGTAACTCCAACAGATTCCAAAAGGTTTCGAGGCTTGAAACATCACAGCGCAAGGCACGGGCCTGCGTCTATCCGCCGTGTAAAATGCATAACGTGTGGAGCACCTGGGCCTCCAATGCCCTTCAAAGCTACTGGCATCGACTCGGCAAGCCATCCTCGCCTGCTCAGCGCAAACATTGACTCATAGCCAAACAAACTTGGGCACACTAAATTTCCTATGTGAAACAACCACAAAGAAAAGATGCGGCACTTGACATTGAGCAAGCAACCAATCCCTCGTTTGGTCAAGTTTGACCACCATACGCTTTGGCTCGTAGGGCCGGTCTAGATGCTCACAAAACTCCTTCAAAGCGCTCACAAAGTCTGCGGAGGTTAGAGCAGATCGAACATGGAGTTTCACCCAGGAAGCAACTCTTCCAAAGAGTTGATCCACATCTTCGTGGGAGTGGCCGGTTCTCAAAAAAGAGAGCCGGCCACTCCCGATCACACGGTCACTCACCAAAGAGCTGACGAACCTCATCAAAATCCCGTTCTTGATTTCTCGCGACGTGTTGTCAGCTTGCAAAGTTACGTTGCAAGATGCCAAGTCGACCCCAGCTTTTGCGAGCTCGTTGAGGGAATGGGCTAGAATTTCGCAACTTGTATTGCTGTCCTTGGCAAGGTCCGCCTCTGATACATAGAACGCTACATGCCTGCCGTGTGCTATCACTCCAACCACGTGCAACCGAGGCCGATTGAACGACTCAAAAACCTTCGCCCGGAGGAGGGAAGATCGAGGCACCATGAATTTGGATTGGTCCATGCCGTCTTGGATAAATACTATATCCAAACCGCGCGCGCGCGCGCCAAACCTCTCATTCTCCAGTAGATCACTCGATCTTTGAATTGGCCTTGTAAATGCCGGTAGTAATGGTCTTGTTGCACACGACGCGCGCACAAATGATGCGCCAGGTCGGCAATGAGTGACTTGTGCTTCACGCACTCACTGCACTGTGCATGTGAGCTGGCGCCCCTAAACTTCATGAATGAATAGTGCGAACACCACGCCTTACAACCAATGAATGTCACTATATAATAACAACTGATCTAGTAGGGAACAAAAAGGACCCTAAAGGCCTGACAGGACCTAAAAGGGCTGGTGAAAAAAAACAATTGATGAATGGTGTCCAGATGCCCGCCAAAATGTCGGGAACGATGCTTTCTTGTTGAGTTGACTTTGGTTTTTGTACTGAATCCAGTATTCCTTCATCGTGCCGGCAGGAAGGAACCTCTCTTCACAACCATCTGCTACGGATCGGCCTGGACAAATTTGCACGCCACGTTGATGTTTTTTCGATTTTGTGATTCTTTCCGCAGGCAGTGTGGGCTGAGGATATAGAGTATCAAGACGCAAAGAATAGGGATCCTCATGGCCGTTTGTGGAGGCGCCGTCCCAGGACTCATCCCTTACATCCGGCAGGTTCTCGGCTACCGTTGTATATATCTGCTCCAGGAAAGTGATCACTTCAGTGACAACTTCGGGGATATCATCTCTCCCAAATTTGGTTTTTTCCAAATAACGCAAATCTAATGGAGGCTTGGCTTGGCCTTCTTGCACTGCGCTCAGCAACTTGCGGAATCTCCGGTTTCCTTGAGAGCGTTGGCGACTTAACTTGCGCAGTCAGAAAAGACAATTTGGGGGGTACATTCAGCAAGCTAAACAACACCACAATTGAAAGGAGCCGACAACAGTGCTAAGTGTAGATATGGTATCCCATGCCATGCAAAGACTTCCAGCATCTGAGACAGACTGGCTTTGACAAAAATGTCCATTGCGTGCGACTGTGCGCCTCTCCATCTACAGAACTGCTTTTGAAAATGTCCTGGATCCGCTTGAATGCCTGGGTCAGACATGACGCCGAGCATGTGGTTGCTTTGCAACCAGCAAAACAACAAATAAATGACAGTCACCTAAATAAAAAGGTCGTTCTTCCAAAACTTAGCCACGACTTCATCTTGGTCAGTCTTGTGAAGGGCCTGCCACTCTTTCCTGAACTGCAACACCTGCTCCTGGCCATGTTTCCCGCGAAACTGCTCCTTGCAGTTGCGCTTGCAACAAGAACTTTTGGCAAGCATGCTCTGAATACGAACTGCATCGTCAAGGGGGGGTTGCTTCTTGCGAGACTCAGCGCTCTTCCTGGTGCGCTTTTGACCCTGCTGTGGAACTGGCGGCGGGCCTTCTTCAGAAGAACTGTCATAGACTGCCGCAATTTGCGGGCCATCGTCTTCCATTGCCACACCGCAACTATATTTACAAGTTGTTTGGCCTACACAAAACTGATACTGATTTGCAACATCATCTCATACGTGGCAACTCGACGCTTTCTGGTCACTTTGACAGGGCTCACAGACCCTAACTTTAAGCTGAGGCATGTCAAAAAAGCCCTGGAACCCTGCTGAGCGAGTCATGTCGCGAAAACAAGTTGGGCGTAACAACAAACACAGGTGAAGCTGACCGAATCAAAGGAAGCACTTCGAACGCGGGTGAGCTGCAGTCTCACTTTGGACACTCTCGCGCATGAAATCTTGCCGTTCACTTGCACACAACCATGGGATGGAGGCTGTAACTCCACTGTGGCTGTCGATCTAATGCAAAGGTGTCCCAGTCTGAAGAAACTGGCAAACCAACTTGAATTGGGGTCAGCAACACTAGCCCAAAGCAACAAACTCTCCTGGCGTCAATGCTCACAAAAGATTCAACACAACAGTTAACAGCCCCTACTGCTTCTGCTGTCCCTGAATCACATGCTGCAAAATGCAGCTGCCCAATTGGGCACACTGTGGCACCACGACATTGCCTAGCATAGTCAATCGAGCTTCGTCCTCGTCGCTTGGCTTGGCATTATTAAGCCATTCGTGCATCGGCAAAGAATTCAGCGGGTTGAAAGGCTCTTGAAAGAAGCTGTTCAAAGGCTGTAGCGGCAATTCCTGCAAAAGAATCCGCTTCTAACCACTGTCAGAATCATATCTGTTTTTGCAAACATGTGAAACTCTCAAGAGAACATCATCCTGGAAAAGCTTCAAGCCGTCAGCAACTGCAAAGAAGAAAGTTCTTCTCCTTTGCGCCTCCAAAGAAAAAGTAACTGGACAAATTGGGAAGATGAGACAAAGAATTGAGGAACATAAGATTGTTCTTTAAGGTCTTTTCAGCTTAGAAACTGGAAGGCCGACATTCTCGAGGCACACACTGGCCCAGCTCAGCTTCAAACTGCGCTCGAAACAGGCCTGGGCCAAGCATTGAAGTCTATTACTATCCGGCATGCAGGAGGGTTGGGGCACACAAAGTCGCAAAAGTTGAAATATGACGCCTTCGTCAGGAAGTGCATTACCTTCTTCATGTCTTCCTGCTTCGAGAGGATGCTCTTCACGTTCTCCAAATAGATGAATTTCCTGGCCGGAACAAACAGCGAACACTTCCAATCTGCATGGTCGAAGAATCCAGGAGAGGTTGAAAGGACATAGGTCACCAGGAGTTTTTAAGTCGTTTCAACTTATCCTGGACGATTCGCAGAATACGTTTGCTCCTTTCATCACACTTCTCAAAACACCCTTCCACATAATACCGTAGAATACAGCAGTGAACAAAACTGAAACTCTTTCCGCCTCTGCTTCCTTGGCAACTGGTCGTACACATCAAACACCTTCTTGAGAAGGCGCGATCGTGGATCTGACAAGCCGTTCTGAGATCCGCCGCATGATATCCCCTGCCAAACGAGAAGAATCACCCAATACGCAAAAACAAAACATGCTTATTACCTACATCAGGCGCACACCGCTCCTGACAGGGGAAGCCCCCTCCACAACCCTCTGCTTCCGTATCTTCAGGCATCTTGAAAGTGTTGATATCATCGTGGATGCTTCCAGCGTGCAGGTAACCTTCTTTGATTCTCGTTTCCAAAACCTTCCTCGCAAACTCATTGATCTCTACCTAGGACAATCACCACTCCAACCGGTCTCAATTCTAGCTGAAACCTTCACTGAGAGTTTGACGTAATTGGTGGCCCAAATGAACCTAGGCAAAAAGCGTTCGCTGGCATCTATGACATCTGGCTGCGAAGCAAGAGTTCCGCCTTTCTGGTGTCAAGTGAAGGGTTCCAAAAACATACCGCAATATATGCACTCCTTTGCTCTCAGTTTGTTTGCGGGCACTTTGTCTGTGATGTGTTTACTTGCGTCCAGGACCAAAGGTGAAACCAAACTGTGCTCCCGCCCAGGTCAACTCTACAATGTAGGACGCAGTCCTGCCGAAGTGGTCTCTGCAAAAAATGCTGACAACAAAAAGCGTTGCCAGTTGAAAGAACTGAGGGAGCTGCAGGGTACTTCCAGCCATTGTCGGCATTGCCAGCACCAGAACCACCTTTCATGACAAACGTGAGCTCCACACAGTATAGCGCAAACCTATCCCTCTTCCTGTGTGCAGTTAAGCACTAGGCTCTTTCCCATGCCATTTTGTAGTCACGCTGGAACCGATCTGCATCCTAAGTCATTTCAAGTACAGCTTGATCCCTCCACTCCGACAGTATTTGATTCAACAAGAATGAGAGGTGTTCATACAGCGCCCAATGCGTGCGAGACACCTTACTTGGTTGATACCAATGGTCTTGACGACGCCGGTCGGCGTTTCGCCGTCTGTGGCTGTGGGTCTTCTGCTCTCATCCAACACTCTTTGCGGCGGCTGCTGCGCTTCCACACATCGGCGTTTTGCAGAGACATCCATTCGGTAAAACAAATGGTGTGTAAGGACAATCTTCGAAACACAGTATAATCATAATTCATAATGTTCTAATCACACATATTTACAGTAAAAAACATGACCAATTCACCTGCTGTTGCCTGTTATTGATCTGACAGCCCAAAGGTTGAATGGACAAAGGTTTTCATTATGCGCAATGCCTTTCAATTGCCTGTGAACGGTTTGACTGGTTGAGCTCAATTCATTGAGCTCCAAGCCGGGAAAGCCCAAGCTCCAGGGCGCCACAGCCACTGAAGAGACTGACACAACCAAGTTTGCCCTCCTGTAGTAAAGCACGTGGTAATCTGCTACACTTTCAATCAAGATTGCACAAATACTCTCAAAACACAAAACTGTTTCATCTCTCCTTCGAAGCAGCGTGCGGGAACATAGATTGGAACGTTTTCCTGCAAACCTTCTCTCGCAACGACGTCCAGTTGACCGGCAACCCGGAAAACCATTCAGCAGCTGGCAATGATAGGAACGTCCCTGGTTCCCGCTTTGCGTTTTGACAGGCAGTGCTGTAAGCTTCACTCCATCGAATCTGATTGGCCAGGTCCTCAACAAACTGCGGCAATTTTAGTAGAGCCATCAAGAACATGTTCCAAAACAGTTGACTCTTGGATTTGCACATTGATTCCGCGATTGCTGGGTTTCGGCGATGATCTCACCGTCGCCGAGAAGCATCCTAATATCGAGCAAATGAAAAACTTAGCGGGTTCTTGACTTTGTTCAGCTCAGCTCAACATTCTTAACTAGCAAAACTCTGTGGTTAAGTTGTCACTGAATGCGCTCTTCAAAAGCTGGGTTCAAAACTGATTGTACTCCATGACCCAAACGTGCGACTGCCAGTGAAGAAGCCCGATTTCAAATTCCGTTGCTTGCCAACGGAGCTGCGGTCAGGCTTGCATACCTAGTTTGAAGAAGCATACACCACCAAAAATGCAATATGGGCGCAATGAGTCTGCGACAATGAATGAACAAATTGTTCTCAATAGATCTCCGAGGCTGCGACCACCTTCAAGTTCAGCTTCTTGGCTTTCAAGAGGCTCGTTCGATGAGGCGCCAGGAGAATGCTGTTCCGTGACACATTCAACACTGTCGCGCAACCAGGAAACTGAATTTCACCGTTTTGTTTCCATCGAATCTCTGGCATCGTTTGGATACAACCCTTCGCTTTCAAGTGCCTTTTGATCACTGGCTGAGCTCTGTTGGCAGAAGCCTGCGCGTTGAACGCTGGCATGTTGTCATGGAATTGGCCGAACGTTCCGGTTGCCTCATCGGAAGGCCCAATCTCCGACCTAAAGCGCCAAGTTGCTACCAAACTCAGATCATAAAGCAGGGCGTCTCAACAACGAAGAAACTAAGAGCAAGGCTCACTGGCCGAGAGGTCGTCCACACAATCGCACAGCGGCATCAAAGGAAGGAATGGAGCAACTCTAGGCTATGTTTGGGACAAAATGTCACTATCATTCAACAAGAGGCAGCGCACAAAATCCAAAAAAACACTCAGATCACAGAAGGGACAGTCAATTGGACATGTTTCACTGCATGGGGCACACTCTGATGACCGCTTCGATGATCCTGGTGTGTTTTTGTTTGGCAGGAAAGCTCAACATGAACGAAAGGAAATGTGAGAAAAACTCAGCACGACTGGAAAAACAGTCGTCCTCCGTGTAGAAGTCAACCAACCAGGTATACACTGCCCTCAAACAAAGAAAGTGTCCATTAACCCTAACACGCTTCAATTCAACAACGTGCATCAGGCGGGTCAACAGCCTGCTAGGCATGCGACTCAATGCGACAACCGTCAGCTCCAAGCTCACCCACCTCAACAGCTTAAAACAAGATTTCTGTGAGCCCCAACACTCCAATCACACCCGATCTACACTTGATTGAAAAGCTGGTGCTGAGCATCTCACCTCAATCCGAAGGACGTCTTGCCATCAGCTCCCCATGATCAAACCACGACCTCAGGTTTTGCTTCAATATAACAGATCTTATGCCCTTGAGGCGGCTGATGAATCAACTAAGGCATCAGATCCCTTCTCTTGCAACATGTTTATAAACTCGCCTGCTGAACTGACTGTGCGCAAAATCCTTTGCTTATGAAAGGAATTAAAATTCTACCTGATCTCCAGCTGGACCCGCTACAAGGATGTGATGCGCATCAAGATACAAGAGTAAAATCTCGTCTACCACTTCGTCAAGCTTGCTGCCCTGCTCTTCAATCGTGAGATCCACATGTCGCAAAGTCGAAAGGGCGAGGCCGAGGTCGTCTCCTAACACTGCCTTGAACGGTCCCAACTCCAGCAAAGCCATGATAGGCCTTTTTGGACCAATAACTTGACAAGGGTTCCCCTCCATGTACTCGATCAATTTGTGCGAAGAGGGCACCACTCCTGTGGAGACCATATCACCGACAGCCATGCTGAAAGCAGTCAGGACGCTCCACAGACTCTTAAGCGTGTCCAGACGTGGACCACAGTGGCGCAACAGCTGTGATGTCACCTCTTTCAGGTTCTCCACGTCGTCCGCAAACCTGTCCTTTTTGTCTTTCCCCTGCGTGTCTACGTAGATCTTGAGCAGGAGCAGCAGGAGCTGCAACATCCATTCGCAACACTTCTGCATGCTCAGAGGAAGGTAAACAAAAAGGCTAGCGGCTATCTAGAAAAAGCAAGGCAGGCTTGAGCACACTCAGCGCGGACAAACATATCTCAGGTTTAGGAAACTCTCTTTCCGCCACTTGGCCACTGACTCCAACAAACCTGAGATCAAGACCAGGTCAGGGCCACGCACAAAACAAATGGCTGCGCGCGAAACAGCTGCGTGAAAAACAGCACCGCCCTGTGACACCGTTTTCTATAGATTGACTAGTCCTATTACTGTGTGTTTTTCCATGTTGCCACCAACATCTCTCAGTCAGTGGTTTTGAATGGGAACTCGAAAAGCCCAACGTCCCACAAGAAACCGAAACGAGCCAAAAACAAAAAAGAGTTAAGAAGGACGGGAGGGTTAGCAATCAAGCATCTCAATCCAAGCGCCATCTATATAAAGCATTGCAAGTTCAAGTAGCAGCGCATGGCATGTTCATGACAATGCGCAAGCATCTCAATCTCAGCGCCATCCACAACGTTGCAAGCTCACGTGGTTGCGCATGTCAGTGCACAGAACCACAGCCAGCTCTGAACACCCAATCACTTTGGAACACCCATTCACCAGAAATTTCCTTATTGGAGTAAACGCGACATCGTCAAAAATTGCAGTAGCCCGCGGCCACCTGCAGACTGCTGCCACTGAAAAAAAGAAGAATCAAAGACCTCAGTATGAGAGACTCGCAGGCCTAGCCGTCACACGCAGCAGACCGCGGCTCATGTGACCAGTCCTGAAAAAGAGAAAAGTCAAAGACTTCATCACGTAGCCGTCACACGCAGTAGACCGCGACGCATGTGCCTAGCTCCTGACACGGTCCAGGCCGGCAGTCCGGAAAAAGGCAAAATTAGAGACTTCATCACGAGGGACGAACAGTTTGTTGTAACCTGACGAAGGACTCCAGTCTGGTGCGCGACCAAGTCCATAACCTGACTAAGGCCCATGCAGAAAAACAAGAATTGAACACTGGAAACACAGAAAGGACATCCTCAGACTGGGGGGCATGCAGAGAAAACATCCCAGCCCCGAACCGCGGGGTATGGCCCTCTGCCGCTGACGCAGCATGGACATTCACTGCCACTCGGGAGCACACGCTGCAACGGTCGCCGCGTGCCGACGCATGAATTGCCGCTGTGAGGGAATCAGAAGTAATGAGTTAGCCCACTGATTGAAACAGCTGACATTCTGGAAATGAAAGAAATGAAGTGAGAATTGAAAACTGGAAAAGTGGAGAACTGGCAGACTAGGGGGGCCGTGGTCACGAGCTCCAAGGGCCTGCACAGGGCCAGCAAAGTCCTTCACATTCTCCCCCAAGAGCCTGCCCAGCACTGCAGCCAGGCTCATGTCCTTCCCCGAGGGCCTGCACTGGGCCAGCACGGCAAGAGGAAGCCTGCCCAGGGCCTCGGAACCTGCGTCTCAGCCACGTGCGTCAACCTTTAGCCCCTGCCCGGTCCGACTGCAGAGCAGCCGCGTAAGATGGAGGAAGCAAGAGCAGAGGCCGCCTCAATGCCATGCTCAGCGTACCAGCGGTCCAAATAGTCCTGCTCAGCTGCACACCGCGCCTTCAAGTTGTAAAGCGACATTGCAGCAAAGGATGAAAAACTTTTATCTTGAGGTGTCTGCAGTGGCACTGCACCTCAAGGGAGTCTCCCAGTTTTGGCTTGAGCAGCCAAGCAACGTGGGAGACATTGACTTGAAGCTTCACAAATATTTCCTCATCACCGACCCTGCCTACCTTGAATGAATGAATATATATACCAGCACCCTCCTGGCCAGGCTGTTAGTTGAGGGTTGTTGGACCCTAACAGGTCTCAATTGGTGACCTGTCGGAAGGTCCTGGTATATATAGATACATGACATCTTTGTGATTGTGCCATCCACTGTGAAACCACTCTACTTCTCCTGGAGAAAGACCACTGGCAGCCGTCTCTATGATGTCGTCTCACGCCAACAGGTCGTCCAAACAGTTTTGCCCGAAGCCACATGTCCAAGCAAAGATTGAGAACAAGAAGGTTGTCCGACTGTGTGTGTGTATATATATATACATGAGCACAAGTGAAAACCTTACTCATTAAACACGACCAATGGGACAGCCATGTTTAGCCCATCGGTGGTTTGGCATAGCACATCAGGTATCCTGAAACCGTCATGCTTACCTAGATTGGGGTGGTGTCAGGGCCAAAAACGTCTTGGTTTTGTGCCATCCAAGACGTTTTCCATATGCCTAACCTATAGGTTGGATCCATAGGTTGGATCCAAGACGTTTGGGGTTTTGTCCATGTTTTCCATGTGCCTATGGATCCACATCATACCGAACCTGAGCAGGTGATTGGAGACTAAATCCGATCGTTCGGTGACTGCGGGCCCGGTCCAAACACGTCACCTGCGCGGTCCGGCCCAGAAGCACCGGTGGCTCTGGCCTCCGAAACGGAGCCGGTCACGCGGACTGCAAGAGATGCCTCCATGTACTAACTCCGCTTTTGGTTCGCCGGTGTTCATCTGGAAAAGGAAAGGGTTCAGTTCACCATGGTGAAGCTTTTTCGACCTCTTCTTGCGAAAGATGGGATGCAACCCCCACGTTTTGAAGATGCTACGGTTTGCGGCCCGATGGGCAGGGGTCTGGTCTCATGGTCAAAGGCACCCGAGGATTGGAGAAGGGCCCGATTCGCCAGCACATTGTTACAGATCCCAGACACTCCATGGGACTGCCATTTTGGCCGATCAGGCCAGGGGTGGTGCCAGGGGGGTCAATGGGGCGGCATATATGGCAGTCCCACGGAGTGCCTGGGGATTCCTTGCTGGATTTGAGATCACAAAAAAACGACCGGGCTTCAATTTCGGGCAACGCCCATATTCTTCTAGCAAGGCTCAGTATGGGATGTGAGCTCCATCAAAATGTCGGTTAACCAAATTTTGTTCCTAGGCTTGTGACTTTGCTACATGAGAGTCAGGAGAGCATCCAAAAGTAAATCCAAACTTAAAAGAGTCTTATATAATTCTTAATATATTCCAAGATGATGGAAAGGCCAGATCATCAGTTGCAACAGACCAACGTATGGTGTACCATGTCGTTCAAGGCAATTCCTTCTGCCCCCCCGCCTGCCAGAGTCAAAGGGTCCGGTTTCCTGACATCTCTGTTTTGACTGACTCCCTTCAGCAGTTTCCCTCGAAAATGAAGGTTCTGTAACTAACCGGCAAACCGAACTTTCTGCCTGTTCTTGTGAAACATGGAAGGCCGCCACTCCCAAAACATCATTAAGGGTGACCCACGTTTCCTGACTATGTTGACACAGGGGTGGCACGCGCGGTGTGCTGGTGTGACCAATCGCACGCGGCCTCGGCCTCCTTCCATCTCATTGTGCTCCCTTCCTGGTTCAGCAACCCCCCTTTGTACTAGAGAGGAACAAGCTGACCCGAAAGCTGTGTACTGTCAAAACAGCCATCCTTTTTCCCACTCCAACCACACACGAAACAATCGTATGCCATGTCATACATTCTTGTGTGTTTTCCTGGGCTGAAGATGAGACAACCTGCAGCCCTGGATCGACGTCTGCTACGACCCAAGCTTCCCAACAGACCTCACCCCCCGGACTCTGCGTGCCTCGGGGAGCAGTTGGGCGTAGTGCTGGGAGTCGTGCCGGTGATGCCTGCCGAGCGTGAAGCGCTGGAGCACCAGGTGGAGCACTACGGTGATGCAACAGCCTGGAACATCCGCCCCCACACACAGGTCAGCAACAGGTCTGCCTACAGGTCGGGAGCTGACCTCATTTTACTGGAGTTCATCATACAAACACATGTATACTGAGGTCTGACCAACAGGTCAGACTGGACCAACAGGTCGGAACTATGCAACTCTCATGCAAGAGGTTCTTCCACATGGCAGGGGCTCTCCATGGCAGGGGTCGGACCCTCTCCACCGTTTCACGCAGGGGGAGTAGACGGCCCCTTCACCAAACCCGGATTCTGTTGCTTGTTTGGGTCCGGATTCTTAGGGTACATCTTCTGGCGGCGACAGACGGCATGGTTGGACGCGACTCTCCTTCTGACGGCGACGGCGATCCGACGTCGGGCCTGCGACAGGTGGACACATCACCTGCACCTGAGGGACATTGGATGCTTTTTGCGGCACCGGATGGATCAGCAGAATGGGTTTAAGCTAAGGGACAAATTAACCTGAAACCCAGAGTCTTTGGAGTGAAAAACCATGCGTTTGATTCCTGTAGATTCTCCTGTAAATCAATCCATTGAGAGCAGCCACCAAGGGCCGGCATGACTGTGGACCACCCTGGGCCCTCTAATTAAGACCCTCGTTCCACCAGGATGTCAACAGACACCAAAACCAGGCGGCATTGGATATGGCCTATAATACAAATTGGAGAACCTGTGGTTCTGGGGTCAAGGGCGTCTAGTCGCGCTAAGTACACTTGAGCCCTTTTATACGTTGTTGTTGTTGTTGTTGTTGCTGCTGCTGCTGCTGTTGTTGTTGCGCTTCTTGTTGTTTTTGTTTCTTTGTTATAAAGAAAAAAACAATTTATGCACCTAATATGTCCGACAAAACGTTCACTGAAACAGCTCAACAGTTGAGCTGCTGAGCAGCTCACTGTTGAATCAAGGGCGCCTTCAGAACCATCCAACCGTGCGAAGGCTGCGCTCACGACGTCGTAGACTCTCCCTCATCCAACTCCACGAAGCTCATGCGCTTGAGCAACTCTTCAAAATATTAAATCTCTATGTCTCGTTTTCTTCGTGTGGTTTTGTCTTTTCTTCAGATTTGGCTTCCTTCATGTCGTTGCTGACCCCCCAAGTGATGTCACCGTACTTCAGCTCTCGCTTGCTCGCACTTTGTCTTCTCCCTCATCTTGAGCTCACTGCTTTCTTCACTTTCTCTTCATTCTCTGGTGGCTCGAACTCCGTGCGGAAATGTCTGAAGATGTTGAGGATAAGTCCCTTGCCTTCTCAGCCATTCTCAGCCATTTCTCCAAATCTCCAAGATTGCACCAAGGAGATGACCCAACTCATCAGTGCCAGGTAGGGTTCTGCGCCGACCCAAAGTCCAAAACCGGGTGTGTGAACTCTTTGGGGAGGACCATGGCCCAAATCTCCTCCAAGTCTTTTGATCATCTAGAGACATTTCCAGTGAGAAGATGTTCTTGGCCTCAACTGTCCAAAATCTTTAGGAGCCTCTCTTCCCGACACGATCTCCCCAATATCTCCATGAAGCTCTCGTGGACTTCCTTGTGAGATGGCACCAACTCATCAGACGGCTTCGGCAACTTCAACCATTTTCAACTGCATCGTCTTGGAGTTGTTGATGTTCTTCTTTGCCTCGAGCACTTCATTCTGCAACTTCACAAACCGTGATTCCACGCTGGCTGGCACGTTCGACCAACCCTCATCCGCCTCATCTGCTCAAAACCAGTGTTGAAGGCCGGATGAGGATGGACGTGCTCGATGGATCAAATGTCCAGTTTTGCCTCTTCATTGGGATCAAAGAACACATGTCCAACTGCTTGTGAGGCCAAGAAATTGCTGGGTTACCAGTACCAGGACCGTCTCGGTATCCTGGCTGGACGAATACTCTCCGGGATCGCCAGGACACCCAGACTGGATGCTCCAGGTATACCCTAAGAATCCGGGCCCTCAAATGTGAATGGTTTTGAGGGTCCAAACCCCTGCGAACGCGTCAGGGGCAATCTTACGCAGGGATAATCTTATTTTTGGAGGTCATCTTCCTCATAAGCCCATTTGACCTCTGTTTTGAAAGGGACACGCCACATTTGGGGCGATGTCATTATCCAAAATAGAGGTCACACAAGGTTCCAGAGATTCGAGGTTTCTGTTCGATGGACCTGTCCCTCGCACCCTGTCACATCACTATTTCTGCTTGTCGAGTGGTGCTCTCATCCCAAAGCCTTCCGACAAGAAGCGAAGCAAACGAAAAGTGGGCCTCTACTAGAAAAGAGCCATTCTCCTCCAGCTAAGTGGGATGCTTCCACTGAAATGTTGCTTGTTGGGAGTGTACCGAATCAAATCCAAAATGAAGGAGGGAATCCACACTCGGAATGGCCATGATGAGCGGCATAGCCCCGAAGGACTCGGATGGCCATGTTCCGACCAAACAGGTGGTGAACGTGGTGCACTGCACGTAACCATGCTTCTTTCAGGAAGTGTATGTACACCAAGAAGCCACTATAGCTAGAAGCTACTAGGTGGAGGCCATCGCTAGTAGGTTGGAGGCCATCGCTACTAGTAACAAGAAGCTACGCACGTAGCAAAGATGGTCCCCTGTCTTCCAGTTCCGCAGCCGACCACCGATCACCAGCGTTCCACCGAACGCCCTGCCACCCAAGTGGCCGGATAGGCTGGCACGCACATCACTCGCGGAAAGTCCTTCCACACGGAACCCGGATCTTGGGTTTGCTGTCCCAGACAGGCCTGGAAAACATCCTCTCCATGCCAGGAGCGTGCAACCCAGGAACCGGGAAAATACACCACTGCAGCTAGAGCTGCCTTGAAGAACCCACTGAGTGTCAAGAAAAATGAGAGGTTCCACCATCCAACATTCTCCAACACCAAGCACCAGCTGCTTCTTGATTAGGAAACTGCCACCTGAGGGACCATTAAGGTCAACCTTTTTGTCGTTCCTGTTTCGTGTGTCCCCAATCCCACCTGCAAGCCCGGTCACCTGCAGGCCCGTGCCGCCGGATCGGCCCCGTCCCTGGACACCCCCCATCGTCCTGCGAAGGCACCGCCGGAGCCATCGGAAGGATCGTTGGCTCTGGAAGCGACGCGGCGGGCAGTGGCGGGGTGCCCGCCAGGGGCACGGCCGCGGCGCGGCCTGGCGAGGGGTGGCCTCTGTGGGAGAGTTGCAGTCGACACCTGAGTTGCAGTCATCCCCTAAGTACCCTAGGCCTCCAGGACTGGGGTGGGTGCCAGGAGGGTCCAGTCATACCCAACCGCTTCGGAGGTACGACTGGAGATCTCAGAGCCGGATATACTAGGAAACCAGTGAAAACAACTGGTGCACCAGAACCAGGGTGGTCGGACATACACCTCACCTCGTGCATCCGACTCCGAGTATATTATATTAACAACACAGATCCACTAGGAAAAAATGTAATTCTTCCTTTCATGCACATGTGTTTGCGAAATCTCACACTCCTTTTATGAATTTTGCAGGTTGAGGTGTGTTGGCAAGTTGGTTCTTCTTGCGTTCAGCTGGTGTCTGGTGTGTGGTGCTGCCTAAAACTACACAAACCTGACATAAACCATCATCAACCCCTCAATGGGTTGCCAGTTCCGCGTTAAAACACCTTTTGATCGTTTTGATGAGGGCCCCAGCACACCTAAAACATACTAAACGGTCCCTTTCCAACCAACAGAGTTCGCTTGTGTTTGGGTAATCAGGACGACTTTGTGCAGAGCCTTTCCTCCAAGACAGGGTAACAAGACATCACAAAACATTACGACATTAATTTTCCCGAATGCGTAGCGAAGGGTTCTCGTTTAACTCTGGGGGTCTGGGGGTAGAGTCTTGTTCGCGACCCGTTGCTTCTATGTTCGCAACCGTCCGCAACCGTTCGCAACCGCTCGCAACCGCTCGCAACCGTCCGCAACCGTCCGCAACCGTCCGCAACCGTCCGCAACCGTCCGCAACCGTCCGCAACCGTTCGCAACCGTCCGCAGTAGGTCGCTAAGGCGCTGCCATTGGGGGAAGCTTTTGCAAGTGACTATGCACGGATGTGTCACGTGTTAGTTTGCGACGCGAGTCCATTGTGATTTGCGTGAAAAGGACATGTCGCGCAAGAAACGTGATGCGTTTCGCTGCACAGGCGCAGCGTTTTGTGAGATCGGCAGATTACTGCGCAGTTCCATTGGGATTAGCGTTTGGAGAGTCGTGTTTTTGGGGTGTTGGATGTGGCTGTGCCATTGGGATTTGCGTTTCAGGGTGTGGCATCGAAGCTCTGTTTTCGTGACAAGTCTCAGCTGAAATGCCGATTTTGGTGGGTGGGAGTGTGCTCAGAACGGGTCGAAATCATTCCAAACGTGTGGTGGGTGCAAATTTTGTTGAAGCTCACACGCGACGACATTGTCGCTTTTCGTGGCAGGCGCAGTACTTTGTGCGGCTTTTGAGGTGTGGAAGTGCGATTCTCGTGGCAGGCGCAGGGAATCGTGAGGTTGCGAGGTGTGACGGAGGTGACATTTCGTGGCAGGCGCAGTACTTTGTGCGCGTTAGACGTGTGGACGCTGAAAGATTCGTGGCAGGCGCAGGGAATCGGGAGGTTGTGAGTTGTGGTAGAGGTGAATGTCGCTGTCACATTGGGATTGGCGTGTGAGCGGGTGTCGTTTGGAGGGGCTGGAATCGCGAAACTGCTTGGCAGGGCTGCGTGATGTGTGTGCTCCGATGGGTGTTTCCGCTGGACTTTTGGAGGAAGTCTCGTGCGAAACGTTCGTTTTGCAGACTTTGACGTGTGAGTTTTTGAGGAAGTCTCGTACAAAACGCTCGTTTTGGGGACTTGACATGTGACTTTTGGAGGAAGTCTCGTACGAAACGCTCGTTTTGGAGACTTGACGTGTGATTTTTGGAGGAAGTCTCGTACGAAACGCTCGTTTTTGAGACTTGACGCGTGACTTTTGGAGGAAGTCTCGTACGAAAAGCTCGTCTTGCAGCCTCGCAGCGTGACTTTTGGAGGAAGTCTTGTACGAAGAGTGTGCCCTACAGGAGTGTCCCACAAGAGTGTCCTACAAGAGTGTCCCACAAGAGTGTCCTACAAGAGTATCCCACAAGAGTTTCCTACAAGAGTGTCCCACAAGAGTGTTCCACAAGAGTGTCCCACAAGAGTCTCCTACAAGAGTGTCCCACAAGAGTGTCCCGTATGAGTGCCCCACAAGAGTGTCTGTCCCACAAGAGTGTCCTACAAGAGTGTCCCACAAGAGTGTCCCGTATGAGTGTCCCACAAGAGTGTCCCACAAGTGTGTCCCACAAGAGTGTCCGACAAGAGTGTCCCATAAGAGTGACCCACAAGAGTGTCCTACAAGAATGCGCAACAAGAGTGTCCCGTAAGAGTGTCCCACAAGGGTGTCCTACAAGAGTGTCCCACAAGAGTGTCCTACAAGAGTGTCCCGTAAGAGTGTCTCACAAGAGTGTCCCACAAGAGTGACCCGCAACCGTGTCCCACAAGAGTGTCCTACAAGAGTGTCCTACAAGAGTGTCCCACAAGAGTGTCCCGCAAGAGTGTCCCAAATGAGTGTCCCACAGGAGTGTCCCACAAGAGTGTCCCGCAACAGTGTCCCGCAAGAGTGTCCCACAAGAGTGTCCCTCAAGAGTGTCCCACAAGAGTGTCCTACAAGAGTGTCCTACAAGAGTGTCCCACAAGAGCTTCCTACAAGAGTGTCCCACAAGAGTGCCCCAGAGTGTCCCACAAGAGTGTCCTATAAGAGTGTCCCACAAGAGTGTCCTACAAGAGTGTCCCACAAGAGTTTCCTACTAGAGTGTCCCACAAGAGTGTCCCACAAGAGTGTCCCACAAGAGTCTCCTACAAGAGTGTCCCACAAGAGTGTCCCACAAGAGTGTCCCGTATGAGTGCCCCACAAGAGTGTCCCACAAGAGTGTCCCGCATGTCCCACAAGAGTGTCCTACAAGAGTGTCCCACAAGAGTGTCCCGTATGAGTGTCCCACAAGTGTGTCCCACAAGAGTGTCCGACAAGAGTGTCCCATAAGAGTGACCCACAAGAGTGTCCCACAAGAGTGTGCAACCAGAGTGTCCCGTAAGAGTGTCCCACAAGAGTGTCCTACAAGAGTGTCCCACAAGAGTGTCCTACAAGAGTGTCCCGTAAGAGTGCCTCACAAGAGTGTGAGCAAATGCCTTGCGCAGTGGACGACACAAAGCGCACGGTCGCGCCACTCAGCTCAGGCTTTCTTGCTCAGCGTTGCGGGAGTGGCCCGTCATGTGGGGATAGTCGTTTGCGGGCCTTGATTTGGGGAAGACATGCCTCTGCTGGGACCTGTATCACTCGCTCTGGCAGATCAATAGCAAATTCCTTTTCACGCGGCTTCAAAACCCAGGTCCAATTTTCATTCGCCTCGCTGTCAATGTACGCTTGCATCCAAACCGCCCTGCCACGGCCTTCTGTTTTAAGTCTGTCTTGCTTTGCAAGCGACGGTGGGGTCGAAGGAAGTGCCGATGCCATAGCACGGCAGTCATTGGCAGGTGCCAGTTGGACACCAATAGGCCCATTCTCTGATTCTGTGAGGACGGTAAGTTCTTTCACAGCACAAGTTTACTAGTAGGTGTGTTGTCCAGTCCCCCTCCCTTCCGCGATCGCCGCCTCCCACCTGCGCCGCCCCATTTCTTGCTGCTGGGGCGGCAGCAGGGGCCTGCTGCTGGGGCGGCAGCAGGGGCCTGCTCTTCCTGGTGCTGCGGCTGCCGACCCAAAAAAGGTGGTGTACTTGTACCGCGTTCGTCCTTTCAGGCATGTACACGGAGCCAATCACCTCTCCTGACATGGCAAAGTTGAAGGTCGCTTTCAGCGCCTTTTTGTGGCTGGTCAATGTGACGTTCAGCCACAACACGTTCTCAGACACAGGGCGCGCGATCCAAAGGCGATCTGGCCCGCGCAGGTAGACATGAAGTTCACACTCCTCTAGCCGACCTCGAACTCGGACTGCTCCCAGATATGGCCTATGGTTCGGTACAACGGTGCGAGCTCGCACCCTGCACCAGTCAGCGCAGTGGATACACCTGACCAGCTGTTCTTGTTCTTCTAGGTCTGCTGGCCAAGCCGCATCCACCACAGCGCACTCGAAGTTCAGCATGGCCATGGATGCGTGGGTGGCTGATCGCAAATAGTAGTGCTCGATCTCTTTGATACGGCTTCGGTAATTCGCTTTTCGGTCACGCTTTCAAATCGTAATTCTCTTCTGTCAGCTACCTAGCCCCTTGATGTCTTTCTCACTCTTTCTTAACCTGTCTATCTATATATATGTCTCTTATTTCTTCCCTCTTGCACGTCCTTCTCGCCTTTCGAGTCGTTTTCTTTTGCTTCCCTTCTTGTCTATCTTTCTTTTCCCTGCGTGCGTTTTTGTTTCGCTTGTTTCTTTGACTCTCTCCATACTATATATTTGGATTCTTTTTCCCCACCTGCCAGGTGAGGGTTGTTAGATTTTATCACAGTTGTTCTTCCTCCTCCGCCTCCTCCTCCTCCTTCCTTCCCCCTTCCTCCTTGCTTCCTTCCTCGCCAATCTTCATCGCCAATCTGCTTCGCCAATCTGCTTCGCCGATCCACCTGGACCTCAACCACAAGGATCCCCTCGCAGTGTGCACCCCTGGGCCTCAACCGCAAGGATCCCCGCAGTGTGCACCCCTGGACCTCAACCGCAAGGATCCGATCGCAGTGTGCATCCCTGGACCTCAACCGCAAGGATCCGATCGCAGTGTGCACCCCTGGA
>CAXAMN010015003.1:49734-97240 GCA_963970005.1 Durusdinium trenchii | reverse complement strand
TCACAAACACATAACCACAAACACAAAACCACAAACACACAACCACAAACACACAATCACAAACACAATCACAATCATCAACACGCAACTACAAACACAATCACAAACACACAATTACAAACACAACTACAAAGACACAATCACAAACACACAACCACAAGCATACACACAACACAACCACAAACACACACACACAAACACCCAAGCACAAACACACAACCACAAACACGCAACCACAAACACACAACCACAAACACACAAACACACAACCACAAACACACAACCACAAACACAACCACAAACACATCCACAAACACAACCACAAGTACAAACACACAATCACAAAGACACAACCACAACCACAACCACAGCTACAAACACATAATCACAAAGACACAACCACAACCACAACTACAAACACATAATCACAACCACTACCACTACCACAAACACAACCACAAACACATCCACAAACACACAACCACAAACACAACTACAAACACACAATCACAAAGACACAACCACAACCACAACTACAAACGCACAATCGCAAAGACACAACCGCAACCACAACCACAACCACAAACACACAATCACAACCACTACCACTACCACTACCACAACCACAAACACACAACCACAAACACAACCACAACACAGCACACAACCACAGCACACAACCCGAGGACCCACAAGCAACATCGAGAACTACAATACTAACGACTATGGCAACATGCTCCTCACTATGGCATCAAGACAAATGATTGAAATGTGATGGTGGGGATCACTCGAAGTAAAGTAATTGTTCTTTGCGTTTGGGTTTCACCTTGCTCTCCTATCGTTTCGATGTTCCAACTACGTGTTTTGCAAATGCTTCATCGCTCTCTTTGCTATCATCTCGTCTAATTTTCCTTTTTCATCTTCCATAATTAACTTTCTTGTGTGTAGCCGGCTCGTGTTGATTCCCTTTACGGTTATATCTTGGTGGGCTATGTGGTCTTCAATGGTCCCACAAGAGGTCTTTCACAGTGGAAGTTTCACCACCGTACTCAGCTAAGTCTCGCCAAGAGAACGTCCCAGTGAAGACCCAAAAAGCAACCACATATACAACCCTGCCGCCAGGCAAGCACCCACACGGGTCCAAAAGAAACCCCACACAGGTGCCCCAAAAACCCAACCGACGAAAAAACAAGATGGAACCCACGAAACCGAATGCAAACACGTACTCGGAAAAAAAACACTCAAACAATTTTTGACACGTGGGACACTCTTGTAGGACACATTCCTTTAGGAAACCTTTGCGCGACACTCTTGTGCACCCTTGCGGGGCACCTTGTATGACACTCACTCTTCTGGGGCACTCTTGCGGAACACTCTTGTAGGACACTCTTGTGGAGCATTCTTGTGGGACACTCTTGCAACTCTTGTGGGCACTCTTGCGGGACACTCTTACACTCTTGTAACTCTTGTAGGACTGTCTTGTGGGACACGGAACACTCTTGCGGAACACTCTTGTAAGACACTCTTGTGGGTCACTCTTTTGGGACACTCTTGTAGGACACTCTTGTGGAGCACTCTTGTAGGACACTCTTGTAGGACATTCTTGTGGGACACTCTTGCGGGACACTCTTGTGTGTCACTCTTGCGGGACACTCTCGTAGGACACTCTTGCGGACACTCTTGTGGGACACACTTGTAGGGCACTCTTGTGGGACACTCTAGTAGGACACTCTTGTCGGACACTCTTATGGAACAGTCTTGTGGGACACTCTTGTGGGACACTCTTGTGGGACACTCTTGTGGGACACTTTTGTGGGGCACTCTTGTAGGACACTCTTGCCGGACACTCTTGCCGGACACCCTTATGGAACACCCTTGTGGGACTCTATTGTGGGACACTGTCGGATAATGTTGTGGGACACTTCAAGTCTGCAAAGCGAGCGTTTCGTTCGAGACTTCCTCCAAATTAATGCTTCGTTTCGAACAAGACTTCCTCAAAAACTCACGTTTCGAGTCTGCAAGACGAGCGTTTCGTACGAGACTTCCTCCAAAAGTCACGTGTCCAGTCTCCAAACCGAGCGTTTCGTACGAAACTTCCTCCAAAAATCAGGCCGGAAGCCCCATCGGAGCACGCACATCAAGCAGCCCTGCCAAGCAGTTTCGCGACTCCAGCCCCTCCAAACAACGACCGCTCACACGCCAATCATCCCAATGTCACAGCGACATTCACCTCCACCACAACTCGCAACCTCACGATTCCCTGCGCCTGCCACGAACATTTACGTGTCCACACGTCTGACACGCACAAAGTACGGCCCCTGCCACGAAATGTCACCTCCGCCACACCTCGCAACCTCACTATTCCCTGCGCCTGCCACGAAAATCGCACTTCCATACCCCAAAGCCCGCACAAAGTACTGCGCCTGCCACTAATAGTGACAATATCATATCATGTGAGCTGCAACAAAGTTTGCACCACACCACACGCTTGGAATGATTTCGACACGTTCTGGGCACACTCCCATCCACCAAAATCACCATCTCAGCTGAGACTTGTCACGAAAACACAGCTTCGATGCAACACCCTGAAGCGCAAATCCCAATGTCACAGCCATATCCAACACCCCAAAAACACAACTCTCCAAGCGCCAGCCCCGATGTGAGATGTGACTACGCAGAAAACTGCGGATCTCACAAACCGCTGCACCTGCACAGTGAAATTATCCTCCACTGACACTTCAACAACTTACGTTTCCACACGATTCTTCGCTATTTCACACGAATCTGACACGTCACGCTTCCATGCAAAACCCTCTCCAAAAGCTTCCGCAATGGCAGCGCCTTAGCGCCCTACCGCGAACACTTGCGGTCGGTTGACAACGGTTGCGAACGCTGAGACAATGGGTCGCGAACAAGCCTCTACCCCCAAACCCCCAGAGTTAAACGAGAACCCTTCGCTACGCATTCGGGAAAACGACCCACACAGGTCAAAAAGCAACCCGACAGAGGTGTCCAACCACACATTTGAAACCCTGTACCTCAGAAACAGCTCTAAAAAAGACCCTTCCCAACCAAACGGTACTATTTGAAACCCTGTACCCCGGAAACAGATCCAAAAAATATCTGCCGGGTGCCAAAACAATCCAGTCCGATGTTTTTCCTGCTATGATAGCTATACAAGCTATTACAATTGTGTACTGGCGAGGGAATTGGTCACCAGTCTGGACACTTGACCTGCCGTCACAAAAACATACACTCTTCTGTGCGCCATGAAAGTCCAAAAATCAAGACTTCGGGCGCTTTTCAGATCACTTGTCTCACGCCTTTCTGGGACTCTAACTCGCCACTCACACTTTTGGGAGACACACACACACGAACATCCCCAAGCCGACCGACGGTGAAGGGGTCGAGCGTGACCCGCATTTGGTGGGAAAACATGAGTGTAGACTCTTGATTCATAAAACCCCCCATGAAAGAGGTTTTTCAATCCAAATGGGGTGAGTTTATGTATACCTCAAGAGTCTACCTGAAAACGATTAGGCCCCCACCGTGTAGTACTCGTTTCGTCAGACTCGTCACAGGCCGGCGCCTGCATCGACCGCGTGGGTGTCATCTTCAAAAGGATCGAAGGTTTCAACCTGTGCGGTGACGGCTGCTTTCGGCACCTGCATGGGTGGACCTGTCCCGTCGTCGAACCGGGCTGGATCTGCGTGGGTGGACCTTGCCGGTCAAAAGGGCTATAGACTGGAGGTCAAGGCAAGCCAGGCATATCTGGAGCTTCCATCTGGGCCACATGTCTGGCCGAAGGTCATCGATGAAGCCAGCCGAGGTGGGCGGAGATGTTGCATAGTTAGAAGATCCAGGGGTATATTCCAGTTGCAAGGAATATGGACTCCCGTGGTATCGGGACTATGTTTTTTGACCCCAAAGTCTATATACATAATATATCATGGATCTATCCTAATACCGGTAACAGTGGTTGATGATGATTGGTAAAATATAGTAAAGGCCTTGTTCCAAAAAAGACAATAATTACTTGTATTTGTTTACTGACAGGTAAGAAAACTGCTTGCCGGAAGGTATATACTTGCCTGGAAGAATGTTATTTCGCTTATATAGCTAACTCCTATCAGATTTGAACAACCATTGGATTTCATATTTTTTTTACTTTTAAACCAAACAACAATCATTTGTTTTACAAAGGACTTCACAGCTTTACAACCACGCTCCTTCATCCTTCCAAGTCCTATGGGTTTTTTTATTGAGGTCCTGGACTGTGAGAAGTGATGTCATTGAGGATGTATGAATGAATGAAGATGAGGGTGTCATTGATCATAAGTTATCAGTTATCAATGAGTTATAGGCTGCGCTTACTGTCGTCCCGACTGGGGAAACCCCCAAGTTCAGCTACCAGCTACCCAATGGCCTTGTCCATCAAAGGACCCAGTTCCCCGTCGTCTTCCTCTTCCTCTTCCTCCTCCGCTTCCACTGGCAGGTCCTTGGGAGATCCATGAATCAGGACACCATTTCGACACGACACCCCCCCTGATTGAAACGCGCAACTTCTGAGTAGTGCCTCACACAAAGAAAAAAGACAAATCAAATGCAACCAAACGAGTTTAACTTATTTGATAGCGTTTTGCTTATGCAACCAAACGAGTTTATCTTATTGATATCGTTTTGCTTTTCTGCTGAGGTTTCTCATGGTTGGAACCCAGAGGTTGGGCAGATGATCCACACACTTCCTGGGTAGGCTTCCCACCACGCCTGGACGTGGTCTCCTTCGAAGGAATCAAACGTTCTCCAGGAAGTCCTTAGTGTCCCGACCCCCCTCCAAGCCGGCCGCCCTCCCCCCCGACCGGCCCGGGCAAGAGCGAAGCAAACAGGTCTCCAGTTCTTCCGCACCTAAACGGGGTCTCTCCCGGTTCGCGCCGAAACCGCTGTGCGTTGAGAAACCCGTGGGTGAAGGGAATCATAGAAGAAGAGACGGAGGAGGTTGGGAGGTCGACCTTTCCTCAAAGGGGGTTTGGAGGTGTTCCACTGCCCCATGTGATTCGGCCGCTGAGTGTGTCACATGGGCAACTCGGCGTAAGGATCTTCCTGGCGCGGGGTGTGGCAGTGTCACCCGGAAAGCCTGAAACGGAGGATAAGTCGCTTAGAAAGGAATAAGAGCTATAAGGATATAAGGAATTTCTATTGCGGGCTTACTATGCACCGGTCAGACGGGATCTTCAAAAACAAAAGCCACTGACCCCGCCAACTTCTCCACTGAACATCGGCGCAAGCTCAGAAGCTCCCCCCCAACATCGGTGTTCGAGGACGCTCCTCGTCTGGTTCACCCTGCTCTGGCACTTGCCCATCCTGGCGGCAAACCGGGCTGGGGTCAGACCACGGAGACCTGAAAAAAAGCACAACTGTGTTCAAAACAGGTACAACATCCTTCAGACCCTAATTGCAATCCACCAATCAAATTCAAGCAGGACAGCTATAAATAAGCTCATCACCTCTATACTTCTAGGGCCGCCACGGATGGCACTTCGCTGTTGATCCTTTTTGCTTCACACGCTCCCGAAAACCCTCTGTCCACGACCCAAAAATCGAAAGGCATTTGACCACCTCTTGCAAAGGCAAGGCACGAATCCAACTACCTGAAGTCGACCCGGAACTCGTACCTCCAAAAAAGTCGTATACCGGCTTTTGCTTTAGGTCATACTCTATTTTCTAGGGTACGAACTGGAGGGTCCAACTACACTCCCCTGAGAAAAAAAACACACAACCATGGTTTTATATGGTTATAGCATAGAAGGCAGCGATTTCGGACTGACACCGAGTCATTCGACCCGGTGCCCGGTGCGCCGCGGTGCACCGTGCCCACCTTTGCATCGAGTACCGTGGCCGGCGCAGAGTGGCTGCTGTGTTTCCTCCAGGCCATCCTGCGCACCGCGAGCGCCGGGGTTGGCCCATTTTTGCTGAAAAGCAGCGCTGAAGAAAACACATCGAGAGGCCAGAGGACTGGCATAGTACACCTCCAGTCGTACCTCCTCAGAAGGTATGACTGGACCTGCCAAACCCACCCCAAACACCTTCTGAGAAGGTACGACTGGAGGCCTAGGGATGTATTAAAGGTGGTTTGAGGGGGGTCAATGTAGGCATATGTTCCGCACATTCGAGTGTCTAAGTTTGGGTCCGTCCTGATCTCAGAACTGAATTCCCCATTGGAGATCCCTGGAAAGAGATCGGTTGTTCTCCATTTCCCCGCAAAAAAGAAGTGTGGGCAAGTAATCCACGTACATCCTGGGTTCTTCCATCTCAGTTAGTTCGACTGGTGCAAAGTGTCTTCTATACAAATATGCTCAGACCAGAGGTGCCTGAGTCGGGCGGAAGAAAGAACATCCACTAGCATGAGGGACAAAGTTCCCAAGTTCCACCCAACCCTATCCCCAATGGCCAGCCACTCCATATATGGCATATTACCTACATTGGGGTGGTTGAGAAGGGGTGAATGGTCAATGTAAGTGTATACATGGAGTGGGAATGAGATCGATGGAACTCACTCTGTGGATTCAACTCATTGAACCCACTTCTGATCTATACTTGGAATCCAAATATATCGCCATTTGCTTACATGATCTTACACGTGTTCTCCATTCTGTGAGCTTCCCCTTGGGGTGTGAAAGCCCCTGTTGACTTTGCGACTTTAAGAACTCGAAACCACCCGAGTTCATGGCCACATCGGAGAACCGGTTGACGTGCTGGGATCCTCCGAACCCTCTCTGGTCTTTTGGACACTGCCAGGGTCCCACGCAGGGGAACAAGAACCCTATAACCAAACCTTCACCTGCTGAGGGTCCTTGATTCTTAGGGAATCAAGTACATCTACCAGGGCCCCCACCCGGGCCAGGGTTGTGTCCAAGAATAGCTCCTTTTGGAGCTTCATGGGTGTGAACCACCCGGGCCACCGGGAACCCCCCCTGGTAGATCCATTCATCAGTCCGACCTTCTCGCTCTTGGAAGGGTGCACACAAGAGCTCCACAAGGTACGTAGAGTGCGAAATAGAGCACCGAACGGATCTATGGAACATGTTGGTGTTTGGGATGTGTCAGGGGCTCCGAACGGCCCATCTCCTCAGGTTCGGTGGCTAGACCCCCCTGGCAAGCCGTCTTCTCAGGAGGTGGGCCAGGAGCCCTAGGGTAAGATGGTTTATAATTCCAACTGTCTTCGAAACACATGGTAACAGAATAGGATTCCAGGCCATTGTGCATAATAGGCTCCAACCTATTATGGCCATTTCAACCTAATTATGGTTGTCTGGGATATTGTTTATAATGGCCTGGTTTATCAGGAATAGGATTCCAGGCCATTGCACATCGAGACCACATGACAAACCTGGAACAGTGGTCTTGACCTCCATCTGAGCCATCTGTGCGTCTATTGAGCGCATCCCACTAAATATCTCGTCCACCATAAAGTCCACCACTCCCGCGGAACGGACATGGAAGCCATGTAAAATGAAGTATATTGAACAAATATGCAGAATTCCTGCCTCTTCCCTGCTATAGATATCCAAAAGACCCGAACCATCAAGGGCCGAAGCGTCCGTGCTGGACCGGTGGACGGACGCCGAAGCGTGGTCCATGTCGGTCCGGTGTTCTCGCAGCCTCTGCGCCTTGCCAACTTGGATAAAGGTGTTCACGACCTGTGGTGGAAAGTGGTGAAAGGCCATGGACTTTCTGAATCTTTTGGTCCGTCCAGTCGGTTGAGGTTTGACACTGTCGACGACGTCTGGGTTGAACAGGAACCGACATGTGGTTTAGGAAGAAGATGTAAGAATTCACTTCTAAAGCGAAAGGACTTATAGCCCCAGAACAAATAAATCTGGTCCTGAAAACCTCATTGATGTAGTGTCTTTACAACGTGAACCCGGTTTCGGTACAGGTCCTGAAACCTGTAGGCCTTTCGGGTCGAGTCGATGGGGGCCCTACCAGGTGTTCAGGACCGGAGAAAAACAGATGCAAACCATGGTGTCAACATGTGTCAACTGTTGGACACCCATATGGTTTACATTCGTTTATGGTGGAGATAGAGTGTCCAGACCTGGCGTTTTGACGGACATGCAATTTGGATAGAATATGTTCTTTTCTGCCTTCGCTCACTGCTTTAGCCACACATTGGTGTTGATGCTGCTGACATCAATCTACTGATGCAAAACAAGAATGGCCTGTGAAGCCTGTGCCTAGACCCAATTCTGCCACACTTGCAGTCCATCTTCTACACTGGTTGACAAACGAGCCCACTTCAGTATATGAGATAGCTGCTCTATTTGCTGTAAAGAATCAGCATGTTACCAAGCAGTAACAAGGCCAACATTCCTGTCAACTGGCACAAATTGCCTGGCATGTATTGTATAACAACTGTAATATATATATATATATTCATACATATTCCCCAAAAGGAGTTTGAACCATAGGGAACATCACAAATCACCTGATTCGCAAAACCAGGATGAGGTGTCAACTGTGGGACAACATATCGTTTACATGCGTTGACGGTGGATAGAGTGTACAAAACCTGGTGTTTGAGGAACATGCAGCAATACAATTTGTGGAGGGTCTTAGAATCTCTATACCTAAGACATCCGGGCATGTAAAAGCGTAGTTGTTTTGTGAAATTCAACAAAGTTATGTCCCTTGAATGTCCGTTGATGTTGTTTGTGAGTGGAGGGTATTATTACAATCTCTAGCTAGTTCTTTTCTGTCTTCGCTCACTGCTTTAGCCACACATTGATGTTGATGCTGCAGACATCTACTGACGCAAAACAAGAATGGCTGGTGCCTAGACCCAATTCTGCCACACTTGCAGTCCATCTTCCACACTGGTTGACAAACGAGCCCACTTCAGTACATGAGATAGCTGCTCTATTTGCTGCAAAGAATCAGCCTGTTTCCAAGCAGTCAGAAGGCCAACATTCCTGTCAAGAATCAAAGACCGAAGTCTCTGGTTGAAAGCATCCTTGTTCGGGATCTTCGCCAGAATGACATCGACATCTTGTTGGCGGCTTGCTTTCATGTCTTGCACTCTAAGGCCTTCTAGCATGTGCTGTCTTCGGAGCAGCGTGTCTTTATTCCTCACCAGGAGGATCTGAGTCATACCCATTCGATGAGCTTCGAACAGCTCAGCCATACACCAGGCTCGGCTGAAGAGTTCCAATGATGCATCGACAGCAACCACCTCTGCAAAAGACACATCTCTGCATGCTAGAAAAGACATCATGTCGTCGAACTTGTTCATTTCACAATGAATGCTCTCCCCATGCTGGTTCAAAGGTGGCGTGCTGTTGAAGAATTTGGGAGTCCCGCATGAACATACCGGATGTGGCAGCATCGTGACAGGATCAACATCTGCACGTGGGTTCGCTCCACATATCCCGGAGTGTTGGTTCACCGCAAAGGCACAAATCCAGTAGACATCCTCCAAGTTTCCTTGCACCTGGATCATTTGCTCCAAGGCATTGATGCCCACCTCATCGGACAGCAAAGCAGAAACTAGCTCAAAGGTGTGCTCCTCAAGGGCATCAGCAATGACACTCGCCAGCAAGTCTCGGAAAAGGTTGGACCAGTTGTGGGTCACCATCTTTTGGGGCATCTTAGGTTCACCTCTATTGACTAGCTGTGCATAGGAGCTCCCGTTTGCTGCAGTCATTGGGATAATCGCCTGTCGCACAACATCATTGGTAGTGTGCACATTTGGTCTGTAAGACAACATGACGTCCTTCCCCAATCTGCGATAAAATAACAGCAGTTCCTGCACAGATATACCGCGACCAGCCAGTTCCTGAGTGATTGCTTCCCATTCGCTTCCGACGATCTCTCTGGTCGGCCTCACCTGTCTCACCGGCCTCACCGATTTGAAGCAGGAACAGCTGTCTGTGGACGTGTGGTTTTCAGCAACTCGTCCCCAAAAACGATAGGCCCCCGACAGCAGAATCACACCAATTGTGTGGGTGACCAAGTTCACACATTGCGCCAGTTCCGTAAAGGTGTCAGCAACATCGACTATTCCCAGAAGGGCATTCACAAAGGAAAGAACCAAAGTGCAGGTGCTGGCTAAGCTAATCACCAAGCCAAGACCTTGCAGCAATGCCGCTCTGCGGCTGCGGCGCAAAGCCTTGCCGGACTCGAAAGAAACACCCTGCGCCATCTGCTGCGCAGCATGAAAGATGGTCAAGACACGGCACAAGGTGGCGAACACAAGAAGCATCCAAATGACAAAACAACATGGGATGAAAAGCGCGAATGCGGCAAGGGCAATGTACATAAGAATGCCCAATTTGCCACGTTGTATCGCATCAGGAATCAAGGCGAGAGTGCCCAGTGTGAGCAAAGCAAGTTCTGCCCAAAGAATTCTGTTCAGCCACACTCCACATCGAGGTTGGTTGAGTGCTGGCCAAATGCTTTGGAGACGGTTCTGGACCAATATCTGCAGCATCACAATTTCACAGACGTGCAAGACAACTTTGAGATCGAGCAAGAAATAGCCTGTCTCGATGTTTCCGCTAAAAAAGGCAATGATCCAGCTGGTGTAGGTTAACCCCTCGATCCAGTTGAGAACCAGAAAACCTGAAGCCTGAAGGAGGTGTGGCGTTGAGGCATGGCACCATACCCACATAGCTCCACAAGCTGCCACGGCTGTACAAGCCATCAGGATGAGGAAATCCATATCTGCATGATATCTCAAATAGTATGATATGTCACCCATGTCACCCCTAGCGCCAATGAGGAGGGTTCCCAAACTACTCAGCACGATGACGCACACAGCGCCGAGACATGTCCAGCATCTGTGCAGTGACGGGTCGAGTTTGAACTTCCAAAGACTTCCTTGAATTTGTTTGTTTGGGATTCGGAACCGGGAAAACACACATGTATAAACATAGTATTAAGTATATATATATTATAAGTATCTATGTTATCAAACATATATAAGTATAAATGAACAAAACCACCACCCTAAACACCACGCTTCGGACTTGGCAGGAACCCGACGTCTCAACCGTGTTCTCCGTCTCACTGTCAGTGGTGTTCTCCGTCTCCGATGTCTCCGATGTCTCCCGCCAGTCGTGCATGGCGGCGCAACGCAGCGAAGGCATTGAGAGACATCGAGCCAAACTGAAGGGTTCGATGTCTCGATCGTCTTCTTCACGATGCACATAGACAACCCCGGGGTTCCCCTGGTTTTTGCAGGGGGTGTCTATATGTCTAGATGCGATGTGGGTGGTGGATGGATGGTCTCTTCACCACGTAATTATATTGTGACGGTCACGACCGAGGCCGAGGGTAGCCAAGGAGGATCCGACTTCACCCAAACATGAAGCGACGACGTCCTACGAACGGGTCGACTCCAGGTATGAAGTCAGGTCTGTTGCACCAGATCTTCGAGTCAATCGTTGCTCTGTTGCACCGGCTCACTGGGTTCAAAGGCACATGGAGTCTATGGATTCAGGAACCTGGAAAACACTTCTAAACTAACTTAAACATATTCACCAAAGGGGGATTTGCCCATACCCAAACACTCCATGTATGGTATATATGCATGCCTACATTGAACCCAAATGTAGGCATATATAATCACAGCCGCCAGTCTTTTTCACGCGTTGCAGCCAGTTTGTCTGAAATCGAAAAGCTCGATGGAAACATACGATTGAAACAGTAACCTCTCGGGGCCCCGACACCCCTCGACTTCCGCCAAACCAGGAAGAAGGGGGTGCCCCCCAGTGCCCCTCATGGCCGCAGCCGCCAAACCGGCGCTCCATGAGCCCGAACACTTTGAGAGGGACTACCTTGGATAACCTCCATCTCCCAAAGGTAGCCTTTGAGGGTTCACACTCTCTTCTTCTACCCTCGAAACGTCGAAAAAGGACAGGTTTTTCGGGGCTTTCCACGTCCCCCTGGTCTGGGCGCCTTCCGGGGCCCAGGCTCAAGGATTGGGGCGCTAATCCGTCGTTCAGGTATATACGAGCCGTTTTCGCGGCTCCCCAACGTCCTTGGACGAGCAACCGATCGAAGCTACCGTGGCGCTGGAAGAAAAATGTTGCCCCCCCCTACGGAGGGAATAGGGTCGGTAGGCAAAGTCTTGGAGCTTCAGTCCGTCTACGGCGCGATTAAACAAATGGCGCCAGGCATGAGGTTTTATAGTGAGGAAATCATTAGGCTTGGCTAGACACTTCCAGCGATAAAGGCCCGGAATCACAGAAGACTCATGAATGGTCACGCTTTCAGCAGCCCCTTGTCGGGCTCCAGACTTGGCCATGCCCAGAGAAATGACCGCTGGACCTTTGGGTGTAGTCAGATAGATGTCCTTTGCGCGGAGACTTAAAAGTTCTCCGGTGCGCAACAGTCCAAAAAATGCTACGCGAAGCGAAAGGCCAAACTCAGGGCAGTCTTGCATCACGCTCCAACCACATAAAGCATTCAGCAGAGTGAGTGTCAGAGGTGGCGCACGGTTCGGGATTTCCGCCGAATTCCAAGCTTATTTCATCAGCCGCCAACTTCCCGGGAGCTTTTTCTTGAGACCAGGCTCATAGTCCTGGAGTGCTGCAAGCGCATTGTTAGCAACAGTCTTCCCTTCTCCTGAGGGGCACAGGAACTCTAGGTAGTCTGGCAGGCGAATGCCCTCCCTTGTCAACCAATCCAAAAACTGATGTAGAGCTTGATCATAGCGATGTCGGGTGCGTGGCTGAACAGTGAGGTCTTTCAACTTTCCTAGACTCTTGCGTACTTTTTGGCGTTGCTGTTTGCTGCGGCCTTCAACTATCTTCTTCGTGCTTTTAGCCATCCTTTTCGAACCGGCCGGCGGGACGGGCGGTCCGCCGGGTTTTGCTTTGTATCAATGTAGCCCCAGGCTACATGAAGTCCGCTAGCCAACAACAACGCGCCAATTTTAGCAAGAGTTCTTCGGAGTTTTCGACTACTCGACCGACCACGCGACAAAGCATGTAGCACGACAAGCGAATCAACAAGGTGCAAACACTTAGTGCCATGCTCTTTCAGCTCTTTGATGCGCCAGATCAAAGCCGTCTTCACAGCCCTGAGCTCTAGGGCGTTTATGTGCTCTTTCTCACCCGTCCAGCGCCAGCCTACGACATCACGCCACCTCCACAACTTTCCGGGAATGGATGCACGCAGTCGATGGTATCGAGCGGGGATGTCGGTGGCCAATTGCAAAAAAATGTCTTCCCCTTTCACAGAGACCTGACCCAAAAGCTTTTGCACCAGACCATAACTCTCCTGTCCGGGGGCGGTACTATGTCGCAAAGGAGGACGCATCAACAAGTCTGCCATGTTAGGGCATTTACCTGGTGTCAAGGAGTCAACAATCTCCTAGATGCTTTTCTGCTCATTCAAGCCCAAAGTGGCAAAGAGGCAATGTAACAAACACGCCACAACGGGGACCGACCAACTATTGCCCAACAACGTCAGCCGAAGATCGCTGCAGCGGGTTGTTTCGGTCTCAGATTTGGGAAGACACTTAGCAGTATACTGGAAGGGAAAGCCTAGGATCGCCTCCCGCTCAACTATGGAAGGAATTCGCACGTCCCCTTGGGAGTCGATGACAGTGTTCTCCCATCTGTATTGGTATGGGGGGAACCTGTGTTGATCAGCGCGCCACCTGGCAACAGCTTCAGGGGGACACAGCGCGAGCCCCGCCGGCTTCCTTCCTGGCATGGGAGATGGTCGTGAGGTGGTGAAGGTGGGGAGACTACCCTGAGATGCAAGCTTCCAACCGGGTTCCAAGAAGTCACGTTCATCGATCTTCGCCTCAACGCGTAGGCTCCCGGCCAGTGGTAAGCGATGAGTCTCTCCACGACAAATCGAGGCACCTTGGATTTCTCTTGGCTCCCAGTTAAACCAATACAACCGGGGGCGTCGACACAAGGACAAGCTTGCCGAGTCCACCAGCCACGGATAAATATCATAGGCTTTCGACATAACCCTACAATCTTCAACATCCATGGAGGCCACATTCTCAACAAGAGTGAACACCGGACACCACGAGAAGAACCTCCTCAAGAGCTCCTCAACTCGCGGCACGTGGGAGAAGAGGCAGGAACGCACGTCACGCAGAGCACCCCTTCGATCCGTGTTCAATCCTGATACGCCCTGACATGGTGGCCCGGCGCCAAGGAGGACCGCGCAAACGCCAGGGAATCTCAGGCACCAACTACTAGCCTCGTGCTCGTCGATCTTCTTCACAACCTCGGGAAACCAGCTTTCAACCACCCGGAGAAATCTCCGCAGCAACGTACCCAGCAACTGGCACCTGAAGGGCGTCTACTGCAATGCGGAGAGCTCCAATGCCATCGAAGAGGGACACCACCAGGATCGCACCTATATACTTCATCCTGGGAGATCACATCTCCCCTGCAACTGGCCAAGCTTGCCGCTATCCCGTAAGGGCTAACATTCCTCGACACGCACAACCCACCTCCAGTTGTGGAGGCGTCACTCGCCGTCACCTTCTCTGAGATCGGTGTGCGAAAGTCCATATAGGCTAGCGGGGTCAAAGCGACAAACCGAATGATCTCATGCTCTACCTCTGGTCCTAAGCTAGCTCTCTGCGTCGCCTTGAGGTTGTCCAGTTCGACCACGCGTCTCCAGATTGCATTCAACCCTGCTAGAAGAGGGCGCCTGAACATCGCAATGTATACAAAGCCTCCTCCGATAACTTGGAGCTCTCGCTGTGAAGCCTTCCCTTTGATCACTGCCTCGCAAGCAAGCTTCACGTACCTCATCACCTTTTCGGGCTTGGGCCCGGCTCTACCGAGCTCACCACCCACCCAAGCGCCTTGAACCTCTGCCTTGACGGATTGCATCACGGCTTTCTTGGGATGCCGGGGGAGTCCAAGGGTCTCATAGGTCTGCCTCACTGCTAGCGTCCAGGCTGAGGGGGTCCCAGCCACCATCTCAGCTAAAGACCTATCTACCTTTTTCAGCTCATCGTAGTTATCAAGATAAATCCTGAAAAGGTGAAGGCCGATCTCGCCTGATTTCTTGATGCCCTGAGGCCAGCCTTGCATCACCTTTCAAGGCCTGATTGATCACTGGATCTCTCAATGGTCTTTGTCCCGTACAATGAATTCAATGCTTGCACCACTGCATCTGCACAAAACATGGGGGAGCTTGAGGCCTCCAAAGACGATGGAAGGGGCAAGGAGAACAAGTCCCCCTTGGTCTTGCTGCAACGCGTGTACATCTGTTCCTGCACCTTCAACGCCTCTAAGAGAACCTTCCCAAGCTCCTCAAAACGCAAACCCTTTTTTTCGACATGTCGTGGCAAGGTGTTGACGACACTCTTCTAGTAATATATAACATTTGTTTGAATGTTTGGAAAATATGAAATGCTTGCCGCCTGCTTGCTTCCGACAACGTCCATCTCGACCCACTCACCAGTGGGGAGGCATTAGTCGTCGGGCCAACTCCTCTCCCAACACCATTGGACTTCTCGTTGCGACCTCTCAAGTGCTGGGAGTCTCGCTCCCCTTCAACTTCATACGCAGTCTGCCCAATGTCCTCAGCGCCTCCTGTCATCGCCTCACGACACTGGGAGACCACATTCTCCCTTGGAAAACTTTCTCTCGACTTGCCCTGCTCAGCCCTCATACTATAGCCCCTCTTTGAACTCTCTTCCAACAGCCTCTCTATTGCCTCATCCTCCAACACGCCCAATGTATCAACCAATGTCGCACCCCTCAATGCACCATCCTCTTCAAGCTCCTCTGCTTTGTCCTTTGGATCGTCTCTCAAACCTCCTTCGGAGTCTTTCTTGTGCCTTTTATTACTCATTCTTCTTCTTTCCTTTTCCCTTTTCTCTCTTCCCTTTCTCTCCTTTTCCTTTGTCTCCTCCGGAGGTGTAACGATCCTTTCCTTTCCCAGCACTTTCTCCCTTTTCTCGGCCTCCTGAACCACTGGCGGAGTATGGTCTTTGGGAAGCTAGGCGATCTCTGAGCTCTTCACGGGCCAACTTCGCGGCTTCTTGTCCTTCAGGACCTTAAGGCTCAACCCGACGGAGTCAGCGCTGACCAACTCCAGCTGTCTCGCAACTGTCCAATGTCCGCCTCGAATCTGTTGATCGAGGGCTTTGATACGCTGTGCCACCAAGTCCAGCGCGCGTGCAGGATGTCCACGAAGTAGCAAGTCGGCCCCCTGTGACAGCATAAGGAGCTCTTGACTCATCGACGGCGAGCATAGTGGCTGCATCTCCGAGCGGTAATACTGCGAAAAGATCGGAGGAAGAGTCTTCCGATCCTGGGAGTACAGGCTTCCGATCTGGGTAAGCAAGGACTCCTTCATGTTGGCGACCGTCTGTGCTGCCAGGCTTCCTGGGTAGCGCCGCGTCAGGCGCAGGGCTCGCTTGCGCTCTTCGAACAAGCCTTCACCATCTTCTTCCGACTCGCTCGAGGCGCTCGAGCTGCACGTCTCCTCACTGGACGATCGCTTCCTCTTCTTTGAGCCCTTGCCTCCAAAGCGCTTCGCCCTCTTCAACAGCCTGCTGCGAGCCTCAGCATCTGGGTCCAAGCAGGTCCCGGCATACAATGCATGCAGCCAACGTTTTCTGGCCTCACTCAAGCAATGCATTGCTCCCTTCTTCTCCTGTCTCCTTCTTGGCGCTACCAACCTGCCTCTCCTCGTGAAGCGTCCTCAACTTGGCCAGCTCGTCATGCCGTGGTCCGCTCAACCCATCCCCTGCTGCTGGTTTTGCGTCCAACCCATCATACTGGATCTGCCAAGGCTTCGGCTCTTCCTCAACCAACCAGTAGCCAGCAGCATGGATGATGTCCGGGCCCGTCTCTCTCTGCCCGCAGTCAGGCCCACACACGTGGAGCTGAAAGGTACGCTTCTGAGGGTCGGACAGGAGCTCCATCATGTGGTCGCTTTGCGTACCTGTTGCACGGAAGCTCAAAAACTCCTCATCTTTGCCAAGGCCCTCCACATAGCCTGCCAGCTTTATATGCCCCTCATAGTAGGATGCCTGAGCTAGCTCTATGAGCCCAAGCGTCCTCAACTGCACAGCGGCGAGCTCTCTGAAGGAATGGAGCCGGGTCACCTTCTCCTCTGCTTCCACCTTCTTGGGTGGTCTCCTTCGCAGCGCTGGGGCTCTGGTAGCTGGTCTGGCTCGAGGTGGCATCACCTTCGTCGGTTGAAGAGCTCCTGCTTAGCTCTTCTAATCACTCCTTTGTTTTTCCCTACCCACCAACGCGGGTGGCTGCTATAGGGCACTCTTCCGATCCAGCCTGGGCCTCGCGGGGCTGGTGGCCTCCTCGGCGGCCTCACTGGTGGTGCTCGCACAGGGGGTTGGCGCACCGGTGGAGGAGCTGGCGGAGGCCCAGGTGGTGTGTGCGGGCTGCGGGGCCTGGCCGGTGACTTCGGCTTTGGAGCCTCGCTTCTTTTTGCCTCTCGCACTCGAGGCCCAGTCACGGAGCTGCTGCCTGACGGGGACCTCCTCCTTCGCCGATCCCTCTCCTTCTTCTCTTTCCGCTCTCGCCGCGTCCTCTTCTTGTCTCGCCCTCTCGAACTGGGAGAACTGCTTGATCTCTCCCTTCGCCTTCTCCTCTTGGGTTTTTCCTTCTTTGCACTGCTGGGTTCTTCTGGCTCCACCTCAACCTCCTCTTCTTCTACTGGTGGAGCACGCTTGTCTTTGGACGGTGCTGTGAGCTTTGCCTCGGACCGTTCAACCCCGGGTTCAGGGCCACTATGGCTTGGTCTGGGAACTCGGACGGTCTGGGAGCTGTAACCTCGGCTGGTGCTCCGCTGGTGTGCCGATGGTATGGGGGAGGCGGTGGCAAGGGTAGTCTGCTGGGGCCCTTGCTGGATCCGGATGGGCGACTTGGGTTAAGGGGCGGTTGGTCTCTGTCGGGCTTGTTGGTCCTGGCTGTTTGCGGGCTCTTGGTCTCCTTCGATTCTTCCTCTCTTCTCTCGGGCTTGTCTTGGGGCTTGTCCTCACGCTGGGCTTTGTCCTTGGCTGCCTTTTCTCGATCACTCAGTCCTCGGATCTCGGTGAGCCAGTCCTGGAGCAGAGTGAAGCAGCCTTCGAGAAAGACGACGGCCGATTCGTCCTTCCCGGGAGGTACCACGTTCCTCAGTGATACCTGGAGCTGGTATGCCTTGCGGCAGGGACCACAGCTGGCCACCCCTTTGTCTCTTACGACAAAGTGGCGGCACCTGTCGCACACTGGGAGAGGGGGAGTGCCCCCCTCTCCCATTCACCCCGCTTTCTTAAGCCCCAATGCTACGGTGAAAATTTTACTGACTCTGTGATTAATCATGGGGTCATGAGATCATGGCAGTCCCATGGAGTGTCTGGGTATAGAGAAAATGAATGAAAATGAAACATCACCTTAAACAAAACGCAGGGAGTGGAGGACTCAGGGACCCGCGTTCCGGTCGCCCATCAGCTGCGGGGTGCACCGCTTGGGAAGGTGTTCAAAACTCACTGGGCAACGCCGGGCGGCATGAATCTCCTCCGACTCCTCCTGAAATCTCACGCTTCTTCCGGCCTGCGTCGGAGCGCGCCCGCTTTGCGGCGCATTGTAAGCGTGACGCGCAAAGATCGTGGAGTGACCGTGACGGCACATATTTGAGGATGGAGCCTGGAAAACAAACAGATGTTCCCCAGAAATCCCAGAAGGTGATTGTAACCAAATGGAAAATGCAACCGGGACCCGTTCTTTAGTACTGAGTATCTTGACGTATCTTGCATTCCTGACTCCCTTGTCGCCGTTTCTTTTGGAAAATCAAGGCCAACCGTTTTCGAGCTGTTCTTGTGACATCCATAACCCCCAAACAAAAACCGATCAAAAAATCCGATCCAAAGGTCTATCGACCTCACATTGAGTGCTAGATGAATCATGTGTCTGTGTCAAGAAAGAAACTGTAAGGCATCGGATGGCATCGGAAAATATTGGACATATGTGTGTAAACTGCAATATGTGGTTTTCCTCACTGCAATTCGGAGTTTACCTTGCACTGCGGCTACATCCTCGCAAGCTAGAGACTGAACCCGACCCCCACCACCCAAGGTCTCCCATGTTGTGCCTAGCTTGAGCACTGGGACCCTGTGAGACTCCAAGACTCAACATGGTCTTGATCATGCCGTGACCCCATTTCCGGAAAGTCCTCTACTGTGGTGCCAGATTGAACTGCACTTCTAGGGCTTGGGTGATCTCCGGCCATGTTGGCCCCTCCGTACCCCGCCTGTGCCATCTGGGGCGCCTCTACCAACATTCGCTGGCCGCTCGAGGTCAATTTGGGCCGCTGAAGCCGGTGAAACCGCGGTCGTTCGAGTTCACGGTCGACCGGATTCCGTCGTCGACTCACGGCGTTCGGGTGCCGCGGTGTTCTCGGGAGACCGTGGGGTGCGGATCGTGCAGGGTGTTCTGCCAGCGCAGCACAGGGGTGTGGCGTGTCCGATGCTCACCTGCAGAGTCCCCTGCATAGGCTGCATCTGATTGTACTTGGAATATGATTTGATCATTAAGGATGACAGGGCCAGAGAAAACGGATTGTAAAGAGTCAAGAGCCCAAGAAAATCGCCAACAAATCAAACAAATCCTGTTTCTTCTCATGCTGCCCACCTATTGGCTACAGAGTTGTGCTCCTCATTGTCAACCACTGGAGCCACTCATCCCTGACAAATCCTGCCCTCTGGCAAGGTGGCATTTTCCGGTGGCGTGGCAAGCCGGTGTCCGTACTTGGGTGATTTAATTAACAATACAGAATTCAAATGTGAAGTGCACTCCTTTTACCACTTCACCGTTCATGGACTCTTACCCGGTGTTCCCTTTCCTGGAGAGCTGCACCGAGCAAGGAGAGCCAATTTAATTCAATGTCTCAGGAGAAAATGGTCAACAATTGACAGAATCAAGCTCTGAGCCTGAAAAAAAAAACCTATAAACTCTAAACCCTGAATGGGTCAAGGACAGCCATGATACTATACTATACCCAATGGATCCAGGCAACTCTGAAACCTCAGCTGGTCACCAGTGGTGACGACCAAACGATAGACCGAACAAGGGGCCATGGTTCCTCATATAGTGGTCACTGGGATTACCAGCTTCTTCAGTCCGTGTCCAAATGACCTGGAGTCCGAACGCCAGTGAACCCACCAAAAAACCAGGCCTATGTTGTATAAGTGACCTCAAACCAGGGGGTTTCAACAGGTCACGAACTGAAGAACCAGGTGGATGAGTCATGTTCCTGGGTAAATGAATCGACATAAAACGTCTTACAGCCCCATGGATGGCCTGGCGGGCAGGACCACAACCCCCTACACGAACCGGACGGGGCTCGAGATGATTCACCTGCAGGTGAGAACTCTCTGAAACAATCATGGGCCTGGCAGCCCTGAAGAACGCAGTTCGCCCACTTTCGACTCGGAGAGGACCATGAGTGTTCCGAAGACCAAACTAGTGGTTTTCACTCACTCCACATCACCATGCCCTAAGGATCCAGTCGTACCTTCTCAGGTATGGTGATGTGTGTCGACACTGACTATACGTAGGTATTTGGAGGGTCCGTTGTCGTACCGAACCTGAGGTTCGGTACGACTGAATCCCGGGATGATGATTTCCAGCGAGTGAAAGACTTCACCCTCGCTGCGCTGCGCCGAAGTCCAGTCCTCGGACCGCGTTCCTTGTGCGTCTCCACCAAGCGAAGCAAAGTCCAAAGCGAACGCGGGTTCGGCCCTGAGCGTTCGGGCCAATGGGCCCAGGGTCAGCAAGGTGGGTCGAAAGGTGGCATACTCCGGGTCCTGGCGATCGAAATCGGTCGCTTTAGACACTATAGACACCTGAAAACACGACCTGGACAGTGGAAAAAAGACAACAAAATGGGACGGGGTACATTGGGAGTGGTTGGATAAGGGGAATGAATCTAGGATAATCTAGGCACATACTTCAGAGAGGAGGGTCCTGGCTGGCTGGTATCATTAGTTGTGTCTGGGCTTTTTCCGCCTGCCTACCCCCGATTGCTCGACTAGTCACTAATTCCTTCGTACTTCACTTGTTCTTCGCCCCACCCCCCCAGTCGCGTCATTTCAAACAGGGTTTCTTCGGATGCCACAAACAACGGACTCACATCCATGCCCGAACCCAAACGCAATCTTTTTGGGACGGCCTTGAAACACTTCGATTTGCTCCGGGACGCCGAGACCAAGGAGATCGACGGGTTGAGACTCGAGATCCGACCAGTTGGGAGCGAAGGCGCCCTGCGGTTATCGAGCGTTCCAATGAGTATTCTTTCATCCGGATGATCCATCGGGGGGATTCTTAGTTGAAGTCAGGTGGGCGATCCTGACACCATCAAAATGATGTTGTACCCAGGGTCAAGGACATTTGAGGGCCATAGATTGAAGCTTTTTGAAGGGGCCAGCTTTATTATAGCTTCACACCGCTCAAAGAACAAGGGGCCATGGCAAAGAGCAACCTGGATTTTCCATTACTGTATTAATGCATGATATTGCTTGCCGACCTTGGCTGGTTTCATAGATGAAAACTTATGAAAAGGTTAACATATTTGGCACAGTTGGAAGATCTAGGAATCGCCTTGGAAGATCTCGGAACCGCCTTTTGTATGACTTTATTGGAGGCCGATGAGCTACCCATTGGCCTTGCTTTCCAGGATCCCCCGAAAGACCTCGGAACGGACCCTCCTGACTGGGAAACCAGTGTGCAGTTCCGTTCTTCTCCTGGGTGGGATATGAAGCTGCGACAGAAAGGTCTTCCAGGCAAGCCTTTCTGGCATCATTCCAAGAGATGTAGCCACACCTCCGGGCTGCGCAGTGCGGCAAGACTTAGACCCAAAGGGATTTTGGTTTGATGCTGTGGGAACATCTGAGATCTGTCAGTGGATGTTCAAAATTCCAAACGATTTTCGTTTAACTAAAGAGGTCTATTCGGTCTATTCAGTCAAGATTGATAGATTTAAATTGGTCGGGCTTGGATGTGTTGTGGTCGTAACTGCTTCACCCATACCTGCAACCTCAAATTATCAAAAATAATTGTGCATTCAGAAATTCCTGTGCACTACACGTCTTTCAGGAAAAAACACAAAAGTCATTTGAAATGCACATTTTCTGATTGTAGCCCTTCGGGCTGTATTGGGTAGCATTTTTCCACTTCCGAAGCCTGTAATTCGGTGACAAATGAGCACATGCAGCTTTGTCAGAAGTATTGAGATACCTTTGTGGGTCGAAGGGTGTGCCCATCCCAAAGGAATGGCGTCCGCTGCTCCCTCAATAGATTTGGAATGATTTGGAGCTTGTCAAACCGGCAGGGCTCCATTTTGTTGAAGAAAAGTCCCGCGTGACAAATTTGTTCTACCCGGAAATTCCCGTCAAATACACGTCTTTACCTGTCCAATACACGTCTTTTCCGGTCCTATACACGTCGTTCCCAACCCAACACACATCTTTCATCTTTCCCTGTCCACTACCCTACAGTTATGAAGCTTATGCATCTGTGGTGGGACATGTTAGCAGGATATGTCAGAGAGTGAGTTCAAGAACTGCAAGCCACAGAGTGCTAGACCGGATCCGTATCAAAATGAAATGGGAGATTCGGAAGTTGAGCTGGAAGCGCAGGCTCCGGCGCAAGTGACAAGCAGGGCCTTCTTGTGTGTTTCAAGACGGGACCATGCTCACAGAAATGCACAATTTTGTGTTCAAGTGCACAGATTTCTGTAGCGTACACGGAAATCTCCTCCAAAATCAAGTGCACAATCTTTTTTGCCCAATGAAGATGCAGATATCACAAAAATTAGTTATATACTTCAAAAGGATGAACAATACTGCAGAAGAAGTCGTCTTCAGGCCCAGTACTGATACCCACTGTACACCAGATCTTTCCTGTTTGCTGCATGGCCTCTGGCCGGAGAACACGAGCTCGAAGCCTGCGGAATCTGGCAAAGGAGAGGGCAGTGGACTGGACTGGATTCAGGGGAACTGTTCCAAGGACTGTTCCAAATACAACACAAACATGCTGCCACAAGGGCACAAGGCCACAGGCAGATCCAGGCAGTGACTGAACGTACGGACCCCCAAAGGGAAGAACACTGGGAAGAACGTATTCCCCCGACCGGTGCTGATGTAAAGCGACTCAAGAACCTGGAAAACCTGACCAACCATGGAGGGACGGACCCAAAGAAACCTCTTTTATAAGATCGAGTGAACAAAGACACAGGTCACTCCATCGTCGTGATGTAAAGATCCAGGTCCTCGGAGTTTGGGGTCACTTATAGTCCCTAATCAGGTCACAAACAAAGACTCCCTTGGTGGGTCACTTCCTATAGGTCTATGGAAGACCCCACCTTCCCAGCCATCCAGATCTGCCTCCATCCTGTAACTCCACCTCAGCTCCCAAGTGCTTCACCGCCCACAGCGCCGTGGCAGCGTCGCGCCCCAGACCTGACGCTCTGTTTAGCAGGGCCTTTTGCAGGTGGGGTCGAAGGCTGGGTGAGTCAGCCGCTCTCCGGCCTTCCGAGCCTTTCTCCGGCCCTCTTGGTGCTTCAAAACCCGATGGGTTCGGGTCGGTACTTGGGTCTGAACCCCCCCTTCTCAGAGGATTTGGGTCGGCCTTCCGGTGGAAGCTGGACCCGCCAGCGGGGCGCCGTTGGCTTGGGTCTGGGGGGGAGCCACGTTTTGGAGCCACGTTTCGTTTCGCACCGGTGGGCGATCGATTTGGAAGGTCTAAGGCCGTCCTGGAACAAATTAATACCTTTCGAAAGTGACCCCAGGAGGTTCAGGAGTATGATCTTTCAGAATCCCCTGTGTCCAAGGGGTGTCTCACCAGAAGAAGTGTCGACAGGCCAAACAAAAACGACTCGACTTCGTCGATGAGTCGACGCCTTGTCGTCGATCTTCCGTCAGTCGGACCCACCGACAATCCGACGGGTCCCCCAATACCATGCAACAGCGGTTGAAGAACCCTACCAGGGCCCCCATGTCAGGGGTGGTTCATGGACACCCGAATCACCTCTAAGATATTAGACACACCCCTGGCCAGCAGGCCCAGGTACAGACTATCCCACTTGGATACCCCAACCCCAGGTGATGGGATCCCCTAGTTCAGGTCACGGTCACCTTCTCCCACCGAGCGCTCCGCAAACCAGCCCGCCTGCTGCCCGACGTTGCCGTTGATGCGTGGAGAGGCCATCGGCTGTGACCAGCTCTTTGAGCTCTGTGCGACGACAGCGCTTCAGCAGCTCCTCAAGGCCCGGCACCTGACAGGGTTGGCGAGGGTCCAGTCACTCGCGTAGCCGTAACCGTCCACGTCGGATTCCAACGGGGCTCGTGCAGGAGAACTGCGGGACGCAGGGCAAATGAAGGCAAATGGTGCTTTTGGGGTTGAAAGTAGGCTCAAAACGGATGAAGACAAGATGCTGAAATCCAGCAGCACCCAAGCACGATTGCCCCAAGACAACGCACGACTTTCTTGGGAAGGTGCTCCCCATAGAGCCACAGCTCGGAAAGCTGGGTAGCCTGGGTAGGATCCCATTCCTTTAGTGTTAGAAGTTCACAGGCTGACTCCCACCAGGTCTAGGCTGACTCCACAGCTCACCCCACAGCTCACGTTCCGCCTCAAGGCCACAGGCCGCCATCTCCAACAGCAGTGGACACTGCTCCGCCGCCTATTTTTGGGCGGTGGCAGACATGGAGTATCTGGGATCAACACCAACATCAGAACTAGTTGTCGTGCGTGTCCATCAGTCTCAGCGTGTGGCTAAGATGAGGAGACTGGAAGACCTCTTTGATCCTTTTCTATCCTCTGATTCATGTGGAAGAAACCACTTCTCTGTATAGATGCGATGTTCAATATAGTTCGATCTATGTCCCAAAGTGAAGTAGCGGGCCAATGCCAACCAATGCTGCAACCATTGAAGCTATTCAATCATTACTATTTAAAAAAAACTGACTAATTATACATGTCTATATACTATCAACATAGAATCATGACATCATTCAAAAATCTGTTGTATATCAGAACTTGGTATGTGGCACATCGTGAAGGACAGGCCAGGCCTCCTTCTGCAAAGCTGCAAACGACTCTGCCACTGACCTTGGAGCATGATTCAGGCCATCATGTCAGGGTTTTCCAATGCTTTGCAAATAAGGATGTTGGACAGAAGAGTGTCCAAGGCAATGTTTGCAGCTTGATAGTTCCTTTCACAAGTCTTGCAAGCGTAGCCGTGTATCTCCCATGCATGTTTCTGAAAACCCTCAGATTCAACAGAACCCACTTCCAGATCTCCCATCACATCAAAACCCCACTCTCTTTCTACCCCAGACCCAAGACTCCACCACACCCAGACCCCAGACTCCACCCTACTCTCTATTCCAACCCTCCAACCATCTCCACACACCACACCCAGCAGCCTCACCAACTCCGGCAGCTCTGGCAGCTCCAAGCGCAGCTGCCGCAGCGCAGCGTTGGCCGCGCGCGCCGCAGCGTCGGCGTCGCCGCCATATCGCGCCTGCGCAGAGCTCGCCGCGAGCCAGCCGCGCAGGAGGTCCGCCAGGGTGTGGTGGGAGCTCCTGGAGGGAATTCGTGCCGAGAGGACGGTGGAGAGACACCAGGTAAAGGTCACCAAATACAGATATAGTAACTATGACTATATTATATATAATCGTACCTAGAAAACCCAAGTATGCAAAAAAAATGTAATCGTGTTTTTTTCCGGCAAAGAAGGTCATCTCAGCCAAGAAACGTCATTGTTTTGTAAAATTGTAGTTGCTGCGATCAAGCCAGTGGAGGGTATGCAATATTCATTTTTTTCAGCTGCTTCCAATCCCAAATCCAGCCTCTTCTTACACCAAAAGGTAGTTGTTCACCTAAACTTAGGCTGTTTGAGTCGGTTCCGGCGAAAGTGCAAGGATACACCGTACCTTTCGATGGCCCTTAGGATCACCTGCTTGCTTGCAACCTGTCTACTGACACGGCTGATTCTCCCAATAATAAAAACTTTGTTGGCTGCACAATGCCATTTAACTGACACGCAAAATTTGGACAGTTTGACAATTTCCCTCGTCTCAAAAGTGGTGTGAGAAAAATTTGGCGTTTGGGCCGAAGCCATACACAACCTGTAACGCAGTGCGAGCCCCTCTTAAGGAATCGAAACAACTACTACAGCGAGTTAGCTGTGCTTTGCTCCTGCAACTGCTGGAGAAGGGTGTCTTCCCCATCAGGGGGCTGCACAACATCATGTCGGGCAGGGCATGCCTTCAAAGCCCTCACCTCACACAGAGTGGCGCAGCTCGAAACCAAGGAGTTGATAGGAGCAGGCGTGGCCACATCAAAGGAAACCTGCATGTACCAATGTACCAGAGGCCCCTGAAACAGCAAAAATTTCTACATTCAAAACATCCAAACCGTGCCCGGCAATTTCCGCAATTTTTCCGGTGATTTCCGTCATTTGGACGGTAAGTTCCGTAATTGTTTTTCGGCCACTTCTGCATGGAAGTTTAAATGTCCACTGAAAAAAAACCGGAAATCTCAGCGATTGCAGATCGAGCTAGGTTCTGTTTTCCCTTGCCCCAAGCGCTTCTCTATTATTCAGCTTTGAATGATCACCGCAACTCATCCGAATCTTCCAGGCAAGATGGAATCAAGGCATTCCATGACAAGCTGTTGGGATAATTTGACACATCTAAAACACAGCATGCTCTAGTAAAATTGGCTTCTGTCCGGTCGATTTCCAGGGCCTTCGCTTCGAAGTTCTTCGAGGGCAAAGGCAGAGAAGCTTTTCAACGTCTTGAAGTTTTGGCCACTCTAACCATGACTATGAACTAAATAGATAGAGCTCGACCACTTTGAAATGGTTTCGATGGCGATATGGATCTCCAAAGCAATCTTTGCAAAACGAGGAAGTTGCAATTTGTGCACAGGGGGCATCATGTATCATCTAATTGCCCTCTGGTGATTGCAACATCCTCTGTGCACAGAAAGTAAGTACTGGCGCCCTATTCATTTGCCCACAACTCCAGACTGGAGATCTCAGACAGAATGGTCCCATGATTTCTCAAACAAACAGCAGTAAGTTTGCAAAAGGTAACAAAAGGTAACCAAAATCCAAAAAGGTAATTGTTATACAAAAAATACATTTTCAACAAAAAACTTTTTTTTTTCTGAAACGACATTTTTTTGCATACTTTAGGTTTACTAGGTATATATATATTATATACAATAATAGATTACGTATTGCTGCTATTTTTACAGTGTTTGATTGTGTATGTAGTCAGAGCAGAAACGTTCTATTGTTTCAACTGTTGTTCTTGCTTCTCTTTCTGCGGTCTACGAGCTGGGTATATGAAATTGGACCTCGGGCACCCACGGAGAACCATCCAGTGTCATCATTCATCAACGAATGCATCTTAGAAGGTCAGAACTTGTCAAAAACGGATGTATTTCAGCATGTGTGTGAATGCCCGATGTTTTCCTATGCACACCTGTTGAATAACAGAATCTGGTGCTACAGGTGTATGTTATAGCCTAGAACCTGAGTGACCTTGCATTTTGGACCACCCACCACACAAAATTCCGAATTGTCCAATCAAAACAAAGGTCCACTGGGTTCTCTGTTTTTTAATGTCATTCTGTATATATATATATATTTACCATCATGTACATATGGAGTGGCCGGGAATAGCAAAGAACTATTGGTGGGCGCCATGTGAGATATTGGGGGCTGGATGGGGTTGGAACTGGGGTTGGAATGATGTGTCCAGACTACCCCCTGCAGACTCATATGGACCCTGAATATTGACCCCTTAAAGAACCTTTTCCTCTACAACCCAGTGGTTTTGGGGGTTTATGTTAATTTGCAGGAGGGCACCAGCAGCCGGATCACACTGAACACATGCCCCTTAAAGCCTCATGTCGGCATAGAATGGCATAGGACACGCCGGATATTTGCAGGAAACATTCTATCTTTGGCCCAAGGTAAACACCTTCCCTCTAGGGCGGGACTGCCGGCCGAAGTGATCATCAGTCAACCAATCCTGCGCAGGGGAACCCACATCCCTCCAACTGTCCTTTCAAAGCACCCCACCCAACAACCCAGCCACCCACGTGTCCAGGGCCGTGCGTTCATCAGCACACCCAGCTGCTCCAGGGATCCGTTGGTCTCGTTCGCCGCCTCCTGGGCCCACCAGGTCTGTGTCCAGGGCTCCTCGCGGGCGGCGGCCTGCAGGCGGAGGATTGACATTCACAGCGGGAAGATCACCCTCCCAGGGATCCATTGAGAAAGGTGGACTCTGCAACAAAGCATTTTTGGAGAGGTAGGACTCTGCAACAAAACGTCTTGACTTGCGGCTTGCGGTGCTTGGTATCTTTGGTCATCCTGGATTGTTCCTTGACTACTGACTACTCAAAGGTGGCCCACATCATCCCGTTCGCGCACCACAAAGAAAGACAAACACCAGTTTGCTACTCATCGGTCCGCATCGTGAGATGGTCCGGCCCTGCGCCGCAGGTGCAGTCCTATCGACCCGACGGCGTTGGCCGTCGGGTCGACCGAATTCGTGTTAAGGATCCAATGCAATTTACTGGAAACGCTTAAGAGGTGAAAAGAAAACACATCTGTAAATCAACGTATGATGAATTGAATGTTGCTTAAACTTAAAACAGTGTTATTTGGGGACCCCCAGTAAGGACACAAAAAACCATCAGGCCATTCCGGAATCTCTCAGTCGGAAGAGTCGGACGTGGCATTTCTGGAACTGTCTGCGATGAACCAGAAATTGGCTGTCATGCGCCACAGCCCCCCCAAAAAAGAAAAAGACCTGATCCCTGACACGACCTGCCTGGAACTGGGATATGACTGCCGATGAGGCCAGGGGTGCGCGCTCCGGGGTTGATAGGGTGGCATGATATGCCAGTCCCATGGAGTGTCTAGGGATGAGTGAATCATGTTAAATACTTTGGAAGGGATGGTCTAACAAAGAAATTCATTTACTGGAGATGCATCATCTCACATGTTGAACATCCCCCAGCTGTTGATTTGCTTTGTTGAATCATGTTGAATGAAACCAAGTGTTCAACACCAGGACCTTCCCAGTGACCTTTTGAGATCCCAGTGGCTGAAAACACAAACAGCTTAGGCCTTGAGAAATCAGGTCACTGACCAATGAAGAGGTCACCTTCTGAAGGTCCTGGAGAGTAGTCTATAGGCCTCCAAGTACCTTCTGAGAAGGTCCCGGCCATTGAACCTTCTTTCACCCAGATCGGCCCAGACACCGCCGCCTGCACGACCTCCGGCATCCACCTGCTCTTCTCGAGCCGCCGCAGCACGGAGCCCGCCACACGGCGGTCCCCGTGGCGCAACGCCAGCTGCGCCGCCGCAAACTGCAGATCCTCGCGATCGCCCAGCAGGTGGAGATCGAGAGCGCGGAGATGGCGGAGATGTTTTATTGGACAGGCTGTGTGCTTTTCCCCACCTGTCAGGTGAGGGTTGTTGGATTGTTCCGCATCTGTTTTCTTTTTTGGCCAGGTTGGCATTTTGTTTTTGAACGTTTACCGTAATTATGGTGAAGTGGTGAAATAAACATATCCGAGGTGTCCGAGGTGTCTAAAACACACATAAACATGCAACATAATGCATGTCATACGTGAGTAAATAACAATTACAGCAAAACGCGTCTTTGTGCTTTAACTTTATATAAATATAAATGTTATTGTTGATCCGACTCCATTAAAAAAAAAGAAACACACACAAACAAAAGAACAATCGACATGTATGCCCCAAGCGTTTGCTTGGTTGAAGTCCTAAGTGTGGGCAATCAACAGTTCAATGCAGAATGTCTCGCAGGCTGACTACAGAGTCAGAGCGTCTCAGAGGCTGAGTCAATCCGTTCCATGTTTTTGTGAGTGTACACACCCTAAGAAACTGTTCACAAACCAATGATAAGGGTTTGGAACCTGAGTCCGGACACCTGCTACTACAAAACGCTGTAAGCATATGGAGGGTCGGAGCCCTTCTATGCAAAATCCAACAGGTTCAATGCTTGAATTTGCTCAATGGAACCGGGAGGGATTCATCCATAAAGAAAAGAACACCACCCCAACTAAATGCTGCAAGTATGCAAAAAGCATATACATGACAATATGTTGAATCAACATGAATCCACTGAACACCTCTCTAACTTCCAAGACATTAAGACTTCCGAAACCAAATCTTCTCACGACGCCACGGGCTCCTCGTCCGGCAACGGTAAGCTCTCCAGCAGGTGCAGCGGCTGCCGCTGCAGCAGCGCCGCCAGCAGCTCCGGCGGCGACAGCGGCCGCAGGGCGGTCAACAGCGCGAGGGCGGCGCGCGCGTGGGCGGAGGGGCCCAGCAGATTGGAGGCAATGAGGCTGGTGACCTGCGAGGTGCGAATGCCAGAATTCGGGAAGATGGGGTTTATGGATGTTCAACTGAGGATGCAAGAGTTCAGGAAAGAGTTACTTGATATAGTAGGCAGTGCTTTTGCTGCTTTATCAGACACAAGGCATACAACAATACCACAACATTCCTCTTCCACTGTTCCAGGGTGACAAAACAAGAAGAGTGTAACAGTTCCGTGTTTCTGCAGCTCAGCGTCTTGCTCGGATTCTTCAAAGGACTCAGTTCCACTGCAGTTCAGCAAGGCCGCAGCGGGCAGAAGGGCACCCTGCTCCACCAATCGAGGCCAAAGACTCCTCACGGCGCGGTTGAGGGGACCCGGCTCCCTGTTTCATGAACAACTGGATATATACCCCCTTCTCACCCACTCAAATGTGTTACCACACCGGTCGCACCGGTCGACGGCGGAAAAACAGGTCGGTTCTATCAACAGCCTCTCGGGGCGACAGGTCCTCGAGCATCGAACGAATGTGGAGAACTCGTCCAAAACGGAAGAGATCTCGTCCAAACAAGAAAGCCATGTTCGAACACATCATCACATTCCTCAATCTCCCAGGAGTCACAGTTCGCTCGGGGCGGGGCGGTGTGGTGTGGTGTGGCTCGTCCCTTCCGAAGTGATGAGTACCTCCGTTCGGCCGCCCGGCACCCCCGGAGCGAGCGAAGACCCCCTGGCGACCGTGATCGCACGTCTCCTGGCGTCCAACGAGCCTTGGAGAGGGCGAGCGAGCGAGGGCGAAGCAGATGCACAGCGAGGGCAGCGATCCAATGATCAACGACGATCCATGGACCATGGACGGGGTCAGGTGGGAGTTGGTGAAACACCAACCCAAACAACGTGTGCCGCACAAACATCCATGTTCAAGAGATATGGGCAAACATGCTGCAACAATCCGACAATATCCAATAATATTGTGCTTGGATTTGGGAACCCTTCCCATGAAGTGTGGGCAAGTTCACCCCTTTTGAACAATCTAATTGGGGTTTATCAAGGGGATCATGGCTCCAAATCTCCCTTTAAAAATCTATCACTGACTCACAGGTCTCCCAAAGGACAAAACACCCTTGAAGCCTTGCAAGAGTCAAGAGTCCCAAACATTTGCAATCTCTCCTGTCAATCATGCTCACTGATCTCGCCGCCCACCATCAGGTGAGCTGGTCGGGCCTTCTCTGCCCTGAAGCCCAGTCACTCAAGGCCTCCGGCGCCAGCATCTCCCCCCCGCAGCAGTGCCGCCTCCGCCTCCGCCAGGAGCGCTGGCGGCGGCCGCGACTGGGACTGGACGGCCAGGCGCAGGCGGAAGCTCAGCAAGAGGGACGGCTCCTGCGTCGCACGGCGCACGGCGCGTAGGCGCCCGGCGCCCGAGTGGGGCCCCCAAGGCGTGGTGCCCCTCGTCCCCGTCCCAGCCAGACCCAGGGTTCAGACCCAGGGTTACAGACCTAGGTGGACAGGCGGGCTACTCAGCTACTCCAACACTGCAGGAGAGGAAGGAACCCGAGGTCTGGAGAGGAAGGCTCGAAGGTGAGCTACGCGGGTCCCTTTGGAACAGGGGTTAACACACACACACACACATGTGCGCACACAAACACACACAAACACACACACACACACATCCAAACACTCCGTAGTTTTCGTCAAAGATTACATGTCTGGGCTCCTGAGTGTGTGCCTCCGCCCATTTCTCTGCTCCGGTGCAGCCCTTCTTCACGGCCTCCAGAATTGCCTCATGGCATCTAGATTCTCCACCTTAGAAGCGAGTCATCTCAAAAAAGAAGAGACAAAATCGCATTGCCTTGGGCAGGGCCTTGGGGGGGGGCCTCAACTCATGAGCTATGGATGGTGTTCGAACCATTCCACAAATTTCCAGAGACCGCCATGAACTCCACCTGCTACATGCTGCACGCCACTGTGTCAAACCTGACTCCTGCTAGACCAGTTGCCGTCTGCCTCCACTCACTAGTACAGTGCTACTGCTTCCCGCAGCTTCCCAGAGACGAAGGGTTCTGCAGCTTTCAACCCCCCCTGTTCTGGCCGTTCCTCCAATTCTTTTGGTGGATCTTCATATGGTAGAGGGTGCCCAGGTTGTCAGACAGGTCCGACAGCACAGCTTCCGACTTCAACCCTTCTGACCGGTACTGATCAGACTGCCAGTCCTGACTGCCAGTCCTGACGGCCAGGGGTGGCTTGAGGGATCCAACTCGGCAGGGCATGTTGTTCCATACATGGAGAGTCCCGGTATATACCTAAGAATCCGGGCCCAAAACGGTTTGAAGCTCCGAAAGCGTGCGTGTTGCCTTGCGATTTGTTCGGGTTGCGGACTTCAAACGCTTCTATAGAGGGAGGGTCGTCGATACCTTCCGATGTCCCCGGGTGAGAGACCGTCTGACCTCCTTTTGGTTGCTGAGATGCAACATGCCGAAAGCACTCTTGGCCAATCTTCTATCACGTCGTTTACCACCAAGAGCTGCTGAAGCAGTTGGGCACGAAATACACCATGCTCTTCTAGCCAAGGTCCACAAATGAACCTCGAGACTCAAATCAGCACAGTGTTCTGTTGAAAAGAGTTGGTGATCTGAAATTGACTGAGACAACAACTTGAAGGGTCCAAAACCAACGTCTTCTCTAGTCCGAATCACCATGAGCCGTTTGTTCATGTTCATCAACTGAACTCGTTCACTGTCCTTTTGACTTCTGCAGCCACATGATGAAGGGGTTTAGTAGTAAAAGCTCCTTATGAACCAAAGAGGCTGTTCGGGTCTAAGAGTAATACCAAGGTGCCAAGGGGGGGTATAGCCTTATAGTTCATTGTAGATCTACTCTACAGCCTGTCCTGCGGGCCCAAAGTCAACTTGGCTTAAACTTGGACAATCTGAAATGAGAACAAAAGGAACAGAAAGGAGTGAAGCAACCAACATTTTAGTACTGAATGTACAGTATATCGTTGACCTAGAATCGCTTCGACCTGTGTTGATCTTCCCGGCTCCGGAGCTTCCAATCATCCCAATGAAATCGATGAACCCCACACGCTTAGCCGGCCCCCCAGTCTTGAAACCGCGTGCGCCCTTCTGTCCGCGCGTGCTTCGGAACGGCCAGTCGCGTGCTGCGCCAAGCAGCTCCTCGAGGGTCACTTTCACCATCACTTCGCACCCGACAACGTGGTGCGCGGAGAGCTTCGAAGAACGCGGAGAGCGGGTGCGTCACCGTGCTGTGACAATCAAAGCAACATCGTGAGTGTGAGATGTGCCTGCGAAATGGCTTTGGCATGGATTGGAATGCGGATGATGTGTATGGGCAATTCACAACACAATTCAGAATGCTTAGCATAGCTGGACCACCGAAGATGCAGGTGTGTTAAACCCCAATTAAGCATGGCATGAAACATCTGAAACATCTGCCTTGGAGCCACGACTTCAGTGACACAGCGACGCGACGACACAGCTTCGATGAGAACAAAGGGATGACGCACATGGAACAATTGGTTGGGTAGCTTCATCAACCTGGTAACCGACAAATCAATGCAAGCAAATGAAACAAACACATGCATCAGCACCAGTGTTGCACACTAACGTATATACGTATTCCAGGAGTCACAAGACGGGGTGCTGAACTTGGAGGAAGTCGGGGTGCCCAGCTACTCCACAGCCCCTGGCTGGGACTAAACACCACCTCGAGCTCTGTGACCCCTGGTTGTTGATTAACCCAGACGCTCGTGGGCCCTCATATGGAGGGGTCGGACCCTCATATGGAGGGGTCTGGGGTCTCAAATCCCTAGGGTGTTGAGGTACCAAGAGCTGTTTGGAGCGTCTGGGAACTGTTGCATTAGTTGTTTACCCACAACGACCCGGTTGGGCACCAGGACTGGTCGGACGAGTCGACCGAGTCAACCCGGCCCAGCGTAGCCCTCATCTGAGCATCTGAACATCACGAGTCACGCCCAAAGGATACCCAGTGGAACAAGCAAAAGACATACTGCAGGTAATCATTAAATTACAAACGATACACACATTGCATGCTTCAAAATCACAAGAAGCCCCTAAACAATAACATCAGTTCACATGATACCAGAGCATGTCAACTAGCCACTCTGCTTGATGTGAGAGATGCACCAGCCCCTTTTTCGATTCGCTGCTCACCGATTCGATGTCACATGCGTTGGCACCGCCGCCCCGCGCACACGTGGGTGGACCCACCTGTGGCGCTTTCGCGTCAGCGGTGTGTGCCCCATGGGCTTGGGTGTACTTGAAGAGAAAACAAAACCCTGGCCCCAATGGGTCTTGGGTTGATTTCTATTTCCCCTAGGGCTCCTGGCCCATCTCCTCAGGTTCGGTGGGGACTCACCTCCCTGGCACCCACCCCTGTCCCATCGAACCGAAACGGAGGGGGCGGCCAGGAGCCCTAGGGTTCTGCTCCCTTCTTCCAGAGCAGTCGACCTCAAAGGTGTCAGGAACCAAGAGAGGTTAAGTGACCTGATAGGACCCTACTGGGGTACCTATGGGATAGTCTATAGGGTCATTCAACCTCTGTTGGAAGACACACTCAAATCCACCGACACCGACTGGTCCGAACCCCCTTGGCGATCCGATGACCCCTTCTTCGTGGACCTGGCGATGCCCGAACGAGTCGAACAGACAAAGAAGAACACTGTTCACCATACCCAAACACGACCCATGGGACTGCCGATCAGGCCAGGGTTGGTTGAAAGGGGGTCAATGTAGGCATATATACCATACATGGAGTGTCTGTGTAGGGCAGTGTAGGGTATGAGTGTACGGTGCTTTGACTAGCTGCAACATTCGTAGTGGCTAGGTGCAGTTGTCCTGTGTGGAACTGATAAACATGCTGCCACGGCGCGTTCCAGACCTAGACAGCTAGTATACATGTGGGCCATTGTGTATACGGGAAGGTGTTATAGGCTCGATGCAGTATCGTGTTTGTTGTGTTATCGTTTTCGTGCCTAGTAGTGCAAACTAGTACACAGATCAATTTCTTTGCACAAAACAATGATACTGCAACGCAACACTCCTCGATGTCTTTGTGCGAGAGACAAGCCTGAGAGGAAGTAAAATAGGAAGGGTTGTCTATGGGGCCATCGTTTTGTTGTCTTATCGCTTTATGGTGGATATGGCGTCCTTCTGGCAAACGGACAGGATTTGTGAGTGGGGGTCTGAATACTATTTAATACTCTCTCGTCATTAGTTCTTTTCTGCCTTCGCTCACTGCTTTAGCCACACATTGGTGTTGATGCTGCTGACACCCACCGACGTAAAACAAGAATGGTCTGTGCCTAGACCCAATTCTGCCAAACTTGCAGTCCATCTTCTACACTGGTTGACAAACGAGCCCACTTCAATACATGAGATAGCTGCTCTATTCGCTGCAAAGAATCAGCATGCTTCCAAGCAGTAACAAGGCCAACATTCCTGTCACAGATCAAAGACCGAAGTCTCTGGTTGAAAGCATCCTTGTTCGGGATCTTCGCCAGAATGGCATCGACATCTTGCGGGCGGCTTGCTTTCATATCTTGCACTCTAAGGCCTTCTAGCGTGTGCTGTCTTCTGAGCAGCGTGTCTTTATTCCTCACCAGCAGGATCTGAGTCATACCCAGTCGATGAGCTTCGAACAGCTCAGCCATACACCAGGCTCGGCTGAAGAGTTCGAATGATGCATCGACAGCAACCACCTCTGCAAAAGAGGCATCTCTGCACGCTAGAAAGGACATCATGTCGTCGAACTTGTTCATTTCACAATGAATGCTCTCCCCATGCTGGTTCAAAGGTGGCGTGCTGTTGAAGAATTTAGAAGTCCCACATGAACACACTGGATGTGGTAGCATTGTGACAGGATCAACATCTGCACGTGGGTTGGCTCCACATATCCCGGAGTGTTGGTTCACTGCAAAGGCACAAATCCAATAGACGCCCTCCAAGTTTCCTTGCACCTGGATCATTTGCTCCAAAGCATTGATGCCCACCTCATCGGCCAGCAAAGCAGAAACGAGTTCAAAGGTGTGCTCTTCAAGGGCATCAGCAATGACACTCGCCAGCAAGTCTCGGAAAAGGTTGGACCAGTTGTGGGTCACCATCTTTTGGGGCATCTTAGGTTCACCTCTATTGACTAGCTGTGCATAGGAGCTCCCGTTTGCTGCAGTCATTGGGATAATCGCCTGTCGCACAACATCATTGGTAGTGTGCGCATTTGGTCTATAAGACAACATGATGTCCTTCCCCAATCTGCGATAAAATAACAGCAGTTCCTGCACAGATATACCGCGACCAGCCAGTTCCTGAGTCTTTGCTTCCCATTCGCTTCCGACGATCTCTCTGGTCGGCCTCACCCGTCTCACCCGCTTCACCGAGGTGAAGCAGGAACAGCCGCCTGTGGACGCGTTGTTTTCAACAACACGCCCCCAGAAGCGATGGGCCCCCGACAGCAGAATCACACCAAGTGTGTTGGTGACCAAGTTCACACTTTGCGCCAGTCCCATATGTGAGATGTTTGCGTTGGTCGAGTGTCGGAAGAACCAAGCTCGTTGCGGCACGCGCACGCTCGGTCGGCTCCTTCGTGCGGTGGTCTGTTTGTGTGGTGGCACAATGGAAACAGTCACCAAAGTGCAGGTGCTGGCTAAGCTAATCACCAAGCCAAGACCTTGCAGCAATGCCGCTCTGCGGCTGCGGCGCAACGCCTTGCCGGACTCCAGAGAAAGACCCTGCGCCATCTGCTGCGCAGCATGAAAGATGGTCAAAACACGGCACAAGGTGGCAAAAACAATAAGCATCCAAATGACAAAGCAACATGGGATGAAAAGCACGAATGCGGCAAGGGCAATGTACATGAGAATGCCCGATTCGCCACGTTGCATCGCGCGTAGAGCAGGAATCAAGCTGAGAGTGCCCAGTGTGAGCAAAGCAAGTTCTGCCCAAACAATCCTGTTCAGCCACACTCCACATCGAGGTTGGTTGAGTGCCGGCCAAATGCTTTGGAGACGGTTCTGGATCAAGATCTGAAGACTCACGATTTCACAGATCAGCAAGAAAAGTCTGAGACAAGCCACAAGGATGCTTGTCGTGGTGTTTACATGATTATAAAGAGCAAGGATCCAGCTGATGAAGGCTAACCCCTCGATCCAGTTGAGAACCAGAAAGCCTGAAGCCTGAAGGAGGTGTGGCGTTGAGGCATGGCACCATACCCACATAGCTCCACAAGCCGCTACGGCTGTACAAGCCATCAGGATGCAAAATTCCATGTCTGCATAATATCTGAAATAATATGATATTTCACCCACATCACCCCTGGCGCCAAGGAGGATGGCTCCCAAACTACTCAGCACGATGATGAACAGGGCGCCAAGACATGTCAAGCATCTGTACAGTGACGGGTCGAGCTTAAGCTTCCAAAGACTTCCTTGAATTTGCTTGTTCGGAACCGGTAAACATACAACATATTCCTCATGCCAGCAGCCCTCAACCCGTAGAGAAAACCAAGGAACACGCCCTAAACAAAGCCACGCCACTCGGATGGAACGAGAGCTCCGTCTCCCCCGACAGCTCAGTGGTGTTCTCCGTCTCCGACTCGTCCGATGCCATGCTTAAGTCGACCAACTCACCTTGGAGCACTGTCGCACCGAGACTCGTGCAACAGGTCACCAATTGAAGCCTGACAGGAGCCCTTCCCAACCCTCCATTTCGGAGACCTGTGAAGTCTGACTGGTGCTGCATGGTATATATTAAACTTCACATGGATTCACAAGATACACATCATGCACCAGCTTCTTCCAAGTGGCCTCTTTGGAGTCTCTAAGTGACATTACCGGCCTGTTCGTGACCTCAAACCAGGGAAGCAAGTTCGGTCACTTGGAAGAATCAGGCGATATCATCCGATTCACAACACCAGGTCACCAGACTCCTCGCACATCATTGCACTGCTGGAGCCCAATGGCGCTTCATCCAAACTCCAGATCGATCGAGAAACGCACAGAAAAAGGACTCGAAACGGGCTGGGGACTGAGTCAGTGGATGACCTGCAAAACCTGTTCGGGGATTGGGGACACCCCACTTTCTAGGCTAACCGGAAAACAGTTGAGGGCTCAGTCGGCCAAGGGGTCGAAACCACTCACCCGAAGTCGGTCCACGCCCCCTCGCAACGAGTCACCCCCGAACCGGCCGGAACGAGCAACCTGCTCCGTTGCGACAGCTAGCTCTTGCCCTAAGAATCCTTGGACCTTTCCAAACCGTGTGCCCCTAACCTGCTGCTCCAAAATTTGTCTCCTCTCCTTTACTCATTTTTGCGGCACGGTGATCATCGTCGATGTTCAGTGCAAACAGACTCCGTTGAGGTCACCCACCTTCGTATTGATGAAGATGTGTTTGGCCTGCAAAAGCGCAACTCATGTTTTCTTCTATAGATGTTTTCCGACTATTGCACATGAACTCTACCGAAAAGCGTGGAGTGTCTTCCAGACGTGCTTTTATGGGAGATGGACCAAACCATCTAAGCAGCAACTGGGAGAGACGGCTCGCAGGGCAGTATCTTCGCAACATGCAACATGCTGAACTTCGCCCTCGTGGCCAATCTTCTATCACGTCATGTGGATCTGCCAGCCGTTTCAGAGGTTCGATGGCACAATCCCCAATGTCTGTGGCTTATACACTATATGGACCTCCATAGAAAGGACATCATTGGGCTTGTGCCATCTACTCTGAAACCACTGTCAGTGAAAAAGTGTCCATGGAGACAAACTTAAGAGCTCCAAAATGGTGCGACGGAACGTCTTTTCTGGTCTCAACCATGATTTTATCATTTGTTTAAAGGTTTAACCTGTTACGGGGTTGTGCATAGTAGCATATCCGTTATGAACCAAAGGGGACTGTTTTGGTCTAAGTGGACCGCCCCCTCTTGGTAGAGGAAACGCGTCTTGGTGGCTGTCCACTTCCATGATCGGAGGGGTGAGTAAGCCTCCAACCTAATAGCGATGGCCTCCAACCTAGTAGCTTCTAGCTACTAGCCATGGCCTCCACCTACTAGCGATTGGAGGGTAAGTAAGCCTCAACCTCCACAACTTCCGCTCAAAGGCCGTTGCCCAATCCTTCAGAACGACCTGAAGCTCCGAAGCTCGGGTCACCATCGCACATCGGTAGAGAAAATCGTGGTAGCTGTGAACAAGAGCAAAGACCCCTAGGGCTCCAACCACCTCCTGAGAAGATGGTTGGGGTGGGTTTGGGGGGTCTAAACACCTTCTGAGGATATGGTTGGAGCCCTAGGGGACTGTCTTTTCATATATAATTGTCCAAGAAATGGCCGCTTTGGCTTAAAGGATTGGTTTTTCATGCGGCTGACAAGTGAATGATCAAGTCAAAAACACAAAACAATGCTTGGCAAAGCTGGACCCTGAATTCTCCATGGAACAAACTAATGCTAAGTGTTAGTGAAACCCAAATGATCCCCAATGCACGAGGTCATGTGTGTTGGGAGCACGGGATACTTGAACTCTCCGACTTTGAAGTCAATGCTACGAGTAATGGACTTTGCTGCTCGTCTGCCTTCGGAACAAGGTGCGGCATGGCTGTTTTGCATGGTCTCGTCAATGTGAACCATGATCCAAACTGGTTCCCCCTTCAACATGCATCACTTGCATAAGGGGATAGCCTTGCGTGACACATCTGGCTTCGAGCCACGACTGCAGTTGCGACAAGACTTCTGCTGTGATGGCGTTGGATACCGCAGTTGAACAAAGGGTGCGATGCGGTTGGGGATTTTGTTTGCCTTCGTGGTTTCTCTATAGTTCCTGCAGTGGAACTCGAAAGGGGTTGTGTTTGGGGAATTCTTTGTGCGGTTGCGGTTTTGCTATAGTTCCTTCAGTGGAAGTGAAAAAGCTATACTACCCTGGGATGACATGGGATTTAGAAAAACATATATGCATGGGAACTCACACAATCGAACCATAAAGAAGATAATGCGAAACATCACCAGATTGCCCACGCAACCCAATACAAGACTGCTCTCTAAACGGTGCCACAAGTCCCATCTCATCCTGCTCTACCTAAAGTCACCTAACAGCCGCACGGCCGCAAACATGAGACAAGTGCATCATAATCAAGAAGGGAAGACGTACAGAATGAAATAGTGTTGTTCACATGATGCACTTGGGTTGTTCATTAAGGTGAACTAAAACGCAACCACTAGTGGAGCAGAAAACAAAGAGTGGGAAAGGCATACAAAGACAGAAAAAGCACGCATAAAGCAACAGTATCTCAAGGATTGAAAACCAGCCTATCAAAAGTGAAAGCAATACAGACCGTAGAAAGAAAAACACATTACAGCAAACGGGATCAATACGCCACAAAAAGACGAGAAAAGACCAGAAAGTAGAGGAGAAAAGCCAGGAAGACCAAACCAAGCGCGGCTTAGGAGCCGGAAAAGTCAGAAAAATCAAGCATTTGAAAAGCCAGGAAAAGATAAACAAGCACAGAAGAGCAGAACAAGCACAAAAAGCACAAAAAGCGAACCAACCACAGAAAAGCAATGAGAAGCAAGGAAAGCCAAGAGTAGCAGGAGAGGTCATAGAGAAGCAAGGAAACACAGTAAGAAGCAAATCCACAAAATGTTTCCCAAACTCAACATAAAAAATCACAGAAAAAGTAGCCCTGCATGGACAAATAGCAGGGTACTTCCATAAACCTTGCAAATGACATATCCCGCACATCCAAAACATTCTCATCAGCACCAATGTTGCACACTAGTATATTATATGATAACCTTAGTCGACCACCCACCACCCAAAATACCGTTTTTTTTCCTCTCACACCAACTTGCATCCCATAACAAAGCACCAGAGCAGCCCTTTCGGATCTCTGAGACCCGGATACTAGGTCATCCCCGAGTTCGTTCGGTATACCCAAACCACTCACTTTCCCTGGAAAATCACAGGTTGACCATGGTGAAATCTTTGTCCACCTCAACCAATCCCCGGTGATGGACCACTTGGACAACGGCACCAGGAATATGACAAGTCTACCTTGGACGCGGCCCCGGAATCCTAAAGATGAAATCTGCGCTGAACATCATAATACATGGTCCTTCGCTGCCGCGCAGCAAAATAAGATATACCATGCAGTGGAGCAAACAACAGAAAGAATCATCGTGACTTATCCAATTTAATCATATCATCCAATCAAATCGTAATGTCTCTTCAATGCACAAGTTCATGTCAACGTTCCTTCGTTGCACCACTCTCACCGCTGCCTTTCCCCTCTGTTGCACCAAGTTTCATTCCACTCCCTTTCGCCGGTTGCCTCTCTGAAACAAAAGGCTTCACCAAACGAACTCGACCTGTTCTTGCTGTTGCTCGCTCCATGGGGTGCCACCACTATAATTACTACCCAAAAACAGAATGGGGGCAGGTCAGCTCCTTTTACTGCCTTCACCGTCGCCGTCTCGGTCGATGCGGTTCACGTCGACGACGGAGCGGTGGCGTCGCCCTGGCCTGGTGCGTCGTTGCACGAGCGGGAGCGAACACGAGCGAAAGAATGCAGGACGAAAACGCGCAGTCAAAGCTTCCAGGTCTTAGAAAGAATGCAGTCAGCCCTAAGAATCCGGGCCCCTTAAGCAACAGATAGGGTTTGGTGAAGGGGCTCTTTTCTCCCTGCGTTTCGGTGTCGGGTCCGACCCCTGCCATGGAGAGCCCAAGGATTCTTAGGGTATAAAGTCTTCAGGCAACGACCCACGAATGACAGATGCGTACCTGGTTGCTACGACAGGTGCTTCTTCATCTCCCTCAGGAATTACTCCAAGAATTTGCCCGAGTTTGCTCCGTGCTGTCTTCCAAGACATAGGCAATCCTCGAGTCAAACGACCGAGAGAGGTCACGTCTGTCGCTCGATCCGATCCTGAAAGACTTGGTGCAATGGTATCCTCTTGGGGAAGAACATTCTGGGATCCAGGTTGGTACCAAATGTAGACATCCATACCAGCACCCGACTCTACAGGTCACCAATTGAGACCTGTTAGGGTCCAACAACCCTCAACTAACAGCCTGTTGGAGGGTGCTCGTATATATTATATGTTCACTTATGCTACCCCCTCTATATCTAACACGCAATGCGATGCGTGCGATCGCAAGGTCCCCAGACCATCCGGACTGGTCACTGGTAACCTACATGGATGGGCCAAAAACTATGTATTCCATACATGGATGGTCTGGGTAGCACCATTCAGCAAGGAGATGCGATGAGCAAAAATTAATCCAATTGACTCTTGTTCAGCGGACTGAGACGAGTGTTCGGTCCAAAGTTCCAAACTGATTTATCCGTTTGGGCTCCAACCCCGCACCCACCCCAACCACCTTCGAAACGGAGGTGGGCCAGGAGCCCTAGGGTTTGCACATGAAGAACAACTGGTACGATGCCTTTCCACTACTAACCAATGCCCGACATGAAGTACACATGAACATGTCAGAGATGACCCCAAGGAATCACACCCGGCCCTACAAGTCCAGTCTGACCGGTGTGAATCATCAAAGTGAAGCATGTGTCCCTGGCCAGGTCCAGTGAGACCCCCTGACCTTCAGGGTGTTAGGGATTTCGACTCTTCGAAGTCGAAGACGCAACACAGCGGCCGTCTCTTCGGCCCTTTGTAGCTATCGGCGCACCAAGATTCAAGAAATTCAACTGCAACACTGTAGACTCAGAAAAAAAAATACGTGTAGACTCGGGGAACAGGTGCCATCTGTCGCTCTGTTGCTCTCCCCATCTGTCGACTAGGGTCTCTGTGTACAAGAAATGGGAGCTCCGCACGCCGCTCCGGAGGAAGATCCACTCGGAATAGACGTATTGCAATGCCAGACTCCAAGATCCAACCTGAGTGACAGCGACGAAGGCAGCGACTTCCGGTGCCTTAAGCCGTTCTTCACTTCCGCAGAACTTCTGCTGGTACAGCGAGACAAAGTCGCAGGTTGTAAGATGTTAACGTTATATTAGAACTAAGTCTCTAGAGCTGAGAAAACTGAATGAAGAAGCTCATCAGTTCACAAGACATGCGAAGGGAGTTGAATGGATTTGCTGGGCCTTGATTAAGCTTCAGAAGCCAAGAAACAAACGTGGTTAGGACAAACCTGACATACTGTAGTGGTTGCTATCAGCTGATTTGCTATGCTGTTTCATACCAGGGCCCTTAAGGGGTGTTCAAAACCGAGGGCCTTGCTATATGTGTTCCCTCTGTCAGCTCCTTTCCGTGCCATGCAAAAAGACACGTGAGCGGTGATCAAAATTGTGTTGTCTTTTCTTGCAGAGAAATCAAACCTTACGGTAGGCCTTACGCAAGCTTACGTTTTTCTATGTTTTGCTTACGGTGACACATATATGCATGGCTATTCTTACGTTGTGCTTACGGCGAAGGTATGCAAGTCCACTATGGTCACATATGAAATGTTGTTGCAAGACAAGAAAGGAAACATAATCAAAATCAACAAGTGTCGCTTCCGGTAGCCTTCCGGCATCGTTCAAGTCTGCACATCCTTACGGCAAACCTTACGGACACCTTACAAACATCAGCTAAAATCACTATGTTCCGTATGTTCACTTATTTTTCGCCGTCCCTGACTAAAAAGAAAGGGTGAATTTAGAACGCTGCTCACGTGGTCACCGTCCGAAGGGCGCAAAAGCCCAAGGTCAAGAGGAAGCCACGGAAGCAGCGCAGGCTACGCCTCAGGAAGGAAGACCACCTTTCATCCCAAAAGATGCCAAGAGCAAAGGCAAGACCTGGTCTGATTTGCCGAACGTGCATGAACTTGCTTCTAATTTGCTTGGAATACGCTAGTTCTGGAAGCTTTCCGGAATGCCCTGACCTCCCCAAAGCTCATCAGCTCCCTCCCCTGATCAGCTCAACCATCGGTGTCCTTCCGGACCGGATCCCACGGAACGTCAAGGCTCGGGCTGACCTTGCGGTCGTAGTGGTAGATCAAGGCTCCAAGATGGGTCCAGGTCACATTCAATGCCAGCAAGGAGGCCCAAAGCACGCGCAGCCTTTTTGGGGCTGCTGTGCTGATCTTTTCGTATACGTGAGTGGAGGTGACAGGGGCACCACAATTTCACTCTTTCCTTCCAGTTCGGCACCCCGACATGTGACTGCTGGCGGATGTTTCTTATAAGAAAAGAACTTCTTTTTCTGCAAGTCGGATTCTCCCATTCCAACAAACTGTTTGGGACTGGCATCTTTAACGAGATCTTGGGATTGGGGTGGTTGACCCGGGGATGTATAGGCGTATCTCCACGTCTGCGTCTTGGATGGTGAGCAAATAATAACAAATAGCATGAGGGGAGTCCATAAACCACCCAAACTGGCTGGTGCTGGAAGAGGAATCAGTATCAAGCTCTGAAACAGCTTGAACCCTTCATGCATGTTTCACTTGCAAGACAGCAAATTGCGCCAATCCAAATTGCCCTTGTTCCCCGTGGTTTTGAGAGTCAACACGTTAATCTGCAGGGTATGGGAGGACAAGAGTCTTTGCGAACGCAGTAGGGAACCTCCTCCCAGCGTTTACTATATAGGGGAACTCCCAGTCGGTTTGCTCCGAGTGACCCGGCTCCCTGTTGACCTAAAACTGGAGACTTCCGCGGCTTCTTAGCTCTCCTGAGCAACAGCTAGTAAACCCCCTCCCCCCAAAAGAAAAGGTGTCACCATAACCCGTTCACAGTTTGTCACACTAACCTGCCAGCCAGTGAGCTCACCACTGTTATAAGCGATGTATTCTTTTGGAAGTGGTTTTTGCTCGGTGTTCCACCCTGAAAGGAACTCAATGGGATTAAGGCACCTCCCCAAATGAGGAGAGGGGACAGAGGTTACGGAGGACTCAATTCCCACGTCCAATGCACTGAGACGATCCAGTCGTCCCACAGGGCTCCAGTCTTACCTCCGAAACGAAGGTATGACTGGACAACCACCCCAGTCTCCCCGAACCTCAGAAGGTACGACTGGAAGCCACACGGGTGTATTGAAAGAATCTACAGTTGACCCCTCAAATCTACCAAACGCCGCCCCTGGTCGTCCCCGCTCTCCCCGGCCCTACCCCGCATCACCCCGCCAGGCGCTCGGGGGTGCAGGACATGGCCGTTCGGAGGTCAGTGAGGACACCAGTCGCACGCCTGCGTCCCAACGGATCCACCGGCGAAGTTCGTCCCCGACCGAGCCGGGCGGAGGTCGTGGTCGTGGGTCCGAATGTCCCGGCTCAATGGACCCCATAGCCAGACACGACCCATGGGACTGCCATATGCCGATCAGGCCAGGGGTGGTTGAAAGGGGGTCAATGTAGGCATATATACCATACATGGAAAGTCTGGGACTTGGAGAGTCAGTTAGGTCGAAGTCAGTCAGTCAGGGTCAGTCAAGGGACCAGGGTGGATGGTGAAGTCATGGAGCTGGGTACCAGACGGAAGACCAGGCAGCCTGAGTTCACCTCCGACCTCGCCCTACAGTTCAAGGACCTGACATTTTACTGGATCCGGTCATGCAAAAGCAGTACTCAATGAGGTCAAGGACCAGGTTTAGCTTAGGCCGAATGGGCCTTGGTGGACTTGTAGGGCCGACTGTCGGTCAGAGTCTGATCTAACTGAGCCGGTCGACATTTCACCGGGCCTGGCTTTTGCAAGCGCCTCAAGCGTCCCTGGGCGAGGCTCGGAAAGCAATGAAATGTCAGCGAAAAAGAATTCTTTCTTGGAAGCAGCAGCAGCAGCAGCAGTGCTGCCTTGTTTAGCCCCAGTACTATACGACTAACTAGTCCTCTTGTGGTAGCATTTGTCATTGCAATCCGAAAGTAGTATTGGTATTCATCCTACGTAGCATGTACTAGCATGTAGCAGCAGTGGGGCAGGCACGGCATTCCAAATCTAGATTTCCACATATTTCCACAAAGGAGCCTGCGCATGATGTGCCATGCCCAAGACCAGAGTCGTGTGAGACAGGGCCATGGCTGGCAGCCACCAGCTCCTGGCAGTATTGCCCCAAAGCCTCAGGAGACCAATCTTCACGGAACACAGGAGTTTCAGCAAGCTTTCCGGTCCCAACGTCTTTGAGGAGTCTTTCCAAAGAGCCAGGACCCACAGGAGTTTTTGCAGTACTTATACAAGTAGGCTACTCACAAGGTGAAGGTCTTGGAACGCTGCGGAATTCAAAAGGGTCGGAGGGAGGTATTAATCAGTAGTCGCAGGGTGTTGCAGGTTCATAGACCTCTTACTCTACTTTGTTTTCTAAGTTGACAGTTGACGGCTATGACATGCTATGACATATGACGCTCGCTCACATCATGAAGTCCACACATTGACACATCAGCTGTTAAGGCTGTTCCTTGCCAACATGATGTGTTTTTCAGCGCAGAATGGCCGCTCCAAATTGAGCTGAGCAGTCGGATGAAGCCATCTCAAGTGGATTGTCGAGACCTGTGGAGCAATGCAAACATTTGGGACAACTGGCCAGGGCACACCGAAATCGTGCGGTCTGTCCAAAACAGACCCTGCTGAGTTGGGGGAACCGCTCATCTTGGATTTCCTTTGCTCGGAACCCGGGGAACACGTAAAAAACATATTGCCCACGTCACAGGATTCACCCAGGAACCAGGAATAATGAAGATCGGATAATAAGGAATCACCCAAGACTGCCCTAAGATACCTGACAGCCACTCCGTTATATACACATTAAGACTCCTCAAGCCAGCCCAACTGACTGGCGCAAGTCCTAAATCCACACCGTTCTTCTTCACCTGAGTCACACGGTGGGCATCCAAAGCGTGGCCAAGACCTGGCGCAAGAGCTGCAGCTTCTGCCACTTCTCCGAGGCGCCCCGTTGCCACTTCTGCCACCGCCCCTGGAGCCGGTCCGGGCGCTCCCAGCGCGGGCGGTCCCGGTCGGTGGAGTGGACGGTTCGTCTCGAGATCGGAGGGTCGCTGGAGTAGGTGCGGAATGAGTCCGCGAAGTGGTCCGGAATGCTGAGGACTTTGGGGAGAGGACTGTTCAAACGGTTTTTATCCGATAGGCCTTCAGTCTATAGATTGACCAAAAAAGGACAGCACGACAACAAGAAAGTTTGGGTTTGGGATAGCAGCAA
>CAXAMN010015003.1:20856-49724 GCA_963970005.1 Durusdinium trenchii | reverse complement strand
AAAGGACAGCACGACAACAAGAAAGTTTGGGTTTGGGATAGCAGCAAAGAACACCTTCGAGTTTTGGCTCAAACAGGACGAGAAAAGAGAGAAAATGTCGGTGCCGAGGTCAAACGACCGGCTAAGCCGGTGGCGACAGCACACAAGTGGCTGTGGGGAGCTGGCACCAGGATAACGACCGGTTCACCCACGGGAAGGCAAAGCTACATGGTGGACAATGGCTCCGGGTTTTTGACACGTTTTGACTCATCCCTATGCTTGCTTGGTACGACCGGTGTTCTATGCAGGTCATCAGGCCTTAGACTCCCGTTGGTGTCCGGCGTCGGGCCGGTTCCGACGTCGTGCCTTGGATGTGTTCGGACGTCTGGGTGCTAGAACTGTCCCAGGTCCCAGTATAATGGGACTGGAAGAGATGCCGCCCCAGCAAGACCCCTCAAAAACCCACCCCTATATAGGTCAATACGCCAGTCCCATGGAGTATCAGTGTCAGGGTATACTTCTTTCATCTTCCCATGTCTCTTTACCTCTCCAGCATGTGTCTTTCTTGCATGCCTCTTACTAAGAAAAGCGGCCAAACCACCCAAACGAGTCCATCCGACTCGTCATCGACTCCTCTGCATCGACGCTCAGCATCGACCGGTGCGTGGCTTCTCCTCCTGACGCAGGACGCCCGTGTCACGCCGTGTCACGGCAACATGCAAGTCAACATGCAAGTCCACGAAGGCTAAAGCCCTCCAGTACTGACACGGAGTCTACAGTACTGAGTATGAATGCCTATAGCGCAAACGTTTTTTTCGAATCCAAACCATATAGGCAAGAGCATGCAGCATGCACCAAAAGTCAGTTTCAATCCATTCCCTACACCTCCAAGTACCTCCTCAGAAGGTATTTGGACTCTCCAAACCCACCCCAAACACCTTCTCAGAAGGTACAACTGGAGGCCTAGGGTAAAGCTGGAACCACTCTTGGCATCTCCTTCGCAGCTGGCGCCACTCAAAGATCCTGAGTGGCTCACACCAAAGCTCCAAGGCTTTTTTCGTGACATTCCTGTGTCCAGCCACAGCTTTGCACATACCTGGACCCTCCAGGGGGTGTCCAACGGACTACCCCACACTACCTATAGGCTTCCAGACAGGGCACCCCGACAGGAGGGTCCTGGTAGTGCAAACACTTCTTTCTTGTACAATGGAGGTTTCGGCCAGGAAGGAAAAAAGAAGGCCCTGGGGGCATCCGGTGCAAGAGATTGAACCTTTAGTTGCTTATTAGGAAAACCTCTTGCAACCCAGTAAGAGGCTAAGGGTCAAAGACTACACCTATACAAGAACCTTAATTCAAGGACACATGTCAAATGTAATTAGTCATGATGGGTACTCCAAACCAACACCTCAAGCCAAGTACCGTGTCTGTCATGGTTGCAGCACTTAGTCGAATCACAACGGCAAAAGGCAGTGGCACACCAAACCCACCAACACAGAATCAGGATGAATGGGCTTCCGGAATCGTGCTTATTCGTAGACAGGGGTTCAGTTGTGTCTAAGACCAAAGGCTTCAGTGTTTTTGAGCCTAAGTTGGGTATATCACGATACTAGTAAGAGTCGATGATGATGGTAAAGACTTAAAGACCTTGAACCAAAGTAGCGATAATATCATACAAACTGTTACAGGTAATGGGACACATCCCAAGTCTAAGACCAAAGATCCAAAACTTACTAACTGGTCAGTAGCAAGGCGCTCTGCAGAAGCTCTGCAAAGCTTTCCGCAGAAGAACTCCGCACATGAGTGGACCGGCAGGTGGGCCGGCACGAAAGGACAAAACCATACAAGATCTACAAAACAAGAAGTTTGCATTACACACTTTAAACAATACACAGTGTTCCCCATGCCAGCAAATGTACCCATTTAATTAGAACATCAACATCACCTTCGCAAACACTGAAAAAGGATGAGGGTGGGTGGGTGGTACCTCCATATGCGCACGCCTAGGCGTGTGCGTGCACTCATGCACGTGTGCGGAGGGTGGACATGAAGAGGGCTGATAGGTGCAAATGACTCCGAATGTCATGACAAACTGTTGCACGCTGCATGCGCTGCATGCTGTAACCGGAATTTGGGTGCCGATGATCTTCAGAAATTGCGTTTGCTCATCTTGCTGCAAATCGTTTGGTATTGAGACTTGAGGGTGCGTGTGTGTGTGTGTTGGGAGGGCCACAGCGCTTCTTGGTGATTGCAAGCTTGGGGTATTTGAAGTCAATGGGAAGCTTTGGTCGTCTCGAAACAAGGGATGGCATACAGCTGTCCCCCTAAATGTCGGGTTAGCATGTTTACTCTAGTTAGCATTCGCATCCCCACCATGGACAATCCTTACAAGCCTTCAAGACGCATCGCTTGGATCCGAATGGATGCGACAATGCATGGCTTCGAGCCACAACTCGGCGGGACGCCGCGAACGGTCAGGTGAACCATGATATGGGAGTTCCGTACACCATGTCATTGCGGAACATGTATACCCTCAATCGAGGCAGAAATACAGGTAAAATCAACATATTGTTGCCATCATTACTAAATGTTGCGCAGTAGTATACCACAACATGTCTTGGCACCAGGAAAAGTCTACCTTGGGCCATGCGAAACACCATGTAACAGTGGAACATGAAATGGTCTTCCGCTGCTGTGGGCAGCCCCAAAGAATACCTATTTTGCACAGCGAGATGTGTAGGTGAAGAGCCTCCTTGAAGCTGACCAGTGGCAAAGCAAAACAAACAAACATCGAACCAACAATTACAATATTTATAATATATGCCTCAAAAACACAAATTCTAGCCAACGATCGGTAAAAGCACACACACACATCCATTCGCATGATACAAAAGCAAGACAAACAGCAACTCTGCTCGATGTCAAGTTCATTCCTTTTCCACGCGCAGCCCCTTCTTGAACAGCTGTCACACGTGCCATTCCCATGCGGCGCGTACCATCTCAGGGAGGACTGTGTTAGGCTGGATGGTCGGAGGCCTGTGCCCAAACGAAAGGGAACGCACTGAGTCAAGCGGCGTTCGAAGCGCCCGAGGATCGCCATTCTTCAATCCCATGATCCAGCTTCAACCCGCACCCAATGCGGCCACATACTCTCCACCAAATCTTTACCAATTGAAAGTGGTAGACCAAGTGGTAGACCATCTCTAGCAAAGCTTCCACAGTTCCCTGGTTGGTGAGACCTATTAGGGGGGGACCTCCCAACCAACAGTCTGATGTTGATTTTGCCAGAGGTCTTTGAGAGATCTCCCTATCCCAAACGCTCCATGTATGCCATATATGCCTACATTGGGGTGGTTTGGGGGGTCAATGTAAGCATATATGGCATACATGGAGTGTCTGGGCATTATTCCAATAATACACACCCATTTGTTCAAAGGGTATTCCATGCCGGCACAGCTGTCCGTAGAGTAGCTGGATGCAGCTAGCACAGCCACAAAAATCATCCTGGAGGTGTCCGCAGTTGTCCGCCAAAGTGTCAGACGAAGTCAAGGCTTGCCTGACTCCCAGACTCCTGGCCTTACTACTACGAGCAAGAAACTATACACTAGGAGCAAAGGGCATCGCTACTAGTAACAAGAACCCTACGTTCCGGGCTCCTGGCCATACTACTAGGAGCAAAAACTCTGTTTCGATGAATATTTCGAACCTTCAGCCCTTGAAACACTTCAAATAACATGACAACAGCTGGGCATAAGCGCAATTCGATCCAAACCATACAACAGCCGGCGGTGATTCATTTGTAGGAACTATTACTTGATCAGAACAGAGTTTATGTCAATTTAGTATGATCTATTTGTTTACACTATGTTACATTACCAGGACCCTCCTGTCGGGGTGTCCTGGCTGGACTCCCCCACACGGATCCTATATATATATATATATATAGGCTTCCCCACACTATGCACCCCGCGGTGTCGGGTCCTGGTATGTTACATAGCTAGAAACGTGCAGAAACAACGGCGCAACACAAACGTCCATCATTCGGGCACACTCCCATGCCTCGCACGCCCACACAGCTGCGGTCCAAACCTGGCACCACGGTACCGTGCGGTCGACGTGGTCGACGCGGTCGACTCGGTGGATGGTGACACCGAACCTCGACTCTGATGAGCCCAAACCTAAGTACTCCATCAAACAGTGGAACGCAAAGGCTGAGGCTCTGCAAATCTTGATAAGTTCAGTGGGAAGGGAGAAGGAATAACCCAAACCCTCCATGCATATGCCGAAAAACCTATAGATGGACCCCCATGTTTTCAGCACCAAAAACGGTCCTTTTTCGTCAGTCCGTTGGACGAACGGACTTGCCCATGGAATACCTGAACCCAAGGAAACCAGGACAAAAGAAAGGCCCCAGCCAGGACCCGGTTCTCCCGGTCTTCCCGAACAGGAATAGCGTGGAGTCGGGAACGAATAAACCGAAAGAACGGGCCGCTGATGGCCGCTGTTGGGTGTGGCATGGTCCCATGTTCGGTACTTGAAGTCGGGTCCAGGTACATAGACCCCGAATGATTCCACCACCCTTGGCCTAATCAGTCATGCTAGATGGAGTGTCCGGACTTAGTATATCAACATACCCATGGAAGTCGGGTCCAGGTACTTGACCGAACAAAATCACAAACCTATGTGCCGATGCCTATGTGCTCGTGACGGACCCGCCAGCCGGCATCTCAGCTCGCACCGGTCAGCCAAAAGGGGAAATCCTGCAACATATTTAAACAAAAAATGAAAACCCTAGTGAGGCTCTAGTGGTAGCAAAAACAAGTGACTTGGTTTTCATCAATTGAAATTGGTGGTTTTCCAATCCAAGCCGACCGCGAACTGACCAATGCGCGGCCTGACCCAGCCGACCGCGAGTTCCTCGCCTCTGCCTCGCTCTCTGGGAGCCTCCGACATGGACCACTTCGACCAACTGACTGCGCAAACCACCGGGGTCACCCACTTCGTCACCCCCTGTCCAGGTTCAAAAAAAGGTGAAAATCGTCGTTCCATGGAAACGGGCAAATCAGAACATCACCTTATTAAGCAATACCGTTTGGTGAAGGGGTCTATGAAATCCACCTTGGGTCCTGGTAAGGTCCTGGTACTGAACTCGAGAGCCGGTTCCAAAGTTCACCGAACTTTCAACTTGTTCATCTCTTTTTTTGGAGTGTCCTCAATCCCCCAAAAAGGTTATCCGCTGACCCCTGCCTAGCTGACGCCTAGGCGGGGCGGCGCCGGGGACACCGCAGGGTGAAACAGTTGCCCAGGCCAAGCAGATCCAGCTTAGGCAGTCACCTGGGCTGCTCACTGGCCACACCAACTTAGAAGACCTTGGCCTGCACCAAGCCTAGAAGGCCTTGGCTTGCACCTGTTTTCTATAAGGCTTTGAAGGTGACGTAAGGCACTGGGCACACCCCCATTCCGACCGCTGTTGCGGGCAGAAATAAATGGTGTCGTTTGCTAGGCTTGAAACCCCCGCCGGGGTGAGCTTCTGGCACATGCCAGGCTATACAGGCTATAGCTTTATGGGCTCTCGAAGGCAACGTACCAGGCAACGTGCCAGGCGACGTTAGGCATTTTGGCTGGCTGCTCCCCCCCCCGTTTCGACCGCTGGTGGGCAGAAATAGATGGTGTCGTTTGCTAGGCTTGAAACCCCCGCCGGGTGAGCTTCTGGCACGTGCCAGGCTATACAGGCCATAGTTTTATGGGCTCTCGAAGGCAACGTGCCAGGCAATGTGCCAGGCGACGTTAGGCATTTTGGCTGGCTGCACACCCCCCCGTTTCGACCGCTGTTGTGGGCAGAAATAGATGGTGTCGTTTGCTAGGCTTGAAACCCCCGCCGGGTGAGCTTCTGCCACGTGCCAGGCTATACAGGCCATAGTTTTATGGGCTCTCGAAGGCAACGTGCCAGGCAATGTGCCAGGCGACGTTAAGCATTTTGGCTGGCTGCACACCCCCCCGTTTCGACCGCTGTTGTGGGCAGAAATAGATGGTGTCGTTTGCCAGGCTTGAAACCCCCGGCGGGGTGAGCTTCTGGCACGTGCCAGGCTATACAGGCTATAGTTTTATGGGCTCTCGAAGGCGACGTACCAGGCAACGTGCCAGGCGACGTTAGGCATTTTGGCTGGCTGCACGCCCCCCGTTTCGATCGCTGTTGTGGGCAGAAATAAATGGTGTCGATTGCTACCCCTGGAACCCCCCCCCGATTTGGGCAGTCTATAGGGCAGCAGGCCGCACTGTGGCCATCACCTGGGCTGCTGCATGCCTGCGCCTGTTGCGGGCAGAAATAGATGGTGTCGTTTGCTATAGGCTTGAAACCCCTGCCGGGGTGAGCTTCTGGCACGTGCCAGGCTATAGCAAGACATTGAGCAGGTCACTTCATCAGGTAGCAGCCTTTGGTTGATGCTGCTGGGAGTGCTAAACTTGTTGCTGAACCAAAGAGTGTGTAGAATACCCCACGCCTCCCCACACCACTCTGAAGTTTGGAAAATGAATCCCTCCCGCAGGTGGCAGGAAGTTGCTGATGTCGTCGCCATATCCTGAACAAATAGCAAGAAGAGAAAGAGGAATAAAAGGAAAATGGAAAGGAACAGCAGCTAGCCTACTTTACTAAAGCCCGCGAAGCGCGAAACCTGCACCCTACACCCTAACCCTGGAACACTAAACCCTAAAGGTTAGGACTCAGGTGGCTGTATGGTCGAATGGTCTGAACCTCGGTAAGGATCAGGATTAGAATTAGGGTTAGGACTCAGGTGGCCACTTTTTGAACCATACGTCAAGGGGCTTCAGTTAGGATCAAAAATGAGGATTAGGATTAGGATTCAGCATTTTTGGCTAGGATCAGGATCAGGACTAGGGCGAGGATTCAGGCATAGACCCGAACAAGTGACATGCAACCTTTTGCACTGTACTGGGATACGCATAGAGCAGTTTTCAGCATACCTCATAGCGAGAGCGGCGGAGCCATGCGGCAGAACAGCGCCGGTGTTGCAAGACATTGATGTTCCTGGAATCTGCGGCTGAATTGACGGCTGAGCCGGCTGACGTGACGATCAGCGGGTCAACAGCAGTTCTTCCAGTTCAGAAAAAAATTTCCAGAGCTAGTTGTTGCCTTGGTGGCTGGTGGGCGCTTTCCGCTTTCGTTTCTCCGCCCGAGACATTTTGGATGCTGCGGATCTCTGCGGTTTGCCCGTGGAAAATCCAACCTTCAGAACAGTCGCCCGGACGAAGGTGCAGCTCGCCTTTCTCAAGCTGGCAGCCAACCTGCCGCACCTTTCTCCAGCCACTCTCGCTGCTCCATCGAAAGGCAATACCGTGAATGCAATCCCCAGGTGCGCAAAACCGAAAGATCGATGGCCGAGCATGTTCTTCCAGTTTGGACAGAGCGCTATCCAGAGCAGCTTGGACAGAGTCATCCTGACAACGCTCAAGGCCTGCGCCGTTGGCGTCCCCTCCCACAAAGTCAAGCTGCAGGGCGAAGCTGTCTGAACGTGATCTCCAGAGCAGTAACTGCACAGTCCCGCTGCTTGGCCGTGACATTGTTCACATGGAAGCTCCCCACACGCCACACAGTGCTTCCGGCACGCTGCTCCGAATGAGACACTTCCGCTGCCAGCCAGTACAATGTCTCGACTTTCGCGCCGAGCCCAGCAAATGCAACTAAAAGCGCTGGCAGGCGTGATTGTGGTGTCTTTCATAGTTTAAACCAATGTACACAAAAATTTGATCATCATCGCATTGCATTCGGTCACGTGCAACTATCCGCCGACCCCTGCCTGGCTGATGCCTAGATCCAGAGCGTTTCGCCGTGGCTCCGCTGCCTTTCTCTGCCCTTTCTCTGCCCAAGCAGATTCAGAGGAGCCTTGGAGTGAGCTTCTGGCGCGCGCCAGGCTACAACTAGTTTTATGGGCTCCCGAAGGCGACGTGCCAGGCGACGTTAGGCATTTTGGCTGGCTGCACCCCCCCCGTTTTTGGATGATTTTTGACTTCGAATTAGATGGTGGAAGGGCGTGGCGGGGCGGCTTGCCAGGAGCCTTGGAGTGAGCTTCCGGCACGTGCAAGGCTACAACTATACAACTAGTTTTATGGGCTCCCGACGGCGACGTGCCAGGCGACGTTAAGTATTTTGGCTGGCTGCCCCCCCCGTTTTTGGATGATTTTTGGGTTCGAATTAGATGGCAACGTTAGGCACTTTGGCTGGCTGCGGCTCGCCCCTTTTTGGTGATGGATGGTGTCGTTTGCCCGCCCGGAAACCCTCCGCTGCGGCTGCGTTCTGCCTTATTATACGCACACCTCAGCTGCCAGGCAACTGGGCCAGTCCACTAGGCATGGAAAGCGAAGTGCCAGGCAACTGGAGAGTGACGCGCCAGGCAACTGCTTTTAGGCATTCTCGCTCGTCGCGACTCGCTTCTACGTTACTAGCGTTCTTGCTCCTCGTTTCTACTTTGTGCTTTCATTGCAGGTCCTTCCTAAAAAAAAGGGGTCGGCGGCACCAGGGCGAAGCCCTTACATATTAAGGTATATTAAGGAGGTTGACATTAACTTTTCCTGGATATGATCTTCACAGCATGCAATCAACATGTGGAGGCATCTTTCTCTTGCAGCACTTTTCTGATCCAAGCTTGTTCGGCAGGCGAAAGTCGCTTCGCCATTCAACGTCCAGATTGATGAACGTTCTAATCTTCTGATGTCCTGGTTGGGAAAAGACAGCGGAGTCGATGCTAGGTATCATATGTATATATATATATACCACAGACTTGCTAGTTCACAACGGGAGTGTCCCTTTCATGAACAAACCGATAGTATACAAGGCTGTCCATGATTCCATCAGGTTTCTCGTGATTCGCCGTGATTACCACCTCCATTTGCTTGCGTTTGCTCGTTCGGAAGCCAAGAAAAGTAGAAAACAAATTCGGGAAAATCTGCCGACCCCACTCGTGAGATGAGGCGTGACTGTTGATGAAGGCTAAGGCTATGATTAAGGCAAAGGCTAAGGCTATACCTCCCCTACCCCTCCGGAGCCTTGCTGCAGCGACGAGAAGTAGCCAAGATTTGTCCAAGATTTGTGCAAGACTTGTCCAAGATTTGTCCAAGATTTTGCCAAATGTATTGGTTCGGGGATTGGGACGCGGTCCTGGGTTCGATTCCCGGGCTGCTCGCGGCCTTGTTCCTTGCCAGCGCCTGTAGTTTTTCCTAGAGTTTCTAACGTTTTCCGCTGGATGTCTAGGATTTTCAAAGGTTTCTCTAAAATTTGCTCATGCCTTTCAGGCCTTTTGCGAGGGTGTTTTCCAAGATTTTCTCTGGTCTTTCTAGATAGTTCTGTGGTTGTCTGGGGGCTCCGTGTTGTTTTGTGGGTTCCCAGATTTTCAAAGAAAAATGCTAACCCATTTTCCTCGGTTTTCAAACGTATTCCGTTGGATTTCTAGAATTTTTCTAAGGTTTTTGTAAGATTTACTCATGCCTTTCATGCCTTTTGCGAGGGTGTTTTCCAGGATTTTCTCTGGTTTTTCTAGATAGTTCTGCGGTTGTCTAGGGGCTCCGTGTTGTTTTTGGGGTTCCCAGATTTTCAAAGAAAAATGCTAACCCATTTGCCGTGCTCTCTTTCTGCCTACTTTGGTGATGCAGTGACAGATCATGTCTCTAGGGGTTCCGTGTTGTTTTTTGGGTTCCCCGATTTTTCGAAAAAACTCTTAACCCATGGAACCTAGGCCATCCACTTCCCTGGGGGTCGGCGGCTGCCAGGCGTTAGCCTGGTTAAATAACAATCCAAACCAAAGGTTTGCATGGCTTCTCATGTACGGTCGCAGCCTCGCCTTTCTCCTCCAAGTTGATTCAGTGCCCCGCGCCACAGCCTGCGAGTCTGGCCAGACAGGAGGGTAGGACGGCCGCATTTTGCTTTGGAAGGAGGCGCAAGGACACTACTAGTAGCTCATGGCATTACTACTAGTAAGAAGAAGCTACTAGTAACAAGGTGCATCCCTACTAGGAGCCCAGCCACATGACGGTGTATTTGCACAGGATTCTGCAACTAGGATTCCGCTTTGTTTGGATTCCGCGTGTTCCTTCTTCCACTTATAGGGCCACTAGGGGGTCTCCCTATTCAAAAACACACCCAGATGCAAACCCTTGAAAGCCCAAACACAAAAGGAGGCAATTGTTCACAGCCTTTTCTCGCTCCAAACATGGAGGTCATTCGCTTGCCGCTCCCCATGTGCCCTTGGCTCACAAGTTTGGCAACATCCTCTCCAGTTTGGTGAACGGAGAACAGCATCTGCGTTCTTTCAGGTCCAGGCTTGTCCTCACAAAAAGTTTGGCATTGGATTAAGTGAGGGGAAACTAATGGATAAAACATCCCGCCTTGGACGATGATCACTTCTCCTTGGAACATCTGTTCAATTCCCACACACTCCATGGGACTGCCATTCATATATGCCTATACATTGACCCCCCCAAAACCACCTCCTATGGCAGTCCCATTAGTCGTGTCTCGGATTGGTGTGTGTGTGTGTGTTCTGTTCCGGTCAAAAACGCACGTCATTCCCAGCAGGATGAGTTTGTTCGACGACGAACTCTGACGACGAGGTGGGACCCACCGAAGAGGAGCGTGGACCCGAAGCAGCGAGGGGGGTTGGGCCGAAGCAAGATCAACGTAGCAGTTTGGCTCGGATCCACTTTGGGGATATATTAGAATCTTGAGAAGTTGCAACTGTACACGACACGTGTCGGGTTAGAGCCGGATTCGGAAACTAATCGGTCGGATTCTGAAACTAGGGTTCTGAAACTAGGGTTCTGAAACTTGGCTTCTGAAACTAATATTCTGAAACTGGTGTTCTAAACTAGGATTCTGAAACTGGTGTTCTGAAACTAGGTTTCTGAAACTGGGATTCCGAAACTTGTATTCTGAAACTGGAAAGTCAGATTCTGCAACTTGCCTGAGACTTGCAACTGGTGATCTCCACATCATGCAATAGCGTGTGTGCCTGTGACATCACCTTCGAAGCACATCCAAACCAACGTCATTAGACCCCCCCAACCCCCCCATCCCCCTTGTCCCCATCGTGTGATCTTGACACCACGCCAACCCCCTAATCATTGACAAAGTTGCGGAATCCTAGTGAGGGAATCCACAATGTTGCGGAATCCTAGTTGCGGAACGCCAGTTGCAGAATCCCAGTTGCAGAAACCTAGTTGCGGAAGCCTAGTTGCGGAATCCTGACAGTTGCGGAATCCTAGTTTCGGAATCCTAGTTGCGGAATCCTAGTTGCGGAATCCCAGTTGCGGAATCCAAGCTGCGGAATCCTAGTTTCGGAATCCTAGTTGCGGAATCCCAATTGCGGAATCCGACCGTTAACAGTTGCGGAATCCTAGTTGCGGAATCCTGCGCAGTTGCGGAACTCGACTTTATCCTCACGTGTCGCATGGACCAAATATCGCAAAATGGGTCTTGGAAAGCTGTCTTAAACCTTGGGTACCATCGAAGCTGAAAACTGCCTGAAACCACTTTTGAGGGGGATTCACTGCTACCTTGTCAGAAGGTACGACTGGACCCTCCTAGCCTACACATCGAAGAGTCTCCCTGCTCAACTTCTTAAAAGGTGGCAGCGGATTCAGGGATCGCACGCAATTGTGTTGAGGACTTCCATGTTCACCACCCCAAACCCGCTCTGTGTCCAATCAGTGTCGCCAGCCCACCATTGGTGTCACGCCTGCCGTGCCCCGCGGCTGTGGCGGCTGCTTTGTAGCAAAGGGCATCAGCAAAGACTCGAAGGCACCTCGAATGGGGGCTGTATTTTGCATGCCGTTTTACATTCCTCAAGTATTTTCATTGAAGCTGGGAAAAACTTTTGCAAATACTAAAAGAAGCAGGTGTCCATCATTCATGACTATGCAAGTTTCTGCAAGTCAACGATGGCGAATATGGATGGAGCATGGCAAGCCTCCCCTCTACGGATTTACCTTGCAGGATGTCTCTAGCTTGGTCAGGGTCCATACCAGGGCCAGGACCTTCCAAGGGATCTCAATGGTCTACCCGACAGTACCTCGGATATTGTATTAATGCAATGAAATGCAAATGATTGGAATCATAGGTTCCAATTTCTACATTGAGGTCAAAACTAACATCAAAACACGACCTGCCTGATTGATGCAAATAGGCATTCGCAGCTATTGAATTTCTTGTACTATATAAATATAAAAGACATGAAGGGACTTGGACGCCAAAAAAACACGGCACTGGAGTGAGTCATGACAGCCAAAAAGAGCCACGACGACCTACCAAACAGGACGTGGAACAAATACATATTCGACATAGGAAACCACATCCACGAAGCGGAGACCATTTATCCCGGCCAACAAAAACCATGTTTGAGGGCTTTAATAGGCTACAATGACCCGTTTCAGAAGCATCGAAGTCAAAAAACATGCTAGTTCATCACATGCCCTCAGAACCAATCAGCGCTCGGAAGAGGGGGTTCTTCAAGCATGCTTCAAGCATAGATATTTGTTATACGTGAGAAGGCCGTTGGGTCATCGAAATGCCACCTGAAAGACCTGGAGAACAATGGCACCACCCTGGCCACACATTTTCTTGAATGTTCCTGAAACCTTCTCCCCTACGCGGTTTGCGGCCAAAGGCACTTCATGAGCCTCTGCAGCTGCAAGGAAGATTCCCACGCGCTGCTCAGGGCGCCTTCCGAGGCGTGGCGGACAGGTTTTAAGCATCGGAGGGGCCAGAGAAGCGTGGCAGTCCATGCAACGTGTCACCTTTCAAAAGGGGAAAAGAAGGCTGCCTTGGCTAAGCCCGTGAGATAAACCCTGGAACATCAAGGTGAACCGTATCCACCTGAGTGAAATTTTTTCCCCTGAGGAATGGGGACACACGAACACATGCCCCCAATCCCAGGTGTTGGTGTTTGTGCTGGGGTTGTTTGTGGGGAATACATGGGATATGATATATCCTATTACCGGGTAAAGGGGAGGGGATCAAAGTTCCCCCCATTTGGCCGTCTTTTGACACGTCGGAGACATTCATGCCCAACATCTGAACGTCCCATACCGCATTCCCTGTGCTCAGGCTGCGAAGCAAGAATAGCAGCATGTCCAAGACATGCAATGCCTCACAATGTCCCGAAGTGAGGGTGAGACATTACCACATTCCCTGTGTTCAGGCTGCTCAGCAGGAACAGCCATGTCCAAGACGTCACCGTCCGAGACATCAAATCTCCGAGACCTTCGTCTTTCCCTTGGTTAGGCTTGTTCCGGGCCTCGGGCGGCTCACAAAAGGTATATGGCCCGTTGGAATGGCAACTCAGCCCTCTAAATGTCACCCTCGGTTTAAAAAGGTGTGCCGTGGAATGGCGCCTTCCTCCTCCAAATCTTACTTTCAAAAGGCATGCACCGTTGGAGTGGCACCTCTCTCCTCTAACTTTTACCCTCGTGTGTCTCGCAAGAGGTATGCACCGTTGAAATGGCACCTTGCCCTTCCAGATTTTACCCTCCTGGTGGCTCACAAAAAATGTATGCACCATTGGAATGGCATCTTTGTTTTTTGTATTTTGGGTGTCGCACAAAGCTATGCTCCGTTGGAACTTCCCTCAAAACTTTACCCTCGGGTGGCTCACAAAAGGTATGCGCTGTTGTGATGGCACCTTCCTCCTCTAAATTTTACCTCCGGGTCGCTGGCTCACAAAAGGTACGCAGGCACGCACCGTTAGAATTAATGGCACCTTCCTCCTCTAAATTTTACCATCGGGCGGCTTGCAAAAAGTATGCACCATTAATTGCACCTCTCTCCTCTAAATTGCACCCGCGGGTGGCTCTTTGGTCCTTTGGATGCCAGCTATAATGGACAGCGCACTCGGGAGTTCAAGGTGGTCTGTGCGCCGGAGTGCAAGCGGTTCACCAGCGCTTTTCTGCATCCAGAACCAGCGCTTTTCTGCATCGAGTTCCTTTTCTTGCGAAGACAGGGTCATGTCCGGGGCGCAAGATGCAAGATAATTAGTCAGGAACAGGATGCTGGTCTGGGCCCATAGAAGCAACGGTATTTAAGCGTTGAGGAAGGGTTCTTGTTAAGAAGCTCCATGGCACCCCAACCCGCTCCCCATTAGAGCAAGGGCTCACTTTCCATCCATCTGCGAAAGGAAACCGCAGCTCTCTTGCGACTCCCCCGCATCTCTCCTCGGACTCCACTCCCTGTCAGAGTTTGCATTCTTCATATAGCTCGCTCGACCTGCCTGAGCAATTCTGAGATTCCTCTCTTTTGCAGCCGTTGCCGTTGAAGTCGCTCCATCGCCCATAGGGGCCTTGGGGTTCCTGGCTGTCGAATTTTCGTAGGGCTGCCAACAGCCGACTCCATACCTGGTGGGAAATGGACCCCCGGTACACTTCTCCGCTGCAAGGATGCCAGGTAGGACACAAACTGATCTCTCATATCGATCATCTGCTGCTTCGATCTCTCCAATTCTTGGTGGCCTCGTCCATGGGAGTTTCTTCCATCTCCGGAGCATTCAGGATCTTGTCCAGCTCTTCCTCGGCAGTCTTCAGATTCTTGTGCAAGGTCATTGATCCGTTTCGATCTGCTCTTGCTCCTTCATGAGGCGTTCGTCCATCTTCTCCTGAATTTTCTTGCCATCTGCAATCGCTTCTTGATCTTGTCTCCACCTTCAAGACCGCCTTCTTTCTCAAGTTCAGGGATTTCTCAACATCTCTCATACCCTCCATAGGATCCTCCATCATCTTTGTAAGTTCCTCCGCAACTTGCAGGATCTTCTTGACCAAATCCATGAGCACCGCAGCCACCTCCTTGGATGACTCGTCCTTCTTTGAAGATGACGAAGATGGTGCTGACGACAAAAATCCATATCCAGGAACATCTCCGGAATCTGCTGGCGTTTCGGCCATAGATTCCAATCCCATGGTCCTCTTGTTCTTCCTTCGCCCATCTGAGGTGGGCAGGAATGGTGTGCAACAACAAGCTCCCCAGGATCGTTCAATCCCCCGTGCTTTGTCGCAACTGACCCAGTGGTAGGTCCTCTCTTCTTGGCCGCGCGGACCAGTCTAGCCCTTGAACGGCGTCTCCTGGCACGCCTATGCCAGCTCGGACTACTTCTACCGGCCGCAAGGGTCCCTTTAGGGAGCCATGTTGGATTATCACAAGATGGTGGATGGAAATTCAGCACTTGAGTATCTTTGCGCAATGTTCTGGTTGATAGCCTTCTGGAACAACTCATGTTGCGTTTGCTGTGCAAGTTCACTTTGACGCACTTGCAGGCTCTATTCAACCATGTAACTTGGGAGGTCAGACTGTTTCAACCCCGCAACTCGGAAAGATTCGAGTGCTAGAAAGGGCAGATCATTTTGCGGGTGCTATGGCACGATCCTCAAGTTGTGAGGATTGAACGTTATTCTTTCAACCCTACCATTTCAACTTCTGCAAAACACCTAAGATGCACTACATGGTCTTTGGCCACAAGGGTGATCCTTATGGTCTCACAGCCTCTCCTGGATTGAGTCATTAAACATCGAGAATTAATTAGATAGGCAGAGAAGCTTGTTGAGGCACGTGCGTTTACCAAACTTCATACAACAAATGATTCAGGGGCAGGTATTCACAGGAGATTGCCTTCAGGCGCCGCAAAAGCAAGAACCACCCGGAATGCCTTGTGATGATGAAAGTGTCGTGCAAACCTGCTAACATTCTTCAAGGCGCTATCGACAAGGCAGCGCACACATTAACAGCCAAGTTGCTGGAACGCATGGCCACCGATAGTGATCGCAGTAGGTAACAAACTCTGCACCCGAGTGGTCAAGTTGAGCAGCTTCTCCGATTCACTCGTGCCCTGCAAAAGTACGCAAGCCCATTTTGCACTACACCTAGACATTGCATATTCTTTGACCTGCATGACTGCACAATGTGGCACAGAGTGTATCTACAACTACGGCATGCATGCTCTTCCAAAAAAGATAGGCCTTGCATGATGCAGACGTACTCCGCATGTAGGTGGAAAGATATTTTGGTGGTCTCTTGCTGTGGAATTCGATGGTGGAAAAAGGCACCTACCGGGGCGTTCCAGGCCACGTCAGGCATTCTCGCTCGTCGAGGCTCGCTTCTACGTTACTAGCGTTCTTGCTCCTCGTTTCTACATTAAGCTTTCACTGCAGGTCCTTCCTACCAAGGCAAAGCCCTTGCAATCCGGGCGCCGGCCAGGAAGCCCGTGGGCCTTCGGTCGTAACCGAACGGGGGACCCCCTTCCCACTTCCTCCCCACCTCCGGGTCACTGAAGTCGCTGTAATTTACAGTGTTTCGTGTGTGTGTGAGGTATAAACAACACTGTGCTTTACAGGGTCTATTGCGCATATCGAAGCGCGACGCGGCGTAGAGGGAGAAATGCCAAAATTCTGTGTTTTTTTCAAGGGCGGTGTCGGTTGCTTAATCGACATTTCGTGGGTGTTGGGCACGCGCCAACAGCAAAGGCGGAACATGTGCTCCAAGATGATCTGACAGAGGCCCTGGCACACATAGCCGCAAGATGACCCTACCTAGGTCCCAGATATGGGAAACATAGCCCCAAGATGGGCCAAGATTGCCTCAAGATGTGGCAACATAGGCCCCACACAGTCTCAAAAAGAGAGAGAGAGAGAGTGACAGAGACAGAGACAGAGACCGACAGAGACCGAGACGGAGACGGAGACAGAGACAGACAGAGGAGAGGGAGGGAGGGAGGGAGGGAGGGAGGGAGGGGGGTCCCTGGGAGAGTTTGGTTGAGGGAGCTTCACCACCGAGTTGGGGTATTCTGACAGGTCTAGTCCACCATCCCCGTGGTGGCGGATGTTTTTGCCATTCCAATAACCCATATACATATATATATATATTATATTTAAAGGCTTACGCCTAACAGCCGGGCGCCGGCCCATGTAGGGCTAGGTCCTCTCTCTCTCTCTCTCTCCCTCCCTCCCTCCCTCTCTCAAGGTGAACAAGTCAACCCAAAGCTGCTGGCTGGGTCAATCTATAATCCCGCCAACCTAAGGTCAATCTGGCGGCTTTTGACCAAAAACTCGGTGGAATAGAACAATTATGAACAAGTATGAATCAACAAAAGACTCAATCCCTAAAGGCTCCTCCTTTGGCCCAAACCTCTTCGCAAGAATTCCCGGACCCGAGCGCCGTAGCAGAAATCCGGACGCGCATTTATAACGGAGTCTTAGGAAGCTACTTTAATACAGTGTAAGTTACTTAGTCTTAGGAAGCTGTATGGGGGTGGACATCATCAGCCCCCTAGCCTTCCGTTTGATTATTTAAAAACTGGTCGACCTGGTTTTGCGGTCTAGAAAACAACAATGCTTCAGAAGGGATTCAGGCTATGAAATCATCTTAAATCAATGCTGGTTGGAAACCCAGGGATCAAAAAACTGCTTCACCCCCCTTCCGTCCTCACTGCTTCTTCGCCCCCACCCCATGAAACGGCCTGCGGTCACTGAAGCACCCAAGCTGGCGAGGTCCAGCCTCACTGCTCCCACGACGAACCGGGCCGTGTGAGTTCCGGTCTTCGCTGAAGTTCCGGTCGTCGCGTCGCGAAAAGAGGCGAGCGGACCTGGCGAGGTTCCGGCAACACGCGCCGGCATGTGGCATGTGGAACAGCTAGTGGTGCCTTCCGAACAAAACATGTTAAACCTACTTTAAAATGCATTGGTTTATACAGCCAACAAACAAAAACAGACACAAGCACACACCAGGACCCCCAGTTGGGGTGGTTTTTCTGGACACCTCTTTGATCCCTTTTCCGGGGCTATTGATCCGCTTCAACCATGGTGCTGACACAAACACACTGACAAAGCACCAAAACCGTTTTCATGATAGTTGGAAGGCCTCTGAGGCCACCGGCTGAAGCTGCCTCTTCGGGAAGCCCTGAAGTATGTGGCTGGCGCTGCAGAAGAAAAACGCCGTTTGACTGACCAGGGTTGAGAGGATGAACTATCTTGCGCGCCAATGGTTGCAACATAGTAGCGGGGGCGCCCGGGTCACCACATGCGCTTCGTGGGAACCATGGACGATCCATCAAGAAACCACAGGACAGTGAAGATACGTTCAAACAATAGATCATGTTTGACAGTGGTCTGACTTCAGTCAAGCGGAAACGGTGGGCCTGTTCAATAGCAGTTGGAAGTGTTTCTGATTGTGTTGATTTTCCCTGTTGTTTGGGAAAATAGGACTTCTACGACGGTACAACATTATATAACATGAACATGAATGATTGTGAATGTTTTACTGCATGAAAGTGCTGGGATAGCATAGGTTCCAACAGAACCCCACATGATTCAACAAAAGAACATGTCATGTTTCATGAGAACTATGTTATGTTCCATGGTTCATGAGTACCCCTCCTGATCAAGACCCCTATCCCTGAAAAAAATATAAAGGTGTTTCATGGTGTTTCCCTGTTCCTCAGGGTCTGCAACCCTATTGTTGCTGGGGAAAATATATGGACAATGATGCTTATATAATTATACGAATACGAAGGTCCTTGGGTGAAGGGAAAAGCACTAGCAGGAAACAACCGGACCCGGCGCATGTGAACCCTATTGACAAGTGTCTCCAAACTCCTGAAGCGCCCTCTAGTTGCTGTCCTTCAGAGCTAGGGGCAACCACACAACAACAAAAGCAGCAGAAACAACAACCACCCCCTACCAATAACTATTTACCACCACCACCACCACTACTACTCTGTTGCTGCTCCTGCTACTGCTACTGCTACTATTACTACAAAATCTATACCACCTACATCTTCAGATCTAAAGTCGGCTTCGACCCCTCCTTCCTGTGTTTCAAAACGACGGCTTCGCTGGGCGACCCCCACGGCCAAGATCTGAACGGTGCTCCTCCAAAGGGCTCTGTCCGCCTGGTGGATTCCAGAGGACCGGTGCATTCCGGTTTGCCCAGTCACCAATAAAATCATAGATGGCCTACCAAACTGGAATTTGAGTGGTGAATGCCATGTATTTAAGGAGCAGTTGGGCATTCCGAAAACGCCCAGTCAACCCAGTTTGGGCATTCAGAATGGCCAGCGGCCCGCAGTTGGGTAGGGATCCGGCCTCACGGCTGAACCCTCCAAAACACCTCCTGCCACTCACATAAAAGTGTCCAACATTATAAGCATCTCAAAGGGCATGTGGATCCATCGGGTTTCATGTAGGCTGTTGATGAAACAGCTGAAGTCTACGGATGTAAAACCATCATATATTTTTCATCAACCGTCGATGGGAACAAGCTTATTCCAAATCCTCCCAATTGCCTTCTGAAGGTGTTTGGATCCTCCTGCCACCCACATACAAGTGTCCAACATTATTACCCTCTCAAAGGGCATGTGGATCCATAGGGTTTCATGTAGGCTGTTGATGAAACAGCTGAAGTCTACGGATGTAAAGCCATCAAATACTTTTTCACCAACCGTCGATGGGAACAAACTTATTCCATGCCTGGTGTCCAAATGTACCTTTTCGGTTCCCAAAGGAAGGGGAAGGGAAAAACACAAGGACTTCCGAAACCCAGATAAGTCTGCCCAGAGTTGCCATGTCTTTGATGTTGACAAGTGCGTATCGAAGGGTTCTCGTTTCTTGTTCGCGACTTGTTGTCTCAGCGTTTGCAACCGTTGTCAGCCGTCCGCAGGTGGAGCGCTATGGCGCTGACATTGGGTGAAGCTTTTGGAGGATGGAAGCATGACGTGTTAGATTTGTGTGAAATAGCGAGGAAATGCGAGGAAACGTGTGGAAAGGTGAGAGGATTGCGCAGGCGCAGGGTTTTGTGAGAACCAGCTCAAATGGCGATTTTTGTGTCTGGGAGTGTACTCAGAACGTGTCGAAATCATTTCAAACATGTGGTGTGGTGCATATTTTTCTGAATCTACGAAGACATGATATTGTCACATGGCAGGCGCAGTACTGTGCTTTGAGGTGTGGAATTGCAATTTTTGTCGCAGGCGCGATGAATCATGAAGTTACGAAGTATGGCGGAGGTCACATCTCGTGGCAGGCGCAGTACTTTGTCCGTGTTGGAGGCGTGGACGTGCAAATTTTTGTGGCAGGTGCGGGTGTGAGGTGGCGAGTTGTGGTGGGTGAGTGTCGCTGTGCCATTGGGATTGGCACGTGAGCGGGTGTTGTTTGGAGGGGCTGGAATCGCGAAACTGCTTGGCAGGGCTGCTTGATGTGTGTGCTCCGATGGGGCTTCCCGCTTGACTTTTGGAAGAAGGCTCGTTTTGGAGACGTAACGCGTGAATTTTAGAGGAAGTCTTGTACGAAACACTCGCTTTGCAGACTTGCAGTGTGAGTTTTTGAAGACGTCTCGTGCGAAACGCTCGTTTTGGAGACTTGACAAATGAATTTTGGAAGAAATCTCGTACAAAATGCTCTTGCAGACTTGACGCGTGACTTTTGGAGCAAGTCTCGAACGAACGCTTGTTTTGGAGACGTGACGGTTTACTTTTGGATACTTTTGGAAACTTTATATTATATAATATAGTGCCCCACAAGAGTCCTACTACAGAGTCCCACAAGAGTGTCCCACAAGAGTGTCCGAAAAGAGTGTCCTACCAGCGTCTCCCAACATACGAGAGTGTCGGACAAGAGTCCCCAACAAGAGTGTCCAACAAGAGTGCCCTACAATAGTCCTACAAGAGTGTCCTACAAGAGTCCCGCAAGATGGAACCCACGAACCCGAATGCAAACACGCACTCGCAAACAAACGCCCACACATTTTTTGACACTCTTGTAAGAGACACTCTTGCAAGAGACACTCTTGTAGAACGCTCCTGTGGGACACTCTTGCAGGACACTTTCGTAGGACACTCTTGTGGGACACTCTTGTAAGACGCTCTTGTGGACTCTTGTGCAACAATCTTCTGGGGCATTCTTGTGGGATACTCACATTCTCAGATGTAATTTGGCCACAGAAGTTGCAGCTATGGTGGCCACTTGTCAAGGGAGTGGGCTGTCGTGACTTACAAGTGGGTCGAAAACGGAAGAGCATCGTGTGTGTGAGTGCCACTTAAAGAGTTGGTTGCACCTGACTTTGCTTCAAAGGCAGTTCGCGACCGGTTGCACTGGTTACCGACTGCTGAGGTTTATGTTGACACCATCCAGCCATGTGGGGACACTCTTGTCGGACACTCTTATGGAACAGTCTTGTGGGACACTCTTGTCGACACTCTTGTGGAGCACTCCAACTGGGTAGCGGCAAATGTAGGCCACTTGGTAGTAGAAATGTAGCGCTGCCGGCAGCTTCTGGGAGCTGTACAACTGCCAGCTTTGTAGTGCCAAATGTAGTACAGGAAGCAGCAGCTTCTGGGACATGTACCAAGCATAAAGCCCCCTGCTCCACACCAGTTGCACACAAAACCCATGAGCCGTTGTGAAGCCTCACAAGCTGCATTGATAACCCACGCAGAAGACTTCAAGCTGATGCAGCAGATTCCTGCAGCCACTTCTCCACCCTTGGATGCGTGTCCAACAAACAGTGAAAAGTGAAGTGAACAATTGTTCGAAACTAACTGTGAAACTGCTTCTGCAACTGCCATTGGTGGACTGGCAACCGGTTGATCCACTGATTGATCCGTCTCCATGTGATGGGACTGATGCTGCGTCCTGCCCTGACACATTGAAGTGTAGTGAAACAAATTGCTGTGCGGCAGCAGCCGTTGTCCATGAAGCTTCCTCTTTGAGGAAGCACGTTGACTTTTGTCTCAGGCAACAGGCGTTGGTGGCGTCATTGGTGGAGTCATCGTAAGGTTCCTCAGGCTGCTGTTCCTTCCTTTTCCTTTGCGCCACCCCCGAACCTTTGGGCTGTGGCCTCAGAACTGGCAACTTGCAGTACACATGTAATGCCGGAAGCAGGTTGTGGGAGCTGTATGTCACTGTATGTCCCACAAAGTTAATTGACCAATTCAACGCTGTTTAGAAGGAATACACCGCGGGCAACCGACAGGAGGTAGTTTTGTTCAATCAACCCCGTCTGCGAAGCATTCAACATAACCCTGGGGCTCCAAGTACCTCCGCAGAAGGTATTTGGACCCTCCTGGCACCCACCCCAGTCCCACCTTCTCAGGAGGTACGACTGGAGCCCTATCGGTAGTAGTCATTTCAAGGGTTAAGAATCCGGGCCCTTTCTCCAATGGAAAGGGTTCGGCTTGGTTCGAGTCCGGACCCCTGTGAAGATGTTGGGTCCTGCTATGGAAAGTCCGAGGATTCTTGGGGTAGTATAATCCTAACTCGACGGATTACGATTTGTGTAGTCATACTGCTCACCTGAAACCATCACTCATCATCACTCTATAAAATTGTTAGCTGACTCGCTCAGTTTCCGTATAGAACATATATAGACTCTAGATGACTCTAGACTCTTCTTAGTTGTTCAGTGGGTTGTCCCCCATTTTTCTCCCCCTCCCCAACCGACGACCCACCCGCATCACCCTCCCTGGGTCATGACCCCAGTACCGGGTCCCCCGGACGAGGATCCCCAGGACTGCGTTGCGCGCGATGGCCTCATGCACACGAACCGTCGAACAAGAGGGGGATGGGGACGGGGACGGCAGATAAACACAAGCCAGGGTGAGTATTGGGATGGGAGTGTTGGATGCAGGAAACTTCCTTGGTTGGATGCTTTTTGTGGTCGAACACCCGCGGGACGAGTTCCTGTGACCGCTTCGAACTGTGACCGTGAGGAGGAAAAGAAGGCGGAGACCCAGGAATGAGCTATCCCGGGATCCAGTTTCGTACCTTCTCAGGTTCGGTGAGGACTGTTGGACACTGTCATGTATGTGCCAGGGATTTTTTAGGGCTATGAACATGGTGGATGGGCAGCTCCTTAGACCCGGGAGCCGAAGCTCCCACAAGAGTCCTCCGAAAAACCGAGTCATCGACACCTGAAAACCGCCCCAAACCCCGAAAAAATGGGATGGAGTGAGCTGTACTGTGAGCTCTTTTTCGGGTGAATGTCCTCCAGCAGGTCGGCATTTTGGAGTGGCAGGTCGGCTGTTTGGAGTGGTTGGCAGCGGTTTTTCTTACATCCTTGGTTCCCTCCCCACAAAAACCCGAAGTTGTGAGCGGCCAAAAGCCTCGGGTTGGTCCTGGGTTGGTCCTTCCTGAGCCTTTTGAGAGATATAACAAAAGTCAAACACTCCATGGGACTGGTATATATATATATGTACCAATCAGTTGGGGTGGTCAAAAAAAGGGGTCACTTAGACCCCCATCTATGACATGGAGTGTCTGGGAAAAGTCCACTTCCCAGTTTAACTCTCTTTTACCAGGAGTCACATGTCGGGGTGCGATCTATCGAGGTAGTCGGGGTCCCCAGCTACTCCACTCACTTGGGGACGAGCCACACCACCCCGAGCTCTGTGACTCCTGGTAAATATGTTTTGGAAGCACCGGCGTGTTTCAGTTTGCAGCCCGCAAAACCCTTCTTTCCACTTCATCGCCCCTGCTCCACATACCCTCTGAGGTGGTGATTGGAGACTGTTATGTAGCTGCCACGAGGGTTTGGCATGTCCTAAGTGCAAAGCACACCACCCAAGATGAGCTTAGCTGCTTGGCTGTTAGACACGACTCCAGGCTTGTTGACTCAATCCCTGGCTTCTTTGTTCCACCATGTTCAACCTCTCCAGTCCCAGGATCTGGGAAACGAAACGCCACTATACATTCCCCATGTCAGGGGACTCACCATGCCCGTTTTCGCCACCCAATCGGCCACCACCTCGAGTCCAACAAGTCTTCGCCCCTCTTCGCGGCATCTCCCCTCTCTCCCGACCGCAAGCTCGGTGCAGTCGTTCCGTCCGAGGTGCAGTCTCGAGCCCACGAGAAGTCTCCTACAATGTGAGATCGAAGCATTGGGTGTGCCCAGATGGTGCGTTCAGAGCTGGTCCAAACCCAGACCCCTCCGGATTCCTCCGATCGGATGGACACTCAGCGATAGGACCTCGGGATCCGTTTTCGAAACCGAACCTGAGGTGAAGGTGAGGACGGAGACACTGTTATGTCGGTTTGGACGGTCCAAGTCCAAGTCTGAGAAGGTGGCAGTGGATCCCTATGGCTCTGAAAGCGAAAAAGGATGGCTGGATGACCCTGCCGTTGGACTACTCTGGAAGAAGACCAGCCCGACCAGTCTACCTACTGGCTCGGATGTCGGGCCTTTCATGAAGAATTTGACATCAGGAACACCAGAAAGCACTCCCCGAAAATAGTCTGATAGAAATGGAAAAACATGGAAACCTCTTTGTAGAGGAAAATGGTCATCCAAAATCGGGGCGCCATGCCATCTATATCCCATGATCGGTTCAGGGAGTGTCATCCGTGATCCTGGTCAATGCGAGCATGGTGAAAAGGGATCTATGGGGCGGCATATTTTCCAGTCCCATGCTGCATCTGGGAATTGATGGACCATAACAATCCATAACATGCATAGTGTTACACATCTTCATACCATCCCTCCATCACCAACACATCTTGCATACACCGTACCGGTACGGTATCCCAAGTACGCCTCCCAAGTACGCCACGCTGAGCCTGTGCAGTTCTACTGGGTGGGTGACCAGTATCCCCAAACGTAGCAAGCACCCGTGACTGGCCTTCGTTGGTCGGTACCGAACCGCTTACCGGTAACCGTTTGGGACGACCGGGGGCCCCCGGGTGCCAGGTTCGGGGGCGGCTTGAGGGATCTCCCTGTAGCTCAGTCCTTCGTCCCCGGGACACCGGACTTGGCAGGTCCAGGATACCATCTTGACCATCTTGACCACTTTTCCACCCCATTCCATGTATAGTTATATGGGCCATTCCCATCGATGGTCCAGGCAAATACTGATGGGACACCACTCGCCCTGCCACGAAAAACACCACTTGCCTGAGCCAGGCCATCCAAAGCTGAATGCCAACGAGCCTGGCACCGCATCGATGCCAAACTTGTTGATGTAAGTGTGGATCCAACCCTAGGGCTCCTACCTCCTGAGAAGATGGTTGGGGTGGGTGCCCGGGGGTGTCTAACCACCGAACCTGAGGATATGGTTGGAGCCCTATATAGGGCAAGCACCTTCTGAGAAGGTGAGCAGCAAGACACTGTTATGTGCCGGTGCCAAAATGTCGGGTCAAGTCATACCCAACCTCAGAAGGTATGTGGATCCCTCAGGAATCAGAATAGGGAGAACCCCGAGTTCGACCCCCTTGGAAGGTTCGGAAAATAGACCACTACACCCATTGGTGGGGCGGGTTCCCTATTAAAACTTGGCAACCTCCAATGGGCTCCCAGTCTAGTAATGGAGCTGGTAGTGTGGTAGTGTGGTGGTCCGCAACAGGTCACCTTCTACACCGGCTCTGAACAACTCATCAGACAACTTGCGGCTGATGTTCCCTTACATTTCTGATTCATGGCACTTCTATAGGGTGTTGTTGAGCTCTCACCTGCTTCCCACCGCACCTGGTTCAAGCTGCTGAGGGCCACGGAGGCGCTCAATGCATCGCGCCGCAAAGTCCAGGATGTCACGCGTCTGGCGTGGCGAGAGGTGCCAGGCAGTGGAGGAAGTGGAGGAAGTCGAGGGTGGATGAATTCCTGCCCATCCTTTGTGACTGGACGCTTCACATACATTGACACCCTTAATCACCCTGATCAGTACAATTCCTTGCTGTAGTTTTGTGGGATGTGTGATACCCCTACTACCCTTCACCTTCCTCCCCCTCAAAACAAAGATCACAATAACCGACCCTCTAATCAAATTTCTATAGAACATCTCCCTAGCAATCTAGTCGTACCTTCTCAGGTACAGTGAGGACGGAGACACTATGTACGTCTCAAGGGTCCAAGTACCTTCTGAGGCTCGGTGGCAGTGGATCCCTATAGGGCTAGTGGTATTGATCATACGAGACAAAGTCACTAAGCCATCACTCCTACACGGGCAACACATCACGATGATGCTGGAGTTCAATGGAGCAGGGCTATTCCTGCCGCTGAAGCTTCTTGAACAGCCCTGCCGGCATGATGTGCTGCACGGCATGTTTGGTACTGTGCGAAGAAATACATACGCTCGGCTCTATACCAAGGATATCAATGGTTTAGGTGGGTTCGGCTTTCACCATACAGCAACATTGACAAAGGTAGTGGATGTATATGGAAGCACTTCATCGTTGTCTCATCGTCTCCTCCATATGGGTGGTCCATAGTCTCACCTTCACCGCGCTTGCTCATAAATTCATATATTTGTATGCCAGGGCCCCTAAGGGGTGGTTAATGGATGCTATAATCGGACACCCCTTAGGGGGGCCTGGTGAGGTCCTTTTTTTTGCTTTGAAGGTGTTTTTCATGCTTCAAGTGTCAACTGCAAGGGTCAACCCAGGTCTGACCCAGGTCCAGTCAAACCTGAGTACTGTAACTCATATGATTCATGTTCAGAGTCCAAAGAGTACTTTTTACTACACCAGCAGAATGAGGTCATAGAGGTACTGTATAGAACGAGGTCCAGGTCTCATATGTTCATAGTGTTACTATCTACCTCCTGTTCTTCTTCATCTCTTGCTATACAGATCTGAGCCCGGACTTCTAGCACCACCACGCGCCCCAACCCGGTTGCCCGGGCCGCCCGGCGAGAGCAAAGCATGCGCCCATTCCCATTGAAGGCCCTGACGGCCCCCGGTCCCGGTCGCGAACCGAAGGCGGTTCCGGTAGGGTCCTGGACCCGCAGATCAGCACCCAGTTCCCGGTCAGATCGGATCCAAAATGATCTCAAGTTGTTCAGCTGGTCGCAGCTGCAATAGCTCCAGAAGAGTGGAATCACCCAACACACACACACATAGACATAGATTGAAGATGTCCTGGGTATACGCCACATGTGAGCACATCCACGGCATGCAGCGTTCGAACCAACACCCCCACTTTTCCGATGCGACACATCCTGCCAATCTCTGCTGCCACGGAAGACGAAATCTTCCAACTACCAGGATTCCCCAGAATCCCCCACACGTGCCCCGATCTTGCAGAACATCCTTCCAACAAGTCAACGAGTCACAAAGAATCATGCTGAAGAGTAGTAGATACACACCCTGCTGACAAGCATGGAGGCACGTGATTAATAAGATTCTCTTCAATTGGCTTCCCCATCAGACAGTCAGCGAAGCGGACTGTCTCGTCTACCAATGTGCCTCAGTCGGCCAGACGCGGGGCACGGATTATCCCAAGATTCTCACATGGAGTGATTGGTAAATATCCAAGCAAACTCCCATGCCCCAGGGATCCAAGTACCTTCTCAGAAGGTGATTGGAGACACTCTGATTCTGATGTAGGTTTTGAGGGTCCAAGTACCTTCTGAGAAGGTACTTGGATCCCTAGGGATGGAAGTATTAGAAACTTACCCGGTGGAAGACAATGTTGCTCCACAACCCACTGGTTTTTCAGAGTGAGTTAGTGATTGGGTTGACGGTTGAAAGACCTTACCCAAACAATCCCAAACACGTCTCTTCTGGGATTGGCCTATTTGCCGATCACTTGGTGTGGTTGACCTGGGGTCAATGTAGGCTATGTTTGATACATGCGCATGCCCTAATGCCCTAGGGATCCAGTCGTTCCGTACCTCAGGTACGGTGATGTGTTCCACACTGAGACATGTAGGTGCCAAAACGTCAAAACGTCGGGTCATTCGTCGTACCGAACCTGAGGTTCGGAACGAAAACGGATCCCTAGGGATGGAACTTGTTACCTGCTTTTTTTGCACTTGTTACTAGAAGCGAGGCACTTGTTTCTAATAGCTTCTTGTTACTACTAGTAAGGCACCTGTTTCTACTAGCGTGGCACTTGTTTCTACTAGGGATGGAAATGTGGCTCCGAGGTGACCCGGATGACCCGGGGCTACAAGCCCGGTAGGCCTCCGTTTTCGTTCCGAACCCTGCGATTCTGAGAAGGTGGGAGGACCGGGGCGGTGCCAGGAGGGTCCAGTCATACCTTGTGAGGAGGTACGACTGGAGGTGTAGGGAATAGGTATATAATTAATGTTGAATCGAAATTAGTATAATGGGACGGAATAAAAAAAATTCGCCAAATTATTTATACACCCTGATTAGTTTGATGGGTCGGAAAAATAAGAAGTGTTTCTCCCAGTTCTTTTTTGAAGTTTGTTTGTTTTTCTATTGTTCTGCTATTGCTCACCCTTTAACTTCCTTACTTAACTCTCCTGAGGTTTGCTTGATTCATGGAATTATGACCTGAAAATTGTTTTCAAAAACGCCTATTAAAACTCAACGATTTCATTGCTCCAAACAATTTTTCAAGGGGGTAGTACACCAGCCCAGGGTAAGTGAATAATACGAATTGTTTAGGGGGTGGGATTAATATGCAAGCTTGGAGCCCTAATGGAAAATATGCTAACTTTATTATTGTTTTGCTATTGCTGCCCTTTGAAATCCGTACTTAACTCTTCTAAGGTTTGCTTGATTCATGGAATTCCAACCTGGAAATCGTTTTCAAAAACGCTTATTAATAAAACTCAACGATTTTATTGCTCCAAACAATATTTTTTAAGGGGGTAGTACACCAGCCCAGGGTAAGTGAATAAGACGAATTGTTTAGGGGGTGGGATTAATATGCAATCTTGGGGCCCTGAGGAAAAATCTAACTTTATTATTGTTCTATATTGTTCTGCTACTGCTGCCCTTTCTAGCCTTGTTTATATCTCTTCTACGACATTCTACGACTACGACGGCGACTCCTACTACTACTACTACGACTACTACTACGACTACGACTACCACTACCACTACCACTACTACCACTACCATTACCACTATTACTACTACTACTACTACTACTACTACTACTACTACTACTACTACTA
>CAXAMN010015003.1:0-10037 GCA_963970005.1 Durusdinium trenchii | reverse complement strand
TATATATATATAGACATGCGTAGTTCATATGTTGGACCCCGATTCAAAAGACATCTTGGGGTGCCAGTGCCATCGAACCTCTAAAACCGCTGTACCTGCTATTCTATATATGCCACATTCTGCAAAGAATAAGAAGTTTGGCTAAACAAATCCCAGGTTCTGACATTGTGGCCTGGCCTCTGGCCTAGCATGAAGAAAAGGGCTGTCCCGACAAAAATGACCATACACATGGTGCAGAACCAAACACGAGCCACATCATGCCATATCCCTTCAGTGTTCTTTTGAATTATATATGAGTCACAAGGATAGTGGATAGTGGATGATGGTGACGATGATATTTGTAGATGCATTTGTTTTCAAAAAAAAAGCTGACTACACTGACTCTTACAGACTCTTACTGACTCTATGCATTTGCTGATACTCTTTGACTTACTGGTTTACCGCACCCACCACTCCACATACTTTCGCCTGTCTCCGGATCTACGGCTGCTGCATAGGTGGCGGCTTTCAGCAAACGCACGGCCTGGCAACTACCGCACGGACGGTCACGGTCTCCGACCGACCGTTCACGGCTCCTCCCCGTGACTGGCCTCCGTTGGTCGGTACCGAAGCGCTTCGGTTCGGTGGGACGACCGGGGCCCCGGGTGGTTTTGGAGGGTCTAGGTACCGAACTTGAGGAGGTACTTCGAGGCCTAGCGATCTTGGATTTGATCTTCCCCAGAAGGAGGATGCACCCATGGCCCATGACGCTTGATGGGACGCTTGATGGGACTGCCAATTGGGGTGGTTTGGAGGGTCTTTTGGGGCGGCTTTTTGATTCCAGTCCCATGGAGTGTATACGGACAATACCGTTCCTAGGGCTCAGACTTCGTACCTCCTCAGGTTCGGTAGCTCCTGGACCTCCTGGCACCCAGCCCAGCCCAAAAGTCCCCGTTGTCCCACCGAAGCGAAACGAAGGTACAACTGGAGCCCTAGGGAACAGAGGTTAAGTGACCTGAACTAGGACACTACGGTTCGGTACCTATGGGATAGCCGAGTTCGGGTCTTTCAACCTCTGGAGCCCTAGGGAACATCCGATCCTCAAAACCCATTTTAACATGGTGAGACCCAATCATTGAAGGCCATGGGAAAGATCACCGGCTGGCTGCGGAAGACAGCGGCCACTGCATGGAAGCAGGAAACACCACCAAAGAGGTAGACCATACTTGCATACATGGAGCACCTGGCTAACATCCCTTCATTCAACTGGTGAAGAAAGTTGTTGAAAGCATGTTGTGAACCCACCTAAAAAAGAAGACGAACTTGGAGAAGTTCGGGCGGATGAGTTTGGCGCCTCGTTCACATCTGATGCCAGCACAGACTCTCGTAGTTCCATCTTGGCCTCAAACATGTCACAGGTTTGTGTGTAATGGCTAACACAACATATGATTGGTCTAAATATGTCTAAATGCTTCACTTCCATAGCCCTCAAAGGCCATCAAAGCAAGGTTGACAGTTTGACTGGCCCGTCTGGAATCCTAGAGAAATAATTGTTCGGTACAGCCCATGAATCAAATTTGATGGTGTGTGGAATCCAGGCGTTTTGGTAGGTCAAGCATAGGTCTGACACACTCTAAAAGCGCATGGCCACTGCATGTATGGAATCTATGGCTACATTGACCCCCCAAACCACCCCAATGTAGTTATGTAGTATAGGCCATATACATGCATGTTTTGGGACTATGGCAAACATGACGGCCAATCTGGCAGGTCACCACCGTCGCGAGAACGTCTCGAACGGGTCGCGAAGGCTTGAACCGGGGCACCAAAGACTCAGAGATCCGGATGAGGGACTCCAGGATCCGTGGAGTGGCCGTGATCCTCAGACACCCGTGGCGGGCGACGTGGAGGGCGACGTCCCGAGAAATCCGACGGTGGACCCGACTGACGGTGTTGGTACCTGGACCCGACTGACCCAGTAGCCTAGAACATGGGACATGACCCCATAAAATCAGGAACCTGGTTCCCCCAGGTATGTGTTGGTGGTATTTTTCGGAGGGGGTGTTTCCCCTCTGCATCTTAGGAGGCAGGTGCAAGTGTTTTGTTTAATGTTTTCCTAAAGATGAACTCTCGGAGACCGGAAGAGATACAGCCTTTTCGAAAGACCCCCCCCAAACCCAACCACCCCACCGGCCGTTTCTCGCGAGTCATATGATTGATATGGCAGTCCCAAATGGGTCGTGTCTGGGTTATGGTGGAAGCCCAAGTCTAAGCAACTGCTGAGGCAGGCGGAGGGGCGGGAGGGGGAGCGAGCTATGCTGGGATGGAACAAATTCACGAGGAGTTTGTACTGCGAATTGGAGTTCCTCAAGCTCTTTCATGTCTTTCCCTGCACAGAAGCTACAACAGTATACTGCTGAGCACTGCTACAAGAGCCCACAAACAATTGGAATACTTCCACAAAAATGCATTGAAAATACTTCTATACAAGATTCTTGCTTCCCATGTTTGTACCCCAGAAATTTCATGTCTGTCATGTGTGCCGTCCCAGAAAGACCCCAATATGACCACCCCAACTCATCGGTACATATACCAGTCTCATGGGTCGTGTCAGGGTACACTTCTCACGGACTGATGGCGATGCGGCCATGCGCCCAGTCTGAACGTCAGACTACAATCAAGCCAAGACTAGAAAACACACTGCCCAGACGCTCCAAACAGCTCTTGGTACCTCAACACCCTAGGGATTTGAGACCCCAGACCCCTCCATATGAGGGTCCGACCCCTCCATATGAGGGCCCACGAGCGTCTGGGTGCAAAAGATCTTCAGCATCTCATTATTTCAAAGGTCAAACCAAAAACCAAGACCTCCACCCAAACGCACCTCGGATCTAGAGTGTCCTCCTCACCGCTCACGACCCGCGCCGTGGGTGTCTGGAGCACCCAGCCGTGACCCAAAGCCGTGGTCTTTGCACCTCCGCAACATGTACACCCCGGAAGACTAACATGGACCCTGAACACCACTGGTTGGTAGAGGAAAAGGGTCTATGCTAGTTTGAAGGGGAGTGTATCAGTCTCCACTGAAGGCACTTCGGCAGTGCGGCCAAGTGTCACCTCGCGAGAGCCTTGGTTCCGCAAGTCCATGTAACCTCAGCCAGTTCGCAGTGAACACCTGTCAAAGTCTGCACTCGATCCCTATTCCCAGTTCCACTCCATGTATGGAACACCTACATTGACCGCCCAACCCTGCTTTATGTAGGCAAATGTTGTGGCATACATGGAGTGTCTGGGTATAGGTTTTGTGATCCTCATGGCATGTGTTCTGTCCATGGAGTGGAACATTTCCCCCTTAAAAAAAAGAACGGATTCTGATGGGGAGAGTCGATCCAGAACAGGTTCTGGGATATCTCTACTGCAAACACCCTCCCTGCATGGTGTCTGGCGCCAGCCTCCAGAAATGAATTTCAGGGTCTGCGCGATTGCCTTGGAGGGGGGTTCTTTTACAGTGCTGCCCATCAAATTCGAGAAGAACACACGCGGTGTTTTGCACTGCTTCACAATATCTTAACTACCACCGTGGCCTGCTTTCCACTCTAGTTACCTGTCTCAGCCACCAACAGGCCAGGGCGGGTGCGGGTGTCACCCTCTGCTTCGACATAGCTATAGAACCAACTTGTGAGCTCTTATATCCTCTTTTCAGGTATGCTCCTGGATATAAGAGCAAAATAACCTGGATATATGTTTTTTTTAATCCTGCGCTCTTATATCCAGAAGGTGTCGAGCACATTCCAGGATCACTTTTCACCCTCAAATATGCTCGACACATTCCTATCAAAACATTCGGTTCACTCAATGCTACTCATCTGAGCTCCGGATGCCTGTGTGTGTGTTTCTTTTTTCCCGCGATGCCCTTAGCATGGAAACAGTTGGTGAAGCAAACTTTTCACCGAGTGGATTTGAGTGGGGACATACCTTAGACCAGTTTCTGGCCTCTATATTCCACCAGTTCTGTGGAAAAGCAGTATAGCCTAAGACATACCCCAATCGCCCCCAAAAAACTTTTGCACAGACTTGCTGGACAGATTTGATGTGCACCCTCCTGGCCAGGCTGTTTGATCCTAACAGGTGGTTTCTGGGCACCGAACTTGTCACCAGGAAACACCTGTTGGAGGGTCCAGGTATGGAAGATTTATCTACATTGAACTTCCTTTCACAATGAAGTGACTGGATTCATCTGGATTCTCTCTATTCCCTCCGCCCTGCGCGCCACGCGGCTGGCGCTCAGGACCTCCGCCGCCTCGTCGGAGATGGTGGGGAAGACCCACTGCCGAGCAAAGGACACCTCGAGGCGCCCGATGGGTACGTTTTGGAGGTCGCTTGGGGGAAACAGAATCCAAAAACACACTAACCTCTTTCTTCCCGCCAACGAGAAATTCACCCGAGGAGCCGGGGGGGAAGCCCAAAAAATGCCTTCCCAAAAGTCGGAGAAACTTTTCAGCTGCTCAAGTCCAGCATCCACTCTCTGACCCTTCTACCCACTTGGGAGATGATGGGACTGAAGGCCTTTTTCGATCCGTCCGATGACGGAGTGTCTGGGTATGTTCCAGCTATGTTCTAAGTGCAGAACCTCTCTTCTTCACTGAATGGAGTCAGGGGGAGCGGGACTTTGAACGCATTTTTAGATATGTTCATCATATACCAGGACCTTCAGTCAGTGACCTCTTTGAAGTCTGTAAGTGACTCTTGTTAATGGACTAAGTGATCTCAAACTGGGATCTCAAAAGGTCACTTTGAAGGTCCTGGTATATCATATATAGCTATCATAAAACTGACTAAGGAATGAGGGTTAGGATAGGATCTATATATACCAGGACCCTCCAACAGGTCTCCGGTTGGTCCATCAACCTCCAGATCCTTGGGCGCCGCGAAGGAGCTCTTTTCCGGGCCGGGCCACATAGCGCCGGAAGGTCTCCGCATCCACCTGCCGTGGTCACGGATCGATCGACCCTGAATTCGACAGTCCCCTAGGGCTCCTGGCCCACCTCCTAAGGTTCGGTGGTTGGGGTGGGTGCCAGGGGGGTCTAACCACCTGAGGAGATGGGCCAGGAGCCTATAAGGGGTCGGTCCTGGGAACGGCCCCAGTTCGGTCCGTTTTTGGGGTTCGGGTCACGTCCCATGTGCCGCCAGGGCTTAGGGTACCGCATCCCAGGCAGTTCCCACGAGTACTAAGGAAGCAGGGATGCGTTCGGTCGGTCTATGGTTTGAGTCGAAGTGGAACCACTGGGACTCCCAGCGACATCGTGGTTTGCCTGTATGCCCTGGGGTACTTTGGAGGGTACTTTGGTACCCCTTGAAATCCACCTCTGGCCGGATCGGAGTGTCCGGACTGGACCTGCAATGCTGCGGGGATGTCGGGAATGGATGCGTTGCTCCTTTCACTCCTCCAATCTAGTGCGCCAGATCAACAGATTTAACCCACATTGGAGCTGTCTTAGTCCTTCGCTGAAACGAAGGACAGGTGACAGACCGACCGACCGCTGACGGGTGGAAGAAGCCTGGTGGTCCAAGTCCCAAACATGACCCGTCTCGGACTGCCATTGCCTACATTGACCTCCAGTCAACCACCAACTGATCGGCAGTCCTATGGCATACATATGCAGTCCCAAACAGGTCGTGTCTGGGAGTGGACAAAAACCTTCCAGAAATGGTGGAGATCTCACCTCTCACCAGTTCCATGGAGGGCCCCTCTCCATGGAGTTGGCTCAAACATCCCATGATCGAATGACATGGAAAACCGACCCCATCACCTTCAGTCAGTGACCTCTTTTGGAGTAAGTGACCTCTTGATGGACTAAGTGACCTCAAACCTGAGTGATCTCAGGTTCGGTCACGAACTGAAGGTCCTGGCTGTTGGAGTTGATCAGACCAGTCCACACCACTTGAGACATGAGGCCTTTGATCCTGGGACCGTTTGGACCGATGCGTCAGACTGGGCTTGCCATCCTGCCAGGTCACACACAGCTTCGTGATCGACTTCAATTCTTCTCCCAGGTCACGATGAGGTCACTGAAAACACTGAGTGACCCGAGCTGGTTCATTGGAAAAAAACCCAGGGATCCAAGTACCTTCTCAGCTACGGTGAGGACGGAGACTATTTATGTAAGCTTGGAGGGCCCAGTCGTACCTCCTGAGGTTCGGTATGTGGATCCCTGGGGAAAGAAGGTTCACCTTTTTGTCATCTGTTCATATTCCCAGTGCATCCCAGGCAGTTCCCACGAGTACTAAGGAACCAGGGATTGGTTCGGTCTATGGTTTGAGTCGAAGTGGAACCACTGGGACTCCCAGCGAACTAGTGGTAACTGGATGCCCTGGGATTTAGTGGAAAACAATAATCCAAAAAAAGGTTATGTAAATGTATAAAGGTTATGCACTGACTGGGTACCAAGAGGCTTCAAAGTTTGGTGACGAACTGAAGGAGCTGGCTGCTTTACTCTTGAGGTCATTTTGTGCAAGCGCTCCTCGATCGAACATCGTACCATTTACACACTTGCGAAACTGGTGGCTTCTGGGGCGAAAACGTGCCTTGCCTGCTTGACAGTAAAAAGTGCCATGACAGTTATGAAAGCAATCAGAACACACACACACACACACACAACGCCCGTCTCCTTGGCATCTCCTTCACCCCAATCTTCAGCTGGTTTCCCCCCCCCAAAGAAACCCACCGACCATCACCTTCCGAACCCATCCCCCGAACCCGAACCGCCTGCCCCGAACCCAAACCGGTCTGTTTCTTCCGGCGCCGGCGCGGCCTCGGGCTCCACTTGTTTCTTCTCACCCTCCGAGTACATGGACAACAAATGCATCGCCAGCCTAAGGAGACCCGCACGTTGCGGAACGCCGGGGACCGTCTGTCTCCCGCCCCTAAAAAAGTGTGTCGCCGAGGGGTGGTTCGCAGGAGGAAAACGCTTGGAGGCTTGGAGAGATATTTCGAGACATATTCGGGATGTTCGATCAAAACAAGGTCTAGCTCAAGAAGTCACTTCCAATCAAGAAGTCTTGATCCCAACTGTGGAAGCTAGATGTGGGATAACACGCCTAAACGTCCTAAACCGCCCGACACCGGCGGCGCTCCGTCCCCGTCACACTCCACCGGTCCTCGCATCAATCCCTCTAGCAGAATCCTCACCTCGGTCCCAGCTCTCTCCTCACGGCAGGGAGGGGTGGGCCTTAACACGACCTGGCAGGGAGGCTCCTGGCTTGCCAGGGTACTGGGTAGGGAGTGATTCCAGTCAGGGTACTGGAGTTATCTATACTGTACATCGTGACTTGCCAGGGTACTGGAGTTATTCCTTGCCAGGGTACTGAGAGTTCTTCCAGCCAGGAGATTCCCTCGGGATCTTCGCGGATGATCCAAACTCCTCCACCCGCCCAGGCGCCGATGATCGTTGTCGCGGTGCCGCTTATCCAGCATCAGCCAGATCAAGTCGAATCTCGTCATAAGGTTCTTCCTGAGACCCAGTTCTTCCAGTTCAGTGCTACACACACAGCCTCTCTCCTACCCTACCAGTCAGTGCATACATCGCTCTCAGAACTCCAAACCAGGCTTCTACCCCTGTGGTTTGAGGAGAATTCATATACTTCAAAAGAACGCACCAGTCCGGTTCCCCATGCACTGGTTGTTTCATCCTACAATGGCGTCACGTGTCCATGCCATGTCGTCACTGACGTCATCCGTCCAGAACCGGTTCCGGAGGACGAACGCTGGGAGGACGTCATGCCGCCGAACGCCACGTCCATGTCTTGGATTTGCTGGTCCAGGAACCTGGATTGATTTGTTAGATTCACAGTTCTCTTTTGACCAAGACACCCATGGCCCAACGGGCCCAAAACACTGGCCGCCATTCAGCCTTCATGGACTGCTGATGCCTTTTCTATCCTTTTTGGCCTTTCCACGAAAAAAGTCCAGGTGAAGCTTTTCCCACCTGTCCCTTTGGTTCGATCTTCCCCCATCCCAAACCATGCATGGGACCCAAAACCCAATTGACCCATCCATGGTGCCCGAGCTACTCGCCACTGGCGTCGCATGACCGTCTGTCCGCGCGCTCACGCGCGGCACGGGGGTGTCAGGCCACGCGGGCTGCCCTGGCTGCGGTCAAAGGCTCGGCAATTTGATGTTCTCCACCACCTTTGGTGCAGGGCACGGCGCGTATTCGTGCGCGAATGGGGGCGAAAGGGTTTGGAGATGTCCCTCAGTGCATCCCAGACGAACGAGTACCAAGGAACCAGGGATTCGAGGTCGGTCTATGGTATAATCTTTGGAACCACTGGTTACCAGCGACATCGTGGTTTGCCTGGATGCCCTGGGTTTTATAGGCGGCCATTGGTTGGAACATGTTTGGACACAAATATTATCAGGCATGTGTCGATTATAGGAAATACAACTTGGGATCTGAAAAACAAGCCGGCGGAAATTGCTGGTCTGTCTTCTGGAAGGTTTGTGGGAGATACGGGAAACCTGCCAAACAGGATAAAACTGGATGTAAGGCCTTCCAACCTCGTCGACAGCAAAGCTGGGTTTTGCAGGGTTCCAGTTCCACTATATACTTTAAGGAACAAGGGTTTCTAGATGCTTCTAGGTCATCACTGGTTGCCAGCTGTGCTAAGTGGATCCGCTGGGTAATTCATCTCAAACTTGTTGTGTTTACAGTAGTTGTCCACATCAAATCAGTTGTCCAATCTGGAGAAGGACCACCATGGAAAAACCCTATACACATTTGAGAAACTCTCCGGTTTCTCCAGGTCTCTTCTCAGGGCTTTCTTTTGATCCCTTTCAATCATCATAATGAGTCTCTATGTCTCTCTCAGAAGCGCGCAACTGCACCGCGAAGTGTTCGCCGTACTCCGCTCTCCGAGCCGCCGAGAGCTTGGGATTGTAGCAGGAGTCCGCCGGATTGGCGGAGGCTAAAATGGCGGTGCGCGCGTTCAAGGAGCACACGATGCCAGCCTTCCTCGCCGAGGACCGGTCTGGGACGGAGTTGAGGCAGCAGAAGATGCTTCGGAGATGAGGTCGACTAGTGCATGGAGATGTCGCTGGATGGGATTGGAAGAGTAGGGAAGAATGGATCTCTGATGATCTCTGCATTAGGGAATTGGACCTCCGAAGGCTGTTTAGAGTTGTGTAGAAGGGCCCCCAAGCAGAAACCTTTGGTGCTGGATCCTTTGTTCAGAGGTTGGATACCCGTCAAGCGTCAACCGCTTGGATCACTTAGCAAATCGGAAAACACGTTGGCTCCTGTTTCTCTCCTGCTGTTATAACTACAAACTATCGATCTTAACTTCTAAGCTTGGCTGTACCCATAGATCAGTAAAAAAACAAGTCTCCCAGCCATGTGCCCCAGTTTGCCTCTTAACCAGCTATGTAGTCTTAGATGCCAGAAACATGCCAAATGGTGGAAACAAAAACCACGCAGTCTAGTCTTCAAGAGGGTGCTCAAATCGTCCTTCTGGTGCCCCGAACATGTGACCTTTCCCCACCAAACCCATCTGGAATTCTAAGAAAACACGCCCCACGCCACGCACCAAAAAAAAAAAGGACTCGCCACACACGTCGCCACACACACACGTCACAGCGTCGCTCAGGAGCGATCGAACCGATCTCCCGATCCGATCGGTTCCCGCTATCCAAGCGTCGCCACGCTCACGGTCTGCTGCTCCATCACTTCCTGGCCACGACCGACCATCTACACGACCGACCATCATCGACGACCGCACGCTATAGGTGGCCTGGCTGACCTGTCTGGGTGGAAAAAGGCAGCAAATGTACCAACAAAAAGCAACCAAATGGATGAAATGGGACTGGAAGAACTACGTGCATTTAGTCCCATGACAATGACACTATTGATGTAAGTCGCTATTCTAGTCCCATGGATGGTCTGGGTTAGTTAAAACTTATATAACTGCGCCAGTCCCGTCGATGGGAGAGCTCCGCACACTTAGCCTTAAAGGCTCACTTGTCTCAACATGGGGTCGCCCCCCCCCACCCCCGAACTACCTCCCAT
>CAXAMN010015002.1:1241763-1274970 GCA_963970005.1 Durusdinium trenchii | reverse complement strand
TGAGATTTGTTCGAGTTGTGATCTATTTTCTGTTGTTTGACTTGTTTGACTTGTTTTTTCGACTTTCTTTTATTAAGTATTCTGGCCTTACCATATGAAATAATTTTCTAAGGCTAGGCTGAGGTCAGTTTATGCGGTTGTGGAGGGGGCAGATGCGACTTAGTGTACCGAAGTTGCTTAGCTTGCTTGTGTTTTTACTTTGCCGCAGAGACAATTGTTGGTGTTTTTGTTGATGAGTTCGTGGTGCAAAAGATGCAAGATTAACCTGTCCGAGCGCTTAAGCATCCTTGCTGGAACTTGGAGACCACGTCTCCATGGTGGGCTCCTCCCCGAGCACCTCGGCTGGAGTTTGTTTCTCAATCCGGCCAGGGGCGAGAAGCCCCGTTGGCCGTGTCCTGCCGGTAAGGCACTTCTCCTTCTGCGAAGCAGAAAGCGTAGCCGCCCCCCGCCGAGGGACCCAGAAAACCCAGGGCTTTGAGTTTTTTTTCCCGCTCTTGTTGCTCACGATGGGTCAACATAGCCCAACATAGGCCCAACTAATGCTGGAAATGCATGCTGCACCGGGGTGCTTCATTTGCATCGTGGGCGGATGTTTGGCCAATGCTGGCACTGCATTGCCCCATCTTGGCGTTATCTTGGCCCATCTTGGGGCTATGTTGAGCCTATGTCCCTATGTTGACGCTATGTTGGCCCATTTTGGCCCTAGCTTGGCTCATCTTGGGGCTATATCGGCCCATTCTTGGCTCATCTTGGTCTTTTCTGTGAAGCCCGTTGCACCACCCCGAAAAACGCAGCCAGCCTAGCCACCCAGCCTGTCGGCCACAATCTTCCACTTCACCAGAGGATTTTCCAGTGGAAACTCAGGTTCTTTGCATCGGTGACGTTTCGCTCCAAGATGGGGCACTTTCAGGAGACCGAGGGACTTTGGGAGTGACCGAACGCCACAAGAGTGAATGGACCATCCGCACGTGATTGGAAGGGGTTGGGTTTGGATGCCAAGAGATCAATGGATAAGCTCCAAGATGGAATTTCTTGGGGTTTAATGATTAATGAGTGCATGTTGATGGGAGAGAGTCATTTACATAGTCCAGTCCCATGGATGTAATTATTTTTGTGTGTGTTTCCTTCTTCATGTGCTTTGCGGACATTTTTGTTCAGCCTCAATTTCTCAGCGCGGGTGTTGGAGATCAGGATCCGTTAGTAACGTTCCCCGGCCTTGCGAATGGTTTGACTGCTCCACGGGACCGCTTCGGGGTGTAAGTTTGTGGGTATATACCAGTCCGAAAGTTTTTGCTGAGGTGTTGGGAAGTCCGAACCGTGTTTTGGGCGATGTACGAGTTCCATTTGGATTGGGTCGGTCACTTCACAATTGGTGGATCTGAGTAGATCCTGCCAACTCGAAGATGACTGAACATGAGACGAGGTTGGGGTGATTCTACATGCTGAGACAGAGTCAACCTCGGATGATTGTGAACGACGTCAAGTCTGTTTCAGTCCAGCTTCCTAGTTGGTTTGGTACGGTTCATGTCCCCCCTTTTCTTTGGCCGTTTCACATCACTGATACCACGTCACCAGTTTTTTTACCGTCGTTCAAGGTGGAGACGTGTTGGAAGACGCAAAGACCGTCCCATCACTGCGTCTGGCATCGACCCGCGTTTCCGGATTGGTTGGCCCCCCCAATTCAGCGACGATCAATCTGATGATTGGTGGGTGTGTTGTTGGACTCCAAGTCGCCTTGGGTTGCCGGAAAGTCCATGTTTGGTCAGGCACTCAATATAGTAAGACGTATCACACGTATCACACTCCCGCAGCAAACAGGTGCATCCGGGGCGTTTTGTTTTTATGTTTTTTTCCTGCAGGGTTCGCCGGTGTGAAGCTGGTGTGTTGAGGACCTAGACGGCCAAGTCCAAGAGATTTTCAAGCTTTGGCCTAGGCGGGCTGCGTGGGGGACCGGTTTCAGGCCCTTGAGGCGAGCGTAAGCAGCGCGGCTGCATGTGAAGAGCGGTGTTTCGTGATGCGCATCCAATTTCTCTTTCTGGAAGGATATTCGATGGGTTAATCCAACGAGTCAGTATATAAATTCAATGTTGTTTCAATAATATTCAATAATAATTTAGTGGATTGGCTTAACTCCTCACTTATAATTGGGTCGAAATGGGTCGAAGCAACCTCAGACATTGAGTTGCTTGTAGATTTCGTATGTCAACAGCGGTGGGATAGTGATTCCCAATATAGATAGAACCTTTACACACATAAACATACATAAATGAATGGAATGGTCAATTCATCCTTTGTCCACACAAAAGCCGTTGTACGCATATGATTTAGACAAATACATATTATATACAGTATGTTCCAGGAAACAGGAACCATTTTTCACACAACCATGATAGTCTTAGATCTTAGAACTTATTTATTGCTCCCTCTACTTATCCATCTTCTCTTTTTCCACCGCCATTCGCCTCCTCCCAACCCCAAACATCACCCGAACCTCCCAGCTCGCCCGTACCTCCAAACCCACTGGCCGAGAACAGAGGCAGCCGCGGTTCAGAACGGGTCGCGCCAGGTCGCCCTACTGGCCGAACGAGCCCTGCACTCCCAGGGGTCTGGATCCGGCCTTTTGCGCCTGTGCCCCACAGGCGAGCGCCGCTGGCGAGCTGAGGGGAGCCAGCGAGCGAAGGGTTCAGGGAAGAGGGGAGAGGGGTGGTGTTTTTGGAGGGGCGACAGGTCAAAAAAGCCCGTTGGGCCGCACTAGTGGGCGGTGTTTTACAAAAGACGACATGCTTTTGGAGGATGATTAAGTGCATATAACATCATATTACGATATGATGTTATACTTAAGATATATGATATATGAGTTTATAACATCATTTAACTTTATCTTGGCAGAGTCTCATCAATCAATTCCACATAATTCCACTGTCACCTTCTGCAGTACTCCTCCCCCAAGGCCATGGAGCAAAAAGCTGATCGCCTTCGTCCGACCCTCCACAGTTCTTTGTTCTTCCATCGAAATGTAGAATCTGATAGACTCATATAGACTCTTAGACTTCATCAAAGAGCCTTTGGCGTGTAACACAAACACCGTGTTAGACCATGTACACCATTTGGATCGAACACCTACACGGGGGACTTCATTCATCTAGAGTCTACCCTTCTTCCAGTTCCGACCACGAACACCGGTTCACGCGCCGACGGAATTGGCCGCGCGGGGGACCGGCGCGGGTTCACGGTGGTCAACCAGGGCCAATTGCCGAAAGCACGAATGGAAGGCCTCTATCAGGCGGGAAGGAAGATACGTCCCTTCTTGTCACGGGTGGGACGATGGACGTTTTTCGGAGGTGTTTCCCTTTCTTTTGGTGGTTTGGGGGTTGTTCACATGGTTTGTGGTTGCAAAGATGGATGTCTTGTTCTGCAAGGAAATGGCTGAGGCATGCAGAAGTCAGAAGGTTTGGACCCTCCAAGATGGAAGAAATCTGGGTGACGGGCCCCGAAACCACCTGTTTCGGGGTCCAGAAGCCGATTAGTAAGTTTAGGGTTCTATACTAGTACCGGTGCCTGACAGGAGGTGGCTAATTCGACAGGATGAAGTTGGTGTGTTATATCAATGCAGTCTGATTCCACACCTGGTTGGGTCCACTGGTCGTCTTCATTTTGTGGAACTATCAACTGGATTTGCATGTTTCGTATTTGGAATTGGAGGCAGGCAGGCGACTTTTTGGCCCTCAGGGCTGAGCATACGGCCCTATGTGGCTGTGCAAAACCCTTCTTTCTCAACCAGACGCTGATGGATCGCCTCTGGATCGACCGCTCCAGACTGGTACTGGACACGTCGATGGAAACACTCTTCCAAACGGAAGATCCACGGGTCCCATGTCGGGTCGCAGCCTGAAACGCCGAAACGCCTCATTCGGATGTTTTTAGATTTTTTCTTCGAGCTCAGTCGTGGGTGACTTGGACAGATTGGTGGCTTTTCCACATGTCCCAAACTCAACAACTGCAGAATGAGCAAGCGAGTTCCGACGGGGTGAAAGACCGGAAAAGCCCTGAGGATTCGATTGACCGCAGGAAGCTCAGATCATGTTTATATTATCATTGTATGTATACATAAATAATCATAAACATGTGTTTGAGGAAGTATAGGGATATGTATGGGGATCAGATTTCTTTTATTGGGAGATACACCAACGATGTTCAGCTCCAAAGAGCGGATCATTTCATCCACATCCCCTGCGCTTGTGGAGGCTCCGCGCATCCTCACATCCGATCAGCTTGCGGAAAAGAATCAGATGGGTTTGGTGAGATTGGTTTGGAGCTTGTGTATTTCTGTTGCACTGTCTTTATGGCCCGCATCAGGTGAGACCTGCCGGGTGTTTTCATGCGATTGTAGAAGAGATGCGGTACATGTTGCGTACGTAAGAGAGCTTGGCTAGTAACTATACTATACTGTATGTTAAGCTATCCAAATGCTTAGTATGTCATGTATTGATCCCTATCATCATGCGCAATTCATGGGATACGACCAACACCTGACGACTTTCAGGGCGGGCAGTAGATCCCGGGTTTCAATGACCCAACACAGGATTTTGCACTTGTGGTATATGGGACAAACCTCAGGGTTGCTCAATTTTCGAGGTTGCGGACGGTTCTGCTTTTGGTTGATGACCATTGTCTCAGTTCTGTGTCGTCTCGCAAAGAGGATACAAACTCTCCCATCACCACAGAAACATCTAGACATATCCCGGAATTGCAACTCATGTCTTGCAAGTATCTGTAAGTATATGCTATAGTTTTGTCCGATTTGTTCACCTAAATATCTGGTAATTTGCAAATATCCAGATATGTCCTTTCCATGGAATCTTGCACAGATCCATTCCTCCAACATACACCGCTCCCCTTTCGATTCCAGACAAGTCACCACTGTTTTCGCTTCAAGAACCGCTCGTCGACCTCTTGATGTGGTCGAAATCGAGATCGCCGCTGCGCTTCTTCGTGCCACGAAGCTTCCCGAAAAGGCCACCAGAGTAGCAAAGAGGAAATACCTGTGAAACAACAGGTGAAAGTGGTGAAAGGGGCTTTCTTTCAAGAAGGCACGAATGTGTTGAATCCGATCCTTGCCATGGTCACTGTTTGATCCGTTTGGTAGACTACCCGAACCACTTGACAGCACTGCGGAACTCCATAGAAAAGAATAGCTACTAAGTTTGCTGACGGGTTCAGTTCGAAAGAAATGTGAAAGTGCCACACAACTAACCAGTAAACCACCGTGAACGAAGGCTCCTTAGTCCTTCCCAACAGCCAACGTGAGAAGCCGCTTACAGCATCCACCGGCCATCCACCGGGCTGTGCCGGCTGTGCCATGGGCCACAAGGCAGGGCTTCTCACCATCCCCACGGTATCGACGGGGTTTGGAGAATGGGAACATGCAACCGTATGCTTACTATATATGCAATATGCAAGATGCAGGGATGCAGGCACAAAGGATTCTTCCCACACAAGTGAAGGTGAAAGTCAACCTGTCTTCGTTTCCATCCTTTGGCCACTGGGTGAGTGAGTTATACCTGGTTTGAGCCGCCAATTGTTGTAAAGTCGTAAAGATATGGACACCAAAGATTTGAGCCTGTGTTGCGAATAGTGCCATCATATTCCATGTATGCCATATGTGCCTACATTAACCCGTCAAACCACCCCAATGTAGGCATATATTCCATACATGGAGCGTTTGGGTATGTTAATATACTTGGACAGAATGTACCAAAACTAGATTTATATAATTCAAAGATTAACTTAGACATGCTTGCTCCACTGGGATTGTGTCGAAGTCTTCGTACTCAAGAAAAAATTACACAAGGTCCTATCCAGGGCACGTGTTGGAGCGCCAACATCGTCAAGCTAAGCCCTGAAGAATCGCAGGTTGCCCATCCAGACTTCACCAGAAAAGCACGTTGTCCAAGCATGTTGTGTAAGCAGATACTGGACCGCAAAAGAGGGAAGTGCCAGAAGTGGACTTAGGCCATACCCAGACACCCCATGAGACTAGAATATACATACATTTGGGGGTCGTTGAAAAAACGGGTCAATGTAGGTAACTGTTCCAGGCCGATGGAGCGTTTGGCCTAAGACTTGTCGCACAAGAGAATAGTTCGGCTACGTAGGTTTTACCATGTCCTTTTACACCACAGATGTGCCAGGTGGTTCGAGTTCTTACAGGGTTTATCAGTCGTTAATTGTGGATTTGGTACTTGAAGCACACTCCACCAGAATTGGTCTCTCGGTTGCGATATTCGTTTACGGGAGGGTATTGGTCGGTGCCCACATCCATCGAAGACAATTTGCTGGCAATATTCCCGTTTGGGCTCCAACTACCTCCTGAGAAGATCTGAGAAGATGGTTGGGGTGGTTTTGCAGGATCTAACCACCTTCTGAGGATATGGTTGGAGCCCTAGGGATTATAGGTTGATCCCCTCTTCAACCCCTTCAACTGATCGGTATATCTGCCAGTCTCCTGGAGTATTGTGGGATAGGGAGCCATGATTTCTCAGTGATACGCATTCCTTGGTAGAAATCCTGCACCTAGATCCATGGATCAAGGAGCAGCAGATCCATGTAGATACAACGTGTCGTATGTGGTGTTTTAACAATAAACTGTGGTATCTCCATGCAATGGAGTATGAGGAATTCAATGTATACTATATATACGTGTATTAATAATTAAACAAACACGTATATATATATATATGTGTTTGTTCAATAGAAATTTGGGCAGCTGCTCCTTAAAGGAGAAACAGAGACCTGAACAGCCTGAACATGCCGAGAATGCACCAATTCAAGGAGTAAACCCACAATCGGATGTGACCCCCCAAACAGTGACTGTGGTTTTGGCCCACCAAACCTCAGCGTCAACCAATTGAAACTATGCCCCAACCCTTTCATGGTAGATGGCACAACCCCCAAAAAATGTCTTTGAGGAGGGATCCACACTATTCCACAACTATCCACCAAACATTGGAGGTTTGTGACGCACGGCGAGACACTTCGACCTCGCTCGTGGACGACATGCGAGGCAAAGTCTTCTGGCAGCGGCAAAGCGGAGGCGGCAGAGGGTGGCTGGAGGTTTTTTGCAGTGTGAAAGGTCTCAAAGGTTAGGGCTCCAACCACCACCGTTTTGAAGGTGGTGGGAGTAGGTTTGGGTGTCAGTTCTTGCCTTCTGAGGATGTGGTTGGAGCCCCATAGGGACAGGATGTTTGGATTTGCTTTATTTTTGAGCAAAGGGCACGGAGTCGGGCGCAAAGGATCGACTATCCTCGAATATCATGAATGAAAAAAAAACATACTTGAGGAGTATGTTGGGGGGGACAGTACCCCCCGGGTTCACCCGAAGCCCGGTGTCATCTTTCATCAGTTTCTAACTATATATGAGTGCCACTGTAGGTCAACCAAGAATATGGACTGAACAGATCATAATCTTTAATTTACACCAGGACTAGACCTCCCTACACCCTTTTGCCCGGAAGCTGCCGTTTTCTTTGGAAATTCAGGTGAATTGTCTCGTGTGGAGCGACGATCCAATTGCAAGCGCTGTGAATTTTATCTATTTTATAGTACATTTGTTTACCTGCTTTCTGCAGATGATTGGCCTGAGCCCGTCTGACAGTGGCTTGCTCACGGACTCAAACCGGACGGCTTGTCTGGTGTGGCAGGACCCCAAAGGCGGAAAGAAAGACGGAAAGAAAGAGGGAAAGAAGCCGGCCAAGGAGACCGATGGGGCTGTTTATTGGTTGGCCGGACTAGTCCGGCCTCGCACGGTTTCTTCTCATCACGACTGCAGTTGCTTGAGAAAATCAATTGCGACTGGAACATACATCTACGTTGGGGTAGTTGGAGGGATCAAGGTAGGCATATATACACATGGGCCTGGTATGTACATATGCCACTCCATTGACCTCCCTTTTCCACATGTTCAACCCACCTCTGGGCCCCCGCTCGGCCGGAGATGGATCTGGTCCGCCCAATGGGTTGAACGGGTGTTGTTAAAAGTGATGCGGTGCATGCCATCTGGACCATCCAACAATTGACATATATCAATCCCCCATGGTATTCGGACTAGAAAATGGGAGGGGTTGATGTGTGTAGAAAACGGGCAGTTTTTAGTCTCAAGGTAAACTCACCGGGAAGGGGTCGGTCAGGTATGGCATTTTCTAGTGACATGTAGGTCACTAGAAAATGAGGATCACAGGTCTCATAGGCGTGCTGGCAGGGTCATTTTCTAGACATCACCTTGTTTTCTTGATCCCACCGTGATCATCATTTTCTAGTGGGGTTCCTCATTTTCTAGCAAACATGATGAATCATGAGGAGTCAAGACGGAGTTTAAGTAAAACATAACAAAATAATACAACAATAAACACATAAATTTCAATTCCTCAAGATCTGGAAACATAGCTGCTGGTATAGAATTCTTGACATGAGAAATCCTCATTTTCAAGTGGGCGCAAAAATGAGAATCATTAGTGATACAACCCAGGAACCTCATTTCTAGCAACATAATTTTGCAACAATGTGCAGCATATCTCTTTTGGGTCCCAAGCCACAACTACTAGAAAATGAGAATCATTAGTGATACAACCCTGGAACCTCATTTTCTAGCAACATAAGTATGCAACAATGTGCACCATGGCCAGAGGGCAACGTTTCAAAAAAGCTTGGAGCTCGATATCCACAGCATGAATCATGAAGCATCTGAGGCCCTGATAGAGGCAAACAAACATTCACAATAAAATTGTATACAGTTCTCTACACTACATATCTCATCCATTCTCATCATTCCCCCACAATTCCCATCAATTCCCCACAGTTGTCTGCAGTTCAAGTCACCTTATTCGGGCAATCTTTGCTGATTGCAAGCGAAGACTTCCAAGCTTGCATCTTCCTGGGCTGGCAGCATCTAATCAACACTAGAAAGTGGCAAGCCTTCCTGGACACAGCGGGACCTGGCATTTTCTAGCAACAACATTTTAGACTTTTCTGCGCATGATAATGTTCACTGACAACTAGAATATGCCAAACATACCTGGACCAATCTGGAACCCTCATTTTCTAGTGGAGACAAAGATAAATTAAAACACTCTGCTAGAAGATGAACAACTTACATGTGTACGCCAGGTATTTGCATTTTCTAGTGCAAATTGCATCAAATTGCAGTCTTCAGATAAGTTTTTTGCAGAAGTGGAAGTGGTGATGACTTCGTCTGCTTCCTTTCACCATCTGACATCGCGTAACTCAGATGCACAAGTGAGCAGTGTCAGGAAATAGAAAGTCTTTGAGTGGATCAAATGTTCACGATGCCCTTTGTTACTAGTGGCTTCTTGCTCATTGCACCCACTAAAGCAGGATCCGCTAAAGAATGACAAGCGCACGTCAAGGCACCAGAGCATTTACTAGAAAATGCCAAGCACAGGTTCAAAAAGAAGACGCGCCAATCACAGGTCCAAGAGGTGTGCTTGGAATTTGCGGTCATTTTCTAGTGATTCACTAGATTATGACAAACACTGCTTCATGAAGCTGCGTTCCTCATTTCCTAGGGAGCTGACATTCATCATTCCCCAAGAAATCACTAAAGAATGGGAGGACTGACCCCCTCCATGTGATTTTCATGGGGGATTATATAAATATATATTATATGTGAACCTCAAAGGAAGAAAACAAATCAAATGTGAATGTGCCGCACCAAAAGGTGCTACTTTACAGTATCCTCCTCCTCTATTGCTTTTGTTGAGGGAGCGACCCCAATGGGTTGAAAGGAACTAAATGGACTCAGTCGGGTGTTGTTAAAAGTTCAGATGCGGTGCATGCCAGCTTGACATCCAACAATTGATTCATAATCCATATGTATATTATATATATAATATATATCATTCATAAGACCATGAGAAATGCGAACCTCAAAGAAAAAAACAATTCAAATGTGAGTGTGCTGCACCAAAAGGTGTTGCTTTCTCTATCCCTCCTCCATTGCTTTTTGTTGCCGACCCAAATACCCCTGCAAAAACCCGATTCTCCCTTCGCCCTCGTGGGGGACTTCCACCGGTTTAGGACTCCAAAGATGGGAAGAATCCGACCTCGCAGCAGCAGGTCGTAAGTCGCAAGATTTTTTTTCCACTGGGCATTTGTTTTCAGTGGTTCTTCAATTTTTGTGGACCGTCCAAATTGTGGAGACTTGTTTTTTTTCAGAGATTGCCGCAGTAGCGGATTCTGTTCAAATTTTAAGACGTTGCTTTTGCCATGTCGATAACGGTCAAAACATTAGGTGACATGGTTTTGTGGAGTTCACTGCAACTGCGTCACTTGTTGATCTTGACAACAATGCGTCAAGTGTCCATTGTGCTCAAAAAATCTCAAATGCCTACATTTTTTGGAACAATCATGGGAGTGGAAAATGGTCAAGGAGTGTATATAGCATCATCCACACAGTCCAGGAATGTCTTGAACCTTCACTCCCTAGCTGCTTTGGCGCAACCACCAACCCGACTGGACCTGCTCAGTCGTGTTGCATAGTTTCCTAGAGAAGATTTTCCCAACATACATACAAGGGATCAAGGGGCCCCAAATTCCAACAAACGTCCAACAAATCAATGCTGTTTCAGTGCCACTCCAGCATTCTTCCGCTAAAAGAACAAGCAACAGCTGGCCAGTGGTTCCCTGCGTCCAAGACAGGCGAAAAATCCATCCGAACCGAGGCCCAACAGCCCATCCCGTCGCTCGGCCGACGTCGCTCTGCCCAATGGCTCCGCCGAGGTCTTCGCAGAAGACGAGCGCCACGGGGTGGTGTTGTTCGTCAGAGATCCGATCGTTTTCAGCTGAACAAAAAGCAAGCAAGGGATCCTAAGACATGTCCACAAATACCAATAGCATCCAATAACTCCAAGATGTCCTTCTGGCCTTTACATGAGCATTGGACCAAATCTTTGATTTCCTGGTCCCTCTAGCCTCTCCAGGGCTTTTCCTGGTGGCCCGACTGCCAGGACCATCGCCAATAGGTTCCTGAAACGGTTTTGGTCGAACCGTCTACGTCTCCGTCTACGCAATCGGAATCACTGCCACGTACGCTACCCACGTACGCTGGTCAGTGTGGTCTGGGAGTCGTTTTTGCTTTGGTATGATCTGACATTGCACCAGTTCAAGCCCTGGCAAAAAAACTGATGGACCCGTGGTCCAATGCGCACGTTTCTCCCTCTGTTTGCACAAATGTGTTTGTTTCCTTTTTCACGGACCAGACAGGCCAATTGGCATGGGTTTTGCACGCTCCTGCCAGACTCTGACATGACTTCAGTCAAAGGTTTGACACCGACGGTGCCTGGAATCAGGGTTCGATCATCTCCCGCGAGAAATGAGCCAAACCCTTCCAGCTGTGCCAGTTGCGTGGAGAATTCGGAACATGGCTGGTGTTTCGCAAATGGACGAACTTTTGTGTTATGACTGGCTTTTGACCATGGCCCTATGGTCCAGAGGTTTTCTCAAGGTTTTTTCAATTTACCACTCCGGCCCTGAGGCCTTATGACGAGAGGTTTGGAAGAAGCAAACAAATCTTTCGGAACATTGGCCACTATTTTGGGATTGCAATGCTGCAACGTGAAGGTAAACTTTACTCCAGGACATGGAAAGCTCTGCAAACAAGTCTGGACCGTCTGGAAGACTATAATATACGTTTGTTTGAAGTGTCGAACACTTGGCTATTCGAAGCAAGCCCACGGGAAGCGAAGAGGATAGGATTTGATAAGATATGGTCATGACCTACAGACTGATAAGATATTTGAGCTGTCGGCCGAAACGTTAAACCTCACCACATCCCTTTGAAAGCATCAATCAGTTTTTCAGGCAAGTCCCAGATCATTTCTCCCCCGATCCCAACACGTCTTTCCGCCGCCCGGAATCCGCCCGATTCGATGCACATCCGGCGGGCGCCGGTATAGAAATGCCCGCTGTAACGGGCGAATGAGCCTAGACCGTCCCGAGAGATGGAAAAGAGGATGTGTGCTGTGATGAAGTGTAGGCTGCGGATCAAAGACAATCACGGCGGCTTTGGGCATGGGTCAAACTCACCTCCAAAACCCAAAGGTTGAGCACAGGTGTATGTAGACAGCGCCAAACAAATTGGTGGTTGACCTCCCTTTATTTTGCCCTTTTTGTTCGCCAATTTGGTGAAGTAGTTGTGTTGGGTGGTGGTGTGATGTTCGTGGAATGGCTCAGACGCTCATGGACCCTCATGCTGTGAAGGGATCGGACCCGAATTGTTTGGAGAGGTCTGGATCCCTTGAATTTGAGGGACCCGGAAAGGGCTGTTTGCAGTGTTTCGCGCACCAAAACAGGGGATGCCTGGATCGTCGGTGCCCGTCGCGTCCAACACCATCACGAATTGTGCCTTGGAGCGCTTCGGTTCGGTTGACGCTTGATGACCTGTGGTTTCTCGAACCGGCTGAGAATTCCCTAACCGGCCTAACCGGTCTGGAGTTCCATAGATCGTATCGAAGGTCCGCCTCCTAAAGCCAGCTGGACAGCCTGATATACCACCGTGGTTGCTTAGGAAAGCTGCAGGGCTTTCTGGTGCACAACCCTGCCTACATTGACCCCGGAAACCACTCCAATGTAGGCAAATATTATCAAATATTCAAATATTCTATACGACATGAAATGTCTGAACCACCCCTCAAATGGGCTCAACCACCCGCTCATGGACCGTCATACATGGAGGGGTCCTAGGTTTTGCGGGACTGGGAAAGGGCTGTTTTCACGGAGCGCCTGGGAAGTTGTTTCTCCCCCCCAGCGGGCTCTTGTGTCGTCTTCGGCGACAAGGACTGTGATGATGATCCAGATCTTAGATCGGCTCAAAAAGTCCCTTTGGTACTCTTAGGCCCTGAACTGCTCCTTTTTTTTTCGGGGATCTACGAATCAGGCAGTCGAGTGTGTGAGCCATCCGGGTCCTGCTGGTCGTCCACATGGACCTTGGTTCCACGCCTTTGTGCATGGCCAGCAGTGTGGCATTGGCTTTGCAGGAACTTCGCCACATAGTAGCTGTGAAAGATGGCCAGCCATAATCCATCAGAATCATAACACATTGGAAATACATCCCGGTGCCATTGTCCCTCGTTTTTACTACAAAATAAGGGGGCCTGGGGTAGGTGGTGTATTGGGATGGGCATTAGAAATACCACCCTTTTCACCATTATGACAGGTCATTTGTCGTAAGTCTATCTTCACCCATCTTCACCCCCAACGTTCGAGCCGTTCGTGAGGGGTTCGTGTGAACATCGGGACAAAGAGTGCCAAGCCTTCCGTGCAAAGTGGCCACCGTCTTCTTGTTGACCATAACATGACTGGTGTGAACATTTAGCCACTCAATGTGGACACATAGCTCGACTCATGTCCACCTGAAGACCAACATCCTCTCCAAAACGACCACACCACTTCCGAAAACTGTCCAACCACTTCCTCTATAGAGGAAAATCCCAACAGATGACATGGAACTATTGTTTAACACCCAAAAAGACTTGGATCTCCCAGATCCATAAATTTAGAACAACAACATCTGTCATCTCCGTCCCAGTTCCGTCCGCGTCCCTCGGTCCGACCGGGTCTTCCCGGTGGACATCGACCATGGCACATCGATCGGTGAGGGTCAAGTCACGCGGCGAGTAAGATGTGGGACGGAGAGTTCGCTCACGGGGGAGGTGGATGTTTAAAGAGATATGATGAGATGCGATGAGTGGGAGGTGGAGTACGGTAGACTCTTAGATTGGATGTCAAAATCTGTTTGTGAAGAGGTTTTACACTCCATGTTTAAGGGTTTCATTCAGACAATATGGTGAGACGTCTATGGTGGAGTGCTTGGAGGAACGGGCCGATGCCACGGGCATGGTGAATCCAGCCACACCACCGACTCTTGGAGCCTACCGAAACACACGTGGTTCAACGCCACGGAACGGGGGCCTGTGGTTCCTAAGCAGGACCTTCCCAGTGACCTTCCCCTTGAGATCCAGTGGCTGAGGTCACGAACAGGTCTTGAATAGTAAGGTTACCTTGCCAATCCTGAAGAGGTCACTTGGAAGGTCCTGGTATATGGTGTTTGGTTGCAACATGTTGCCGCTGCCTTGTTCTTTTTCAGTTATGAGGTAGTCAAGTCACCGGAACCTGGTTGATCACTTACAAGATCTTACAAGACTTGTGTGCTGGCTTTATGATCATCATGTCGGAAATGGCTCACGATGCGCATCATGCAAGTAGGAATGCAACAAACAGCCTGTGATGTTGGAATTTGTTTTGTACTTCCTTTGAACAGCAAACTCCCACGAGAGATGCCTGACTCCTTACCTGTTGGGTACTGTAGACTCGTCAGCATCGAGTTCCGTGTTCGCATGTTTGAAGAACCATTACAAGATCTCAAGGAACTCAGCATCTTCCAAACAATGAAAATCAATACTCAGCCCTTTTGTAGAGTCGTCTTCCTACTCCATCCAACTGAGAATTGCGACTGAGTGCTCGAGCACCTCTAGCTTCTCCAGACCCATCAGGCCCGAGAAGGTGATGTGTTCGACACTGTTATGTAGGTGCCGCCTCAAGTCAAGGGGACCATTGGACCATGCCCTAGCCTTGGGCTCCAGTCATACCTCCGTTTCGAAGATGGGCCAGGGGTGGGTGTTAGGGGGGTCTAACCACCTTCTGAGGATATGGGACAGCAGCCCTAGGGATGAAGAAAACAAGATGGAGCCCACGAACCCGAATGCAAACACGTTCCAAAAGCTACATATGTCCAAATGACACTCTTGTAGGACACTCTTGTGGGACACTCTTGTGGGTCACTCTTGTAGGAAACTCTTGTGGGACACTCTTACGGGACACTCTTGTGGGACACTCTTGTGGGACACTCTTGTGGGACATGTGGGACACTCATTTGGGACACTCTTGTGGGACACTCTTGTGGGACACTCTTGTGGGACACTCTTGTGGGACACTCTTGTAGGAAACTCTTGTGGGACACTCTTGTAGGACACTCTTGCGGGACACTCTTGTAGGGCACTCTTGTGGGACACTCTTGTGGGACACTCTTGTAGGAAACTCTTGTGGGACACTCTTGTGGGACACTCCTGTAGGACACTCTTGTGGGATACTCTTGTGGGACACTCTTGTGGGACACACTCCTGTGGGACACTGTTGCGGGACACTCTTGTGGGACACTCTTAAGGGACACTCTTGTGAGACACTCTTGCGGGACACTGTTGCGGGACACTCTTGTGGGGCACTCCTGTGGGACACTCATTTGGGCCACTCTTGCGGGACACTCTTGTGGACACTCTTGTGGGACACTCTCGAGGGACACTCTTGTGAGACACTCTTGCGGGACACTGTTGCGGGGCACTCTTGTGGGACACTCCTGTGGGACACTCACTTGGGACACTCTTGCGGGACACTCTTGTGGGACACTCTTGTAGGACACTCTTGTGGAACACTCTTGTGGGACACTCTTATAGGACACTCTTGTAGGAAACCCTTTGTGGGATACTCTTGTAGGACACTCTTGTGGGACACTCTTGTAGGACACTCTTGTGGGACACTCTTGTAGGGCACTCTTGTGGGACACTCTGGTGGGACACTCTTATAGGACACTCTTGTGGGACACTCTTCACTCTTGTGAGACACTCTTGTGGGACATGTTGCGGGACACTCTTGTGGGACACTCTTGTGAGACACTCTTACGGGACACTCTTGTAGGACACTCTTGTGGGACACTCTTGTAGGACACTCTTGTGGGACACTCTTACGGGACACTCTTGTTGCACACTCTTGTAGGACACTCTTGTGGGTCACTCTTATGGGACACTCTTGTCGGACACTCTTGTGGGACACACTTGTGGGACACTCTTGTGGGACACTCTTGTGGGACACTCTAGTAGGAAACTCTTGTGGGACACTCTTGTAGGACACTCTTGTGGGATACTCCTGTAGGACTTGTGGGACACTCTTGTGGGACACTCTTGTAGGAAACTCTTGTGGGATACTCTTGTAGGACACTCTTGTGGGACACTCTTGTAGGGCACTCTTGTGGGACACTCCTGTAGGGCACACTCTTCGTACGAGACTTCCTCCAAAAGTCACGCTGCGAGGCTGCAAGACGAGCGTTTCGTACGAGACTTCCTCCAAAAGTCACGCGTCAAGTCTCAAAAACGAGCGTTTCGTACGAGACTTCCTCCAAAATTCACACGTCAAGTCTCCAAAACGAGCGTTTCGTACGAGACTTCCTCCAAAAGTCACATGTCAAGTTCCCAAAACGAGCGTTTCGTACGAGACTTCCTCAAAAACTCACATGTCAAAGTCTGCAAAACGAACGTTTCGCACGAGACTTCCTCCAAAAGTCCAGCGGAAACACCCATCGGAGCACACACATCACGCAGCCCTGCCAAGCAGTTTCGCGATTCCAGCCCCTCCAAACGACACCCGCTCACACGCCAATCCCAATGTGACAGCGACATTCACCTCTACCGCAACTCACAACCTCCCGATTCCCTGCGCCTGCCACGAATCTTTCCGCGTCCACACGTCTAACGCGCACAAAGTAGTGCGCCTGCCACGAAGTGTCACCACCGTCACACATCGCAACCTCACGATTCCCTGCGCCTGCCACGAAAATCCCACTTCCACACCTCAAAACCCGCACAAAGTCCTGCGCCTGCCACGAAAAATAACAATGTCATCTCATGTGAGCTTCAACCAAATTTGCACCACACCACACGTTTGGAATGATTTCGACCCGTTCTGAGCACACTCCCATCCACCAAAATCGGCATTTCAGCTGAGACTTGTCACGAAAATAGAGCCTCGACGCCACATCCTGAAACGCAAATCCCAATGGCACGGCCACTTCCAACACCCCAAAAACACGACTCTCCACACGCTAATCCCAATGGAACTGCATGGCAAACTGCGGCGAAATGCATCACGCTTCTTGCGCGACATGTCCTTTTCACGCAAATCACAATGGACTCGCGTCGCAAACTAACACATCACACATCCATGCCTGGTCACTTGCAAAATAGCTTCCCCCAATGGCAGCGCCTTAGCGCTCTACTGCGGACGGTTGCGGACGGTTGCGAACGGTTGCGGACGGTTGCGAACGTTGCCGACGGTTGCGAACATAGAAGCAACGGGTCGCGAACAAGGCTCTATACCCCCAGACCCCCAAGAGTTAAACGAGAACCCTTCGCTACGCATTCGGGAAAAACATTCTTCCAGTCGCATGGCCTCATGTTAGACCCTGAACACCAAACAGCTGGTTTTCACTAACTCCACCTGCAATTATTTCCTAAGCTTCAGCCGTACCTTCTGAGAAGGTGTTTGGGTAGGGCTTAGAGGGTCAATTGACCTTCTGAGAAGGTACTTGGATCCCTAACGGGATGGTACCTTCTGTGTTTTCTTCGGAGTGAAACCGCATCGTTCGTTCGAGGTCCATCCCACCCAATGCGTCCATCCATCCCACCCGAGTGGCGCGTGGCCTAGGTCCACTTGGAGGAGTTCGGCTCCCAAGCTCGACTTCCGGTGATCCAGACCATCGCCTCTCGTCGCCTCGATTTCCGGGGAGAGAAGCATGCGGATGGGAGAGAAGCGGAGACGAGGTCCGAGGATGGCATTTGTTCACCAGACGAGTTGCTCCAGCTTTCGCCTTTCAGTGACTTGAGCAAGATGCCGCTGTTTCTTTTGCAATGTCCAGATCTTCACTTGTGAAACTTCATCTTCGCCAACGACCCACCCCAACGACCCAATCAACGTCGAGGTCCGTCATGTGGGTCTCGGTGAACAACTGCAACCCAACGAGGTGGTGATGCGCGAAGCCTCGCAAAGCCACCCTTTCCACAAAATCTGGCCCTGTCAAAACCCCCAGTGTAGGAAACCCAGCAGTGTATAGGTACTTTACCTTTTAAAGAAACACGGTTCATCTCTACTGGCTCGAAACTGTATACTGTATACTGTACCTCACGCCCATGCGTGGAAAATGGTGTGCTGCAAAAGTCTCTCAGCGGCAACGAAGAAAAGGAAGGACATATCCATGGAAGGCAAGCCATTCAACGAGCGTCTCACCCACCTTGACCACCCATTTACAAGTTTGCACTTGCCTAGGTTGAGCACGCGATGCCTAGGCATGCAATTGAACACCGCAGCATAAGCAAGAGCCAGTTGCAGCGACAGCATGCTGCCTCGTCCAGGCGGCACCAATGCGCGCAACGGTCACGGACAGCACTAAGCGTAGAAGCTCCATAAACGATGCTCGGATTCCGGTTGGAATGCAACGCAGCAAACCTTGCCTCTCACAAACCGTTTAAACAAACTTATAAACTCCAACGGAAGCCCCGCGGGTTCGCCAAAACTGCAGTCGTGGAAGCTCGCGGAAGCCACCGCGGAAGTATAGGGTAAAATGCACCATGGCTGAAGCTTTGCGCAAGTGCATACTTTATCTTCTTGACAATACTAAATGCTTCTATACTACTATAGGGAGATCTATCTATATAACCTGTGAGCACTTTTGAGAAATACGTCGCGGAAGTGCTGCGGAAGAGGATTTCAACCAAGCATGTCCCGAAGCCAAACCGCAGGTCGCGGAAGCCCCGCGCAAGCGGCGGAAGCAAGTCATGAGTATAACAGATTGTAGACCGGTTTTTGACACCGCTCATGTGGACTAAATTTTGCGGGAGAATCCCACGTCTTTGCAGGTCTTAGTCTTCGTTTCACACTGCTTCCTGCTGGTTTTGGCAGGGACACATGCCGAGAACAAAGCAGCTAACGAGGTGAGAGGCCCAGAGGAATAGCTGCCCGGTGACTTACGTGTTGTGCGTTCGAACCGTACGATTTGAAAACTTACATTTCGTGCCGTACGTTCCTGCGTTTTGATTCCAAATGTGTTTTCAAGAAGCACAACAACCAACGACCACAAGCTGCACACCCCAATGCATGTCTAGACATGCCGGAAAAGCATGCAAATATCGAGTCCTTTCCAGATGATGAGCATAGATGCTTTTGTGCCCGTTGGAAAAATGCATTTGGTCGATTTGGTGTCATGCTTTTTGTTGGGTACTTGGCAACTAGATGTGTAACAGGAAACGTTACCCCACTGCAGGTGCAAGATTAATGAACATGACATGGAACGACAGAACATCATCAAAGAAACCGAAGCACTACTGACTGCCTGCCAGAAGGTAAATAACTAACAACACCTGGCCCTGCACTGCTACTCGCGGCTTGAAAAGACAAGAGCAGATGCGTTTTGTCTGAAATTGGATTTGTTTTCCAAAAAGTGTGTATCAGATGCATCTTCCCGGGGACCGTAAATGCACCTAGCTATATGGATGAGGTCTGGTTTGAAGGCTAGGGTTGCACGTTTTGGATTACACGTGCGAAACCTTACGTTGTACGTGTTGAGTGCTGGGGTGCCTAAACCCAGAGGCCTTCCAAAAAGCGCTGTGGCCAACTTGAACTCACAGTTGCTCCGGGGCCGGCTTTGCAACAGACTGGCCGACCGGGAGCCCAAATGAATCTCGTGGTGGAGGCATGTTTGCGGTCGCTTCTAGGTTGGAGGCCATGGCTATTAGGTTGGAGGCCATCTAGGTTGGTGGCGGCTTTTTAGCTAGGAGTCAATTGATCTGAAGACGCCACGGCGCAGCCGGGTGTTTTCGGCAAGTCGTTCCTTTTCCGTGTGAGCCGCCCCAAGATGTCTCCCACCAGGCTGCGCTTGCTGCGCTTGCAGGCTGCGCTCTCACTTTCACGGACCCCACAGACGGAGCACCGGCGCTCGCAGGGGTTTTAGCACAGGAGAACCGTCTCCCAGGGTCAGTCATGGTTCGCTGATTCTGGTGGCGATTCTGGGCCATGATGGTACCAGACAACCATGATCATGGCTTCACCGTTTCTGAGAAGGAAAAGACACTTTCGAAGACTTGAGGTTTGGATTGGACAACGAGCCTTCAAAGCTGCTGGGAAAGTGGGGTCAGTTCATTCTGCCAAATTCAAATCAATCGAAGCGCAGCGGCAGGATGACACCAACCTTGCAGGCAGCCATTTTTTCAGTTGATGTGTTCATGGTTTCTAGCCCTGCTCTTACTTCACGTCACACCGGACTGTCGGACTGAAACATCTTGCAGTTCGCTGGTGAAGTCTCTCCCCGTCGCCTCAACTGGCCATGGCAGGTTAAAGCCTAAGCCAATGAGGTTGGCATAGTTTAGCTGCAGTCACTGCTCAGTTCTTACAGGTCAGGAACTGACCTACAAAAACCTTATATACTGCCCTACACATGACACAGGTCATGCAACGTTGACACTTGTTCTTTGTTTTTTCTCACAACTACACTCATGGCAAAATGCAGTCGGTCATGCATGCGTGCCCCTGATGAGTGATTTTAGGTGAATTTGGTTCGAAATCCCGCTTTCAAGCTAACCTGCTTTTGAGGCGCTGTCCTGTCAGAATATTTGTGGCACCTGACGCACTGGTTTTGCTATGCAGTTCTGGGTGGAAATGCTCTTTTGAGCTGCGGACGGAATTGACGACCGAGCGATTTTCAGATCAGCGATCAGATACTGCATGGATGACTTTTGGGCCCAGCCAGCTGCCGCCAGCCCAGCTGCCGCTAGCTTTGGTTGGGCCATGATGGTACCAGCAGCTCCGGAACCCAGAGCTCGGAAAAATGCATGCCAGGGATGACTTCTGAAAGCTTTGCTGTTCCACTAGTGGCCTCTCTGAACAGGCGAGTGAACGGATGTTTGCTTTGCAGAAGAACCTTTTGGCAGCTCACAAGTCAGTCATGGTCCGTGAGCAGGGTTTCATTCAGCGGGGGCCCAGGGTTGCAAAAGCTTGAAGGTCCTTTCCGGAGGACGCCAGCAAAGCATCGTCCAAGCCAGTTCCACCAATGGTTCCTATCGAAGCCAGAATTCTGTGGAAATCTCCATTCTCAAGTGAGGCTAAGTTGTGCCTGCAGGACAAAGAGCAAAACAATTCTCAACATGTCTCCTATTTGTCCTTGCCAACCATGTAGAATCACGTGTGAACCTAAGACACCCACGTGTTGGTGGCAAGTTTAGAGTCGCCTTTGTGGAGGGACCCTTGGATGCAAAAGAAGGCCCTAAGCCTAAGACATGTTTTTTGGAGGCGACGGCATGCCAGGTGCTGTCGTGAGAGACGGGGCCTGGCTGCACACGGTGAGGGACTTCCCACAAAGCATGCTCTCCACCAGCAGCTCCATGTCGGGGCGGCTTTGGGACCCATTCTGACAGGGGCAGCCCTCTCCTTGACATCCAGCTCCATGGAACCACCATGCCGATGTGCGGAACTGCTGGAGGTCGCGCTCTCTGTGTGGAGAGTGCTGGAGAATGCAGACTTAGACGGAGGTGGATATGACGGACCTTTTTTTCAGTTGATGTGTTCATGGTTTCTAGCCCTGCTCTTACTTCACGTCACACCGGACTGTCGGACTGAAACATCTTGCAGTTCGCTGGTGAAGTCTCTCCCCGTCGCCTCAACTGGCCATGGCAGGTTAAAGCCTAAGCCAATGAGTTTGGCATAGTTTAGCTGCAGTCACTGCTCAGTTCTTACAGGTCAGGAACTGACCTCATTTTGGAGGTCATACAAAAACCTTATATACTGCCCTACACATGACACAGGTCATGCAACGTTGACACTTGTTCTTTGTTTTTTCTCACAACTACACTCATGGCAAAATGCAGTCGGTCATGCATGCGTGCCCCTGATGAGTGATTTTAGGTGAATTCGGTGCGAAATCCCGCTTTCAAGCTAACCTGCTTTTGAGGCGCTGTCCTGTCAGAATATTAAGTGACACCTGACGCACTGGTTTTGCTATGCAGTTCTGGGTGGAAATGCTCTTTTGAGCTGCGGACGGAATTGACGACCGAGCGATTTTCAGATCAGCGATCAGATACTGCATGGATGACTTTTGGGCCCAGCAAAAACTGCCTACGGTCTCCCGGTTTCTTTTATTCTTCAATGTCTAAGGTCCAGGTGTTTATGTTGTTCGATGCTGTTCGCTTTTGTAACCCGACTCACAGTGTGATTCGATTAACCCGGCGCGGGGCATCTAAAATGAGAGTTCAGCTCTCTTAGAGATCTGGAAGAACATGCTGTGCTTATTGGATGGAGGACATGTCCAGCATCAGAGGCCTAGGAATTTTGAACTCTCATCAAGCTTGAATCCTTGTTCTATCTGCCCCGAGTCAAGCTTTTCGAGGCCAACGACTTGTGCTGTCCGATGTGCCTGCAATGTCTATCGTGCTATTCTTTCAATGAATTGGTGCAAATCTGCAGGAAACCCATAGTTTTGATTGTAAAAACTCTGGCTTCCTGAAACCCACTCATTGATTCTTGCACTCCGAAGCCGTGTCTTCGCTTCGGCTGGACCATCACAAGTGTCTATGTCCATACTGAGTGAGAGTCGCCGGACCCGCCCCGCCATGTGAAGTCTGATTCCCAAGCGTAATGATCCGCGGACGGCAGGACTCCCGTCGATTTCTGGCAGTTTGATGCCATCCCGAGCTTCAGTCAGAGCTCTTGCCGAGAAGCCGTATGGGGAGAAACACTCCTTCTTCTCCCGAACGGATCTCTCTGTGATCACTTAAATGCGTGATCCTTCACCTCTGGACCCGTTTGTTTGGGAATTGTCGGAGATTGCTATCAATGTTGACTTCATTTGACTTCTTGGACCAGGGGTTAGAATAGGTCTACTGGAAGGACTTCTTTTTTCCCCCTGCTCCACCTCTTCTGATCCGGTCGTTTTCGTGCTCGTAGGTCAAGGCCCAACGAAAATACGCGCTGAAACCGAGTGCCAGCGTCCGCCCCAAGAGAGAAAGTGTCCACTTGGCCAGCACGGAAGTTGGGAAGATCTGCCAAACAGCAGCCTGGCACATCAAGTTCCAAAATGCCTAATCCATCCTAATCCTAAGCTAAAAGCTTCGGTTTTTCACAACTCATCTGCACATGCTGGCTCATCCCAGCTCGAGAGTGAAAACAGCAGACCAATTTCTAACATTCTTCGCCCAACCATTTCCATCTTCGACTCCAAAGGATGGTCCGATGTGTCTAGAGGCCAGCGCCTGGGTGGAAGGACTTCTTCCTTTTCACCTGAGGATGCTCGAAGTCGCCTCTTGGGGTCTCCCAGAGACCGGACGTGGAGCTTCGCTCGGTGGTGCTGTGCGCAGCGCAGCGAGAGTCGCTGGGGGAGGTCTTCGAAGAGGATCTGTGCGGAATCTGACTTCTGACATTGACTCTAGTGATTTGCAGTAAATATGTCGTTTTGGTCGGATGGTTGGAAGGCTTCAACAGCTTCATCCCAAATGGGCTGCTGACCCTCCGGCAATAGCTTCCGATCCGTTCCTTTCGGTCCAAAGTCACTATGCAGGCCGATCAGGCCATGTTGAGGCGCCACGTGGGTATATATTTTTATCGAGTATGGCTTTGGGTTGTGACCTTGATTGTCACCCGCAATGTGTGGGAGGCTGAGCTGGAAGAGGTTAGTCACGGTTAGTCACGCTGCTCGAGCAGCTGCGCCCATGTTTGCTCACCTCGAGTGTTTGGGCCTCGTGCAGCTTCTGTATCGACATCTGACCCTCCCTCCGACCACGGGCCCCGCGGTCCGAAGGCGCGTCCGGACGACGCTCCAATTGGGTCGTCATGGGCCGTCACAGCTTAGAATTGGGGGTACAGTACCCTCCACTGAATTCGCCAATGCTTCGAAGCAATCAGCAAGAATTGGATCAGTGTTCCAACTGAGCCTGTCTTCCTCTTGGCTCTGGTAACTTTTTGGGTCTTTTTGGTCGTTATTTTTTGTCTTTTGAGCGGCCAAAACTTCCCACTGCGCCGCAACCATTCCTGGCCATCCAGATACCCTCCAGGCAGGATCGAAGTCTGATCGCCACAGTTTCTTCCAAGGGTCGACCCAGTTTCAGTCGAAATTGTTCTCAGGTGTCAACCCACATGGATCGGATTTGGGATGACTTGGGCCCTCTCACTCCATCGAACGTCCCAGATCTTCTTCTCACCCTGTTTCGCTACTAGGTTGGAGGCCTACGGTCGGGCGCGACCCGCTGCGCACGACCGCCGTGTGACCGTCAGACCTGTGGTGGTCGTGTCAACGTTCGCTCGTGTTGGGCGCTGTCAGGCGCTGTGGAGTTTGGGTTTGGGTGAAATGCAGGCACTTTCTGGAAGAACGATCATCCAATCATCGGTTCAGATTTCCCCAAAAACGATGTGGATATGAACATGTGAAATTGATCACACACTTGATTCAATGGATTCTGCGGGCCTTCAGCCACATCACAAAATTTGATGGCCACTCAGCCTGAACTGTGAACTGTGACTCCTACTACTGAAATAGGTTCTACTTGCGTTCTGAAATGAGTGGAAGTCACGAAAGGTAGCTTGAGCTACCTGAGCTCTCCTTGCTTTAGCAAAAATGTATTACAATCAGGAGTTGGGATTGTGCATTGAGTTTGGTCCTGTAAGAGTTGATTCTGTTGGTCGGGGGGGGGGGCCCCCCCTGAATCAAATCCCCCCTGCGCCGGTTCACGCCGTCATGGACTTCTACCAGAGTTGCTTGTGATTGCCTGCTACCTTTCGTTCACCCCCTCCTCTCTCAAGTTGCTCGAAGACCTTTGTTGTTTCGATGTCCAGATCGTTCAAAGCCACTGATTTCGATTGAAAGCTAATGTTCAACAATGGAGCTTGGTTTTTCCAACGAGCCAACGTTGGCCATTGACCAAGAAGTCGATAGACGTTGGACTCAAAGATACTCAAAGTAGTCCTTCAACAAAAGTAGCAACATGTAGCAACCATTCAGGCTCCAGGTATTTTGACTTTGATTGATCAGAAAGGATCCCAGTAGTATCAGTAGTATGGGCGCCACAGGGCAACTCCCATAGGATGGTACTTCCGTATCTATATAATATTGGTGACCTCAGTGACCTCTGTTTAAATTTCAACAGGATGTTAGATATGTTGGGTGCTTGATCCAAAATAGAGGTCACTCAGCTGGCCATGGGTGGGAACATGTTGGAAAGCAGCTCAGCTCAGCAAAAACACCTGTCCTCTTAGTCTACATAAGCATGTCAAAAGGCGGCTTTCGGCACCACCTCACCACGCCCAGAGTTTTTCGCACACGGAGTTTTTCGCGTGCGGTCAAGCTTGCCAAAAAGTTTCTGGTCATTATGGGAATCAGCCGTAAAGTTCAGTTTTTATAGTTTTTTGGTCCAAATATGTCCAAATACATCCAAATACTGTTTTTACCCATAATGACCAAACAAGATTGTCAAATCAAAAGAGTATGGCAGGCCTACCCGTCACAAAACCGTATTTTTTCAACAGCATGTTGGAAAAGGCCTTCACAAAAACGCCGAGAACACAACACTCCCACAAGTCGCTCCAGATCATCGGCAGCCGGTAGCTGAGTCACCGAAAAGAACCTGGCGACGCTGATCGGCCGGACCAAAAGAAATGGTATGAAGCACCGGCCGATGCGAAAAGCAACACCAGCCGATGGTATGACGTCCACCTTGCACCAGCGGTCAAGACTCAAAGGCTGCTCGTGGGTCACGGGACGTTTCGGACCCTCGGACGTCCGGGGAAGCAACAGAGGTTTGAAGGACCCTATACAGTAAACCGAATAGACTATCCCAGTGGGGTACGCCAGGTGAGTAGGGTCCGATTGACGGTCATGTTCCACCTCTCTTGGGGCCTTGGGGACGAGGCCACCATCGCCCGCGACCTGGACGGAAACGAAGCGAAGCATGGGTGTTTTTGGAGAGGTCAGAGCCCACCTGGGAGCTACTGGAGGTGTTTTTTGTAAGTCATGGATTGGCAGGAAAGAATGAACGGAATGAAAGGCTTTGAAAGGATCTTCTGATACTGTGCACATCTTTGCACTGTCGATGAGAGCTACGCAAGAGGCGCGTAGCAGAGCGACACTGCTAGATTGAGTTTGATTTCTTTTGCCACTGAATTCATTGGCTTCATGCCAGCTATAGCATGCTACCAGCTCCAGCCTTCCGCGAAGAGAAGCAACAGCCCCAGGCAGAGAACCCCTGGCGCCGGCTGAGCAGGTCGTGCGAGTCCTGCTCGGGCCAGGTTGCGCCTGTGAGGCAAGCTCACCGACAGCTCCCCGTCCGTTCCGGTGACAGGGGACGCCTGAAGGCTTTTGCGAATTGACGGTCGTGACCGGTGAGAGAAGATGCAAGTAGGACTGCTCAACATGTAAACCACTTTTGTTTTGTTTATATATAATAGATTAGATTGATGTAAGATTAAAAAGCATTCACAACAGCCCGCCAAATCGAATAAGTGCATGGATCCCAATGCACCAAGCTTTGTCTTCGGCAACTCACTCTGTTCGCAACCGCTACTGTTTTCGTTCGCGACTGGTGACGGCCGCGTTTTCGAGGCTCCAGCCCTGTCTACGTTGAAGCCTCCAGGGTAGCGCAACACTCACACCAGTTTGACAGCATGAAGATCACCACTTGAAAGCCCTCGTTGTGTCGGTGTTGAAGCAGCTTGCCGATTGTTGGTGTGAGTTGATTCGTCCCGGCAGTGCCACTTTCCATATTATGCTAACGGAGAAGTAAGTTGTTTGACGTGATGACAACAGGACTGCACTGCAGTTTTTGGGTCAATCAGGTTCAATCTTTTCAAGTTGGAAGCTGTCAGAAAGGGAGTTTGCAAGATAAGTTTGCTCCATCAGAGGGTTGACATGTACATGACCTGCCAATTATGTTGGTTTAATCAGAGGTCCTGTCGCAGACGGACACAAGATCAATTGATCGAAGGGTCCTCAGCCCGTTTCCGCCTGGTTGCATCCTTATAGTGCAGCTAGCAGATGGATCCGACCGACGCAGCGTCACCGCCGTTGTTCCCAGGTCACACGCTCCGAGGACGGATTCAACCTTTCAGCTCTCCGTCCATTGCGCAAAGCTTAAGCGGCATGGCCAAGGAAGAAGCCGTATGAAATCGGAAGAGACCAGGATCCTCCAACTGGTGGCCAGTCTAGACCGTGACTGAATGACTTTTGGACCTCCAGTCCCTACACGTCAGGTTGCAGGAGACTTGATTTTTCTCCATGACTTCAATTCATTGAAAAAGATGAAAGGCCGCAAGGCCAGGCCGAACAAAATACGAAAGAAAGAAAGAACACCGCCCAGAGGCTCATGGACCCTGAAACTGCTACATGTTTGAGGTCCCAAACCCTGGCTGTGAGGGTCAAAACCCTAGCTATGAGGGTCCAATGAGCCTCTGGGCGCTCACTTTTTGGGGAACTCGTCCAAAAACACCAGGCACAGCGACGGGTCTTCTTCGGACCGCCGTTTCGGCGCGTCGTCGTCCCGACTCGACGCGCCCGGGTTGACGCGATGAACATCGAGAGACCTGGCCAGGCCTATGTTCGACTTCATGGAACAGTTCAAGTTCGGCTCCAGGGTGGTATTTGATGTTTTCTCAAAAAATAGGGTGTTCCCGGAGCCGTTGACGTAGAAAAATAGGGTTGGGACAGCCGCTGCGGGTTTAATGGACACCCGCTGCAGGGTGTTCCCGGAGCCGTTGACGTTCTTGGACCAAACTGGGCGGGTGACCACAGAGTGACCAAGTGAGGGCGATGTGTTTCACCGGTGACACAGCATGCATCGGACTCGGACTCGCTGGGAGACAGTCCAGGATCGTCAAGGTCGATGTAGATGTAGATGTCTATTCCTTGGTCAGAAGCAGCGCCAGCCTAGAGAGGCCGAAGCCCATCATTTATGTGGGGACCATGTTAGACCATGTTCGGTTGGGCCAGGTCTCACTCATTCGGTCCAGGTCCAGCACCCTTGAGCTGTTTCCCCGTTTATTGTCAGTCTCCTTCGGGTAACGAAGGCGGATCGGACGTCCAAAGCATCGCAGCAGTCCTCAACTTCCGATGACTCAGTTTACCTCAGCTGGACATAATCCACCACTAAGGAATCTGTTGGACTCTCAGGCTATGTAAAGTTCGACGATATTGATGTCTCACTGGCGCAGATGCCAATGAAGCACCCGGACGCCGAACCCGAATTCTGCACCCCCGGGCTGACGCGCCACAGATCCCGGCGCTTCCGAGTTCTTGGAGGCCCAGATCATCTCATATCCGATGGTTCCGTAGGGACGGCTATTCTGAACACTGGGTTTTTTTGAGATATTTTGATGGTCAAGTAAGCTTTACTTGTTACTTGATCCCGCACTGACCCCACGGACTCAGATTTTTTGTGAGTTCAAACCACCAACGAGTGGATTCCTCAATGGCATCTGGAATCCGAACACACTTTCAGTTCTGTTTCCACTCAGCACACAGATGTTGGACGGACGGTGAAGTAGAGACGAAGTGCGGACTTCAACGACGCGCACCACGACGTGCGCAGCAGCGTGATCCGGCTTTCTTCGTTCCGGTCCTGTGCGCCGTTGCGAACGACGATACTTCAACCTTTCAAATGCCTTGTAAAAACCCTTGGGGCCGGGCGATCCGACCTGAAGGTTTCAGAAAATCCCGAAAGCTGGCCTCAGGTAGCTGAAGTTGCTCTTAGCTTCGCAGTGGCTAGCCGGGCTAGCTTTCGTTCACCCCCCCTGGCCTCAAGTTTCTCTTGGCTGACACTTTTGCGCCGCACGGCTCCAAGTACGTCTTGTTTGAGACGCTCCGCGACCGAAAGCGACAGTCCCTGCCCGAGCTTTCAAGTTTGGGGTAGATATGTGTGGGCGCCAAGACCCAAGACCTGTACCCCCCAAGACCTTTGCCGAAGGCATCCGAAACTCATGTTTTGGCAAGCAATGGGACTCTCACTTGGTCTCAAGAATCGATGCAAGGACGGAGAGTGTCACCACGCAGGCGTGTCACCACGCTGTACCTGCAAAAGACGTAGCGCAACGCAAAAGACGAGCGCTTTGGAGCTTCCTGCCGCAGGGAGCCAGGGAAAAGAGGAATAGAAGCGGGGACCTCACCTACTGCGCTTGTTTCGTGCTACTTGTACAAGGAGGGGGTGCTGGCTCCATGTCAAAGGGACAGGTTAGGCGGCTTGTCAAAGCAACCACAAAAAAGCTGATTGGCATCATCATATTTGGTGGTCTCTATCACGAGTGTTTGGGGAGATCACTCCACACTCACTCACATTGACATGGAGTTCACCACCTGTTCTGGATCCACTTGTCGGTGCCCGGACCGCATCCAAAACCATCCACCTTGTCGTGCCTGGCCTGGGAGTGTTTCCGTTCGGTTGACACTTGATGACCTGTGGGTTCTCGAACCGGCTGAGAATTCCTTAACCGGTCTGAAGGAGTTCCATAGATCGCATCGAAGACCCGCCTCCCAAAGCCAGACTCGCCCTGGACGGCCTGGTAGACCACCCTGGTCGATTCGGGTTCAGCTGCAGTTCTATACGAAACCACCCCAGAAACCACCCCAATGTAGGCAAATGTTCTTTTCCGAATTGATAACCCCCCCACCTCTTCATTGATGGGAGGGTTTATTAATCAAGAGTCTACATTACGATTGTAGAAGAGATGCGGTACATGTTGCGTACGGAAGAGAGCTTGGCTAGTAACAACTTTTTGTATAACCTATCATATTTTGTATGTCATGTATTTATCCCTATCATCATGCGCAATTCATGGGATACGACCAACACCTGATGACTTTCCGGGCCGGCAGTAGATCCCGGGTTTCAATGACCCAACACAGGATTTTGCACTTGTGGTATACATATGGGACAAACCTCAGGGTTGCTCAATTTTCGAGGTTGCGGACGGTTCTGCTTTTGGTTGATGACCATTGTCTCAGAAGTGTCGTCTCGCAAAGAGAATACAAACTCTCCCATCACCACAGAAACATCTGGAATTGCAACTCATGTCTTGCAAGTATCTGTACATATATGCTAGTTTTGTCCGATTTTGTCCACCTAAATATCTGGGAATTTGCAAATATCCAGATATGTCCTTTCCACGGAATCTTGCACAGATCCATTCCTCCAACATACACCGCTCCCCTTTCGGTTCCAGACAAGTCACCACTGTTCGCTTACCAAGAACCGCTCGTCGACCTCCTGATGTGGTCGAAAGCGAGATCGCCGCTGCGCTTCTTTGTGCCACGAAGCTTCCCGAACAGGCCACCAGAGTAGCAAATGTGAAACAACAGGTGAACGAGGTGAAAGGCGCTTTCTTTCGAGAAGGCACGAATGTGTTGAATCCGATCCTTGCCATGGTCACCGTTTGGTAGACTACCCGAACCACTTGACAGCACTGCGGACCTCCATAGAAAAGAATAGCTACTAAGTTTGCTGACGGGTTCAGTTCGAAAGAAATGTGAAACTGCCACACAACTAACCAGCAAACCACCGTGAACGAAGGCTCCTTAGTCCTTCCCAACAGCCAACGTGAGAAGCCGCTTACAGCATCCACCGGCCATCCTTCTTTTCCATCACCGGCCATCCACTGGGCTGTGCCAGCTGTGCCATGGGCCACAAGGCAGGGCGGCCTCGGTCGCCAGGTTCTTCCAACGAGAGCCAAAACGAACGTATCCGAATCCTTCAAAGCAATCTTCTCACCAGCCTTGGCACAAGAGAATTAATAGTTCGGCCAGTTCGGCTACTTAGCTTTTACCATGTCCTTTTACACCACAGATGTGCCAGGTGGGTTCGAGTTCTTACATGGGTTTATCAGTCGTTATCTGTGGATTTGGTACTTGAAGCACCCTCCACCAGAATTGGTCTCTCAGTTGCGATGTTCGGTTACGGGAGGGTATTGGTCGGTACCCACGGCTATATTCCCGTTTGGGCTCCAAGTACCTCCTGAGAAGATGGTTGGGGTGGATGTGCAGGATCTAACCACCTTCTGAGGATATGGTTGGAGCCCTAGGGATTATACGTTGACCCCCTCTTCAACCCCAGTGCTTCAGATTTCTTCCGTGAACAGTCTTGTACAATTGCAGCTGCTCCATGCAACAGAGTATGAGAGGTTCAATGTATGCTACACATATATATATATAATATATATATATATATTTATTATTTATGTGTTTATTTAGTTAGTTTTTTCAATTGAGATTTGGGCAGTTGCTCCTTAAAAGAGAAACAGAGACCTGAACATGCCAAGAATGCACCAATTCAAGGAGTAAACCCACAATCGGATGTGACCCCCCAAACAGTGACTGACTGTGGTTTTGGCCCACCAAACCTCAGCGTCAACCAATTGAAACTATGCCCCAACCCTTTCAGAGTAGATGGCATAACCCCCAAGATGACTTTGAGGAGGGATCCACAAATATCCACCAAACATTGGAGGTTTGTGAGGCACGGCGAGACCCTTCGACCTCGCTCGTGGACGACATGCGAGGCAAAGTCTTCTGGCAGCGGCAAAGCGGAGGCGGCAGGGGGTGGCTGGAGGTTTTTTGCAGTGTGAAAGGTCTCAAAGGTTAGGGCTCCAACCACCACCGTTTCGAAGGTGGTTGGAGTAGGTTTTGGGGGTCAGTTCTTACCTTCGGATGTGGGACAGGAGCCCATGGGGAAAGGATGTTTGGTATATTTTTGAGCAAAGGGCACGGAGTCGAGGGGAAAGGATCGAACGGAGTATGTTGTTGGACAGTAAGCCCGGGTTCGCCGACGCCCCGTGACATCTTTTACATCTTTCAAATATGAGTTTTAACTATGAGTGCCACTGTAGGTCAACCAAGAATATGGGCTTAACAGATCATGATCTTTAATTTACACCAGGACTAGACCTGCCTACACCCTTTTGCCCGGAAGCTGCCGTTTTCTTTGGAAATTCAGGTGAATTGTCTCGTGTGGAGCGACGATCCAATTGCAAGTGCTGTGAATTATATATATTTTTTAAAATGTATCTTTATGTTGTTTACCTGCTTTCTGCACATGATTGAGCCCTATGACAACGGCTTGTCCACAGACTGAAACCGGACGATTCGGTGTGGCAGGACCCCAAAGGCGGAAAGAAAGATGGAAAGAAAGACGGAAAGAAGCCGGCCAAGGAGACCGATGGGCTGTTTATTGGTTGGCCGGACTAGTCCGGCCTCGCATGGTTTCTTCTCATCACGACTGCAGTTGCTTGAGAAAATCAATTGCGACTGGAACATACATCTACGTTGGAGTAGTTGGAGGGATCAAGGTAGGCATATATACACATGGGCCTGGTATGTACACACATATGCCACTCCATTGACCTCCCTTTTCCACATGTTCAACCCACCTCTGGGCGCTTTGCTCGGTCGCCTGGTCGAATCAGCAGAGCTGCTGCTTCTGGTCCTGATCTGTGGTGCCCCGCAATGGGTTGAAAGGAACTAAATGGACTCAGTCGGGTGTTGTTAAAAGTGATGCGGTGCATGCCATCTGGACCATGAAAACAATTGACTCAGTACTATATTGGTTTTTCTTTATGTGAACCTCAAAGGAGGAAAACAAATCAAATGTGAATGTGCCGCACCAAAAGGTGCTGCTTTACAGTATCCTCCTCCTCTATTGTTTTTTGTTGAGGGAACGACCCGACTGTCAGAGGACTCGCAATCGCGGATCCCACCCGGATCCCTTCGCCTTCGCACTTTGCGGGGACTTCCACTGGTTTAGGACTCCAAAGATGGAAAGAAGTCGACCTCGAAGCAGCAGGTCGCAAGAAGTTTCTTTTTCCCACTGGGCACTTTTATGGGCAGTGGCTCTTCAATTTGTGTGGATTGTCCAAATTGTGGAGACCTGTTCTGTTATAGAGATTGCTGCAGCATCGGATTCTGTTCACGGTTTAAGACGTTGCTCTTGTCATTTTGTAAAGGGTCAACACATTGGGTGAATCTGGGTGAAATGGTTTTGTGGAGTTCACTGCATTGCATCACAATCATGGAAGTGGAGAATGGTCAGGGAGTGTACATATAGCATCATCCACAGAGTCCATGAATGTCTTGAAGCTTCACCCCCAACCGCTGCTGGACTTCGACTTTATGACAATCTCGAGGACACAAGGGTTTTCCCAACACAAAACGTCCAACAAGGGAATCATACCACCAAGCAAATGTCCAACACATCAATGCTGTTTCAGTGCCACTCTAGCATTCTTCCGCTGAAAAAACAAAAACAAAAACAAAAACAACAACAACAACAACAACAACAACAACAACAACAACAACAACAA